>JAPMLY010000235.1:215000-285377 GCA_026401115.1 Tetraselmis chui | reverse complement strand
TGGAGTGGGGCATCCCCATCTCGCGCGACCCAAAGCAAACCGTTTACGTTTGGTTCGATGCCCTCAACGGTGAGCCCTCCCCCCCTCGCTGCTCCATGCCAATGCTTGTGAGTCTTTGCTAGGGATGGGTACTGTTGGTGTGAAATGGGGGGAAGGGTGCCTGCTTGTCTGTCAGGTTGTGTTGCAGTGCAGGGTAGTTGTGACATGCCTTTGCTGGTTGTTTTGCGTAGGGTACTTGTCGGCGATGGTGCCGGATGGCGTGGAGCCCGGTTTGGCTGCGGTTCAGGCGAGTGGTTGGCCCGCTGACGTGCACCTTATCGGGAAGGACATCCTCCGCTTCCATGCGGTCTACTGGCCCGGCATGCTGCTGTCGATGGGGATGCCGCTGCCGAAGAAGGTGTTTGGGCACGGCTTCCTGACCAAGGACGGCCTGAAGATGGGTAAGGCGCTGGGCAATGTGCTTGAGCCTGTGTCGCTGGTGGACGCGTATGGAGCAGATGCCGTGCGCTACTTCTTCCTAAAGGAAATCGAACTTGGGTGCGTCTCTCGGGCCTTGCATTTCGTTCATTATGTACACTGTGTGTGTGTGTGTGTGTGTGTGTGTGTGTGTGTGTGTGTGCGTGTGTGTGTGTGTGTGTGTGTGTGTGTTGGGGTGTGGTGCTGTTGTGGCCTCATTTTATTTTTGGGATGTGGCTGTGTAGGAGGGATGGCGACTTTTCAGAGGAGCGCTTCCGCAACATCGTGAACGCCAACCTCGCCAACGACATCGGCAACCTGCTCAACCGTACGCTGAACCTGCTGAAGAAGAACTGCGACTCGGAAACCTTTCATCACTCCGCCAGCATCAGCGAGGACAACCCTCTCCGCGTCATCGCCACCGAAAAGGTTTCCCGCCCCCCTTGCCCTCATAAACCCTTTCAATTACCTCTCCTCCAGTCCGCCACCCGAACACTCCTCCCACCCACTGCCCGTCCTTACCTGCCGCTTCTCCTATCTCGCCGTTCAGGTGTCGATTGTGGCAAGTGCCTACTCCGCGCTAGAGCTGTCCACGGCGTGCGAAGAGATTCTGGCCATCTCCAGCGCGGGCAACCTCTACATCAACGAGGAGGAGCCATGGACATATCTGAAAAGGGTGAGCACTGTCGACAGGGGTTACCTTTAAACACTACCTCTGCCCCCCAACCGGGATTGTGCCAACATTTCAGGTGCCGCGACGCGTTTCACTTTGGCGTTTGTGATTGCAGGGTAACGACGAGGAGAGGACGCGTGCGGAGGAGGTGCTGGTGGCGGTGATGGAGGCGGTGCGCATCGTGGCGGTGATGCTGTCCCCCATCACGCCCGCGCTCTCCTCGCGCATCTACGCGCAGCTCGGCTTCAGCGAGGAGCAGTTTGCGGCGGTGAGGTGGGAGGACGCGCAGTGGGGTTGCATTCCCACAGCGCACCGCATCCGGCGGCCCCAACCCGTCTTTGCGCGCCTCGAGGGGGAGTTTGTCACTGAGGGGGCTCCGGTGGCCGCTAAATGAGTGCCGTCCCTTGCACCGCCGTGACGGACACCCGCAGGTGTAATAATCTCGACATATCTGACTAGGTTTGTTTGCCAGCGCTGAGACGACCGTCCGTGTCAGTCCTCCCTCCCTCTCGACTGCTTTTGCCTAATTTGTGCTATTGGGCAATATCACCTCCCCCCCGCAACGACACCCCCCCCCCCCCCCCCCCCCCCCCCCCCCCCCACACACACACACACACACTTTTGTAATTAGTATGGTCTTTTCAGCCTTCTTTTAGGGGTTGTGAAGGGCGGACAGGGGCAAGGCTGCCTTAGGGGAGGACATACCTTACTTCGTTCAAAACGTGTTTACGCGCTGTCTCTCTCTCACCGTGCCCGCACACCAGCAAGGTTTTGGCTGTGGTAATCCGTACGTGAATCAGACGATGAGCTATCCCCCTCACCCCAGCCACCTCCACTTGCGGGACGAAATGTGTTCGTCTCACGAAGATCCCCATAACCCTCGCTACAACCCCTGCAGTCGTTGGCATGGTGCATTGAAGTACGAGCCCCCACTGCCCCCTTTTGACACAGTGAGATGGATGCACAGTGTGTGGGAAGACAGCCACATACCTTTGTTTCTCTGTCGGTCTGTGGCCTACCAAGAATACGGAATCTACTGACCACCGGGAAAACTACATGACAGAGCCTCGCCTCTTTTCCAGTTTCGCAACAATCAGTGAGCCACGGCGTCACGGCATTAATGATGAACACAGGAAGGCGCCATCTACTCGTTCGCCACGACCCTCCCGCGGCCTGTGCCTATTAGGTTAGGGTCTCGGTGTTGGGGTCTTTCCGGAGGTGCCGACTTCCGTTTCAAACCTCTCTTATGAAATCTGCCTTACATAACTCAAGCAGCATTAGTCTAAGTAGTGTTTGAGGTAGCGAGGTAATGGCATTTCATCCGCTTTGCACATTCGCCCGGGCATTTGTTTCCTAGAGCCACTGACCTGCATAATGGCACAACCACCCCAAATACGCAGCTTTCAGTACTTACCTGTCCCAGCACTCCTCCTGACCTGTCCCCTGCTGCGCGCAGCTGACGACTACCCGTCGCATAAGTATAGGAAAGTAGCACTAAACCCCCCTCACATCCTCGACTGGGAACAGGCTATTCATATCACCGACTGTCGGAGAATGTCAGTGACGGTGCACTTCCAAATGCAGCTACTTGCGTCATACGTTTTAGGCTGCTACCACAGCAGTATCGTATTAAACAGATCATCTATTTGACTGAGCACCTTGCGAGCTATGTCCTACAAATTTATATGTTGATTGAGGTCGAACGCTTCACTGGAAGACAGCTGCGGTGTCTGTGCGTGCCGCGCCACCCCGCCACCTCCACCCAATAGCATCGAGATGAGGGAGGTGCCCTGCATCGCGCTGCCGCCCGCGTTACCCAGCGCGCGGCGGATGGACCCCTGCATCTGATTCAGCAACTGGATCCACGTCTGCTGCGTCCCACCGCGCTCAATAGCCTCGATGAATGTGTACGTCGCAGCGCCTGAAGTACAGTAAAACCCACGACTTAGTGTCTTGAAGAGGATTGGGACAGCGAGGAAAATGACTCATTGATGATATTACGAACCTTAGGCATCCAAGCGGGCTAAAACCGAGCGCACGCTGAGTGTGCGTAAATGTGTGTGCGTGTGTGTAGCTGGTTGTCTGGCTGGGCGTCTGTGTTTCTATACATTTGCATATCGGGATAGGTGAATGCGCGCGTTTCTGTGATTGGCTGGGGAGAGTTACCTGTGTGCACAGTGCGTGACATAGAGTTTGTGTCCGCGGCCGTTTCATGATCGGAGCAGGCGGCGATCTGAACGGCCAGTCCGCCTGCCGTGCCTTTGTAGGTTCTGGAAGAGAAAGGAAAGTGGGAGACGGGCTTCAGGTCAGGGCTTTACGGTTAGGGTTTATAAACAATAGGAAAGGGAAGGAGGAAAATGGACAATGGCCCGAACAATAGCCCTTTCAGCACGACACTCGGCGCACCTGGTGTAGTTCTTTTGGTAGGTAGACACCCACCGAAACCCGGTTTTCTCGTTGACCATATAAGGCAGGTCACACGCGCTACCGCTGTGACAAGCGTCGATGACGGTAAAGAGCTTGGCGCCGCGGGGCACGGGGTTAACGATGCGCTGGTTGATCTCGTCGTCCGGCATCTGTCCAGCGCGCTGGAGGCGACAGGGCAAAAGAGCGGGACAAGCGACAAAGCGAGATAGAAAATGAGATGATGTGCATGCCCTCTTTCATTCATGGCACATTCTGAAGATACCACATAGCATTGTGAGTACAGGGTGCGATCAGGGTATTCACCTTAAAGTCGACAGGCAAAATGGTCTCATTCATGCCGTCATCCTCGTCTCCACTGTAGTCTCGCTGCTGACTGCCGTGCCCTGAGCAGCCGTAGCAAACACACACCTCAATTCCCACCACCCATATCCTATTATGTCAGAAGGGGGACATAGGGTGGATGGTGTCAATTACGTACCGCTGAAATGAAAGAACAACGCATCGCCCGCCTTCACTCCGCGCATCAGCCACTCCATGCCTGCCACAATGTTTGCCCTGGTTGGCATCAGCCGTGGGTCACGCATCCCCACGCTGTCGTCCCGCAGCATAAGGACCTCCGTGTCGGGGAACCCGAACTTGGTCTTCAGCAGGTAATGCATGCACTGCGCGTCGTTGATGCAGCCCTACGCCAGCGAGCAACCACGCAACTCGTTTGAGACCGCCACAGGCACAGCATGCACTGGCACTATGACCTCTTCACACAGGAGGTGTGGCGTGGTGTGGTGTGGCGTGGTGTGGTGTGGTGTGGTGTGGTGTGATGTGGTGTAGTGCGGTGTGCGGCTCACCCTCAGCTCCGACTGTGTGCCCGGGTAGGTGCAGCCGATTATGAGCGCGCGTTTGGTGCCGTACGTCTGTCCCGCTGGTCCAGGTCCTGGGCTGGGGGCTGGCGCTGCGTAGGTAGGCTGCGGCGCGTACTGTGGCGCGCCGTAGGGCTGCTGCCCTGCCGGCGGCGGGGGGGCTGATGCTCCGTAGGGGGAAGCGGGGACGGCGTAGGGTTGGTGTGCGTGGGACGGGGGCGGGGCGGCGTACGGTGACGGAGCAGCGTACCCGCCCGCCGGAGGGCCGCCGCCGTAGGGTGCTGGTGGAGCTCCGTAGGGGGACGGTGGGGCTCCGTAGGGCGCAGGCGCGCCGGGGTAGGGGGCGGCCATCGCGCCGTAGCCGCCCCCTCCGCCTTGGCCGTAGATCACCGGCGGGGCGTAGGCTTTGCCGCCCGCGCGTTTCCCGGGAGGATCTGGCTGGCCGTAGGGGTTATACTGCCCCGGTCCCCCAGGAGGCACGTTATATGGGTTGCTCATGTCGCGTGACTGGCGAAGAGGTGCAGCCAAGGCACGAGCGGGTCCAACACCTCGCCGGAGCGACTTGTCTTGTCGATAAGTAGTGGCAGTCGCAGACAAGTGTCAGTCGGTGATTCTCCGCGGTGGCAACCATGACGATGACGGTCTGCGGTCGACAGTCGACATGCCGCGCGGTTTGCCCGCGTGGATGCTTACATATGTTGTGAGAACAGCGACATTCAGCTTGATTACAAATCTTAACTCTTGCCCTGGAAGGGAGAAACTGTAATGGCACGAGGGAAAGATGATATAGAGGTCGGTTCCTTCACGTGGCGATGTGCGCCGTGAGCTATAGCCATAGGCACCTTGGCCTCCTATCTTCAATATGACACTCTGCATGAGGGCAGCGGTGATGCCGTGGCTTGCGTTTTTGCCCCGCGGGCCTAGGCTTACGGGTTTTTTGTTCTTCTGCCATTTTTCATGATTGGTGACGTTTCATTCACTGCTTTTCTTTTAATTCAGGAAAACATTTTAAAGACATAGAGGCACAGCAAGGTCGTGAGCATCGACTTCTTTTCGGATTGGTGGCCTCGATTTTTTCCATCATTGATGATATTTGTATAATTGTTAGTGGTTGCATGCGATGCCTTCATTGCAATTGGAATTCATTTAAAATGCCAACCACAACTTTACATAGTGGACGAAAGCAAGGAGTCCGACGACAATTGCAAGTCGCCAATTTTTAATCACATGTCACGAGGCATAAAACATGCGCGGCACAACGAACCATGGATGCATGAACGACGCTCCAAGCACGATGTTTACTCATGCATTGTAAAGAACCAAGCAAAAATGCTGCGTGTGCGTGTTGCTTGGCAAAGGTGGGGGCGCTTGTGACCTGTCACATAAGGGAGGAAAGAATCCCGAAATATGTGGTTGTTGAGGAAGGGCCATCATGTGAGGAAGCTCCCGCAATGTTATCCGCGGCGACAAACCATCCGCTCATCACGTTATTTGCGCGTGCAACATATATTACATATGAAATGGGTGATTGGGACTGAAAGTCATAGGAAAAAAGACTGAAAGTGATAATACGATTTTCCACCCGTAAGTGGGCTTGATGTACGCTAGCTCCCTTAATGGAGAGTTAGATAGAGTATGGGCTAACATGTATAAACATATTGTGTTTATACATCTGAGTGGTACCAAATTATACGTACTAATAGGCATTGCCATATACAAGTGATGATGTGACCATTGGTGATCCTGCGGGTGTAGTGCAAAGGAATAGTACTACAATCGAGGATAGAGTCCAATGCACACACGATATAAGTCCTCGATGCAATGTTGAAGATTGCATTCATAGGTCATGGAATGTATATGGATGCATATATCTTTTTCACGCACGAAGAGCGAAAATATGCCTTAATTCCTTCTATGCTCATATGGCACTATAGCGCGTTATCGACGTGTGCAACATTAAATACGTGGAGGGGTGGAATCCCACCGACGCCACGAGATGACGAGGCTCGAATCATGCCCACATGCATCATTTTAGAGGCATCGATGTTGTGACACTTTGCCGTTTTGCGTGGTCCTAACAAGCAATGCAAATGAATGCATGACTTAGTTGGAGTGTTATTGGGGAGCAAAAATCGTGCTATGAAGCTGCGCAAATAAACGAAGAAAAAAGATACCAAATCACATTCCCGCCACATATAGTCGGGCAAGCGTGCTTGATCAGCTCCATTGCGTCTTCCTCGAGTGCAATAAATTCCATAACCACAAACATGCAAAATATGTAATGACGACTCCACCCCCGTCGCTTGATTGCCCCCCTTTAATACATCAGTGTCGTGGACTGGTGGTACTTTAAGGATAGAAGTATGATATCCATTCTTGTATCATGACGCGGTCGGTTAAGCGCGTGTGGCCTACTAGTGTGTCGAAGGTCATGGGATCGATACCCGCAAGAGACATAACTTCGGTACATAGGCGAACCACGGTCAAAGATGAGCCCAAACTTCCACATCAGCGTGGCATAAGATTTGTCGTTCTATGGCTTGCCATGGATGATTGAACCGCAAGCGCGCAAGCGCGCGCGCGAGCGTGTGTGTGTGTGTGTGTGAGAGAGAGAGAGAGAGAGAGAGAGAGAGGGGGGGGGGGGGGCATAGGTTTATATCGTACCATGACTTTATGAGGCTGCGGCTATAACTTCGTTTGGGACACGTGTAGGGGCTAAAAGCCAACGGATCTATCTTTGGTTTTGCGTGTAGGAAAAAGGTATTCCCTAGCGAACACACATATATATCATGGCATGGACTTTTTTGTTGGCCGAGACTGATATTAGATTGCATGCAGTTCCCTTATGGTATAAGCATTTGATGTTGCTTAATTCCATCTAAACGCCGTCTTCGTGAATTGGTGGATTAAACGAACGCTAGTGGACATAATAGTGTATTAGAAAATTGCCATCAGTCCCCGCCCAATACGTCTTCGAGCCCAGTCTCTAAATTAATATGACATTGACACGTCGGTTTATGTTCTTGCTAATTGAAACTTGAAATGGTTTACAACAATACCAGTAAGAACCGGCTGTCGTCTCTGGGCCCCCCCTTTTGCTATGCCATAAGACTTAGAAGCGTGAGGTAGACCGTAAACCACTAATCCCAACCTCTCCAATGGCAGTAACGATATCGTCTAAAACATACCCGTACCAGTATCCAGGTATTTACTATTTTCTGACCTATACTATTTTTTTTTCCTGGATACAGTATGAAATAAAAAATGTCGCTATTCTCCACGATACGCGGCCTGCTCCAGCCGCGGCGGGGTTGCCGATCAACAAGGCTGGTCAGCATGAGCTGGTCGAGTCGAACCTGCCTGACCTCGGCTCCTGTGCGACTCCGGTCGTGCCGGAGGTAGGGGGAAAGGCAGGTGGAAAACCCCCCTCGCGCAGGTCGTCGTCGGACTCGTCTCGATCCTTGCTCGACCCCGTCCGAGATATCGGAGATAGTGGTCGCTCTGCTCGGCGCGACCCTCCACCTAGTCTAGCCTTCTCCCCCCCCGCGGGGGCTGGGAGGAGAAAAAAGCGAGGCTGCAGACGGTGTTCGGCTGGCTCTCCTGCCTTCGAGCCAGATGTCTCATATCCCTTGTCCGTTTTGCCGTGTGTTTCCACCACCCATCTGATCGCGCTGTGCTGGCCGCACTTGTCTCCCCCGGTGATTTACGTTGTTAAGGGGCCGCCTATACGAGAAGTGTGCTGTTGCGATAACCCGGGGCACACTGCATGAGGCAGCCTGTCGATAACCGGGTACCGACTAGGGGAGGGAAAGCGGATAATGCCCATGGATCGGCTATCCTCAAAAGATGGTGGGTACGGGAATATTTAACCAAAAAACCCCCGTACCGGGTTTTTCCGGCGGCGGATGATCCTCTCGACCTCCGCCGCCAGACCGTGCCGCTCCTCCGGCTGCGACTCGCCTCCGTCCTCCGTATCTTCCGGCCTCTCCCCCAAGAGAGACCAGAAGGTTTCGCAGGGCTGGCGGCTGCTAGCGAGCGTCGTGCCCTAGCGCTGCTTCCCAGTTGTCCGCCGCCAGCTCCAACACCCTCGTCCCACCGCTGATCCGTCCGTACCCCTCTTCGCCAAAACATATTTCGCAAACGCCGCCCCCGCCCCATCGTCGGGAGAGTATCTGCGAGTATTTAGTCGCGGAAGAAACATATCTGACTGGCCGAGCGGGAGATCCCTGTGCCGGTGTACGGATATTATGTTTTCCAAAACCCTCCGTACAGGGCTTCCCGACAGCTGCTGATCCCGCGGACCGCAGCTGTCGGTACCTCGTTCAGCCCCCTACCGTGCCAGGCTTGGCACGGCTATGGGGTTACCAACGCCCACCGCGTGGAGGTAGAGGTAGGTGCCGACGGGCCTGCGAGCGCACCCCCCTCCGGGGCCGCCGCCGCTGCGCCGCCGGCGGGCGCTGTTCTTGCTAAATGATATCCGATGCCATTACTATGTATATCGGTGAAAAATCATGCACGAATCGGTGCACTATCACTTTGGGGTGCGGGAGGCTTGGCACGGAAGGGGATTAGGATGGGCACCGATTGTTGCGATCAAAAATTGTCGGCGAGAAGCCATGGACTTTTCAAAATGATATATGCATTGACTATCGTCAAGATCTCCCTCTCGGTGTCTCCGATATTTAAATTCGCGGCCCATTACCCTCAGATGCCACCATGGCGGAGAGACGGGAAATTGTAATAAAATATCTTAAAGTCACTTAATCGCATGGACCCCTAGAATTTTACATCATACCTCAGTGCAACCCTTAAATTCGTGGCAATATCGGCCGAAGCGGATAACAAAAAAATGCGAAACGACGCGCTACGGAGTTAACTGTATACGCGTTATGTTGTCTCGGAGTTGCGAAATGCGCGCACGTGGCCAAGCCGTGAAACTTTAGTCGAAAACCGTGTATGGAGGGCTTTAACTTACTTCATGGTGCGTGCGTTAAGTCCCAAAGGCGCGATGCTCCACAGAATTCGCGCCCAACACCCGAGAGTGGGGAAGCCTTGGTTGTGGTTTTTGGAGGTTAAAAATCGCTACGTGTCTACGTATCATGTAGCCATGCGACGTGCACACGGCGATGCACGAAATCCATGATAGAAATTTCGGCTCAAGTCCCCACATTGCGAAAAGTAAGCCAAACGGTGTGACATGGCGTACTTAGCACTATATTGCGTACATCTTAGTCTCCAGCAACAACCACGGACGAGGGCGACGTGTGAAAAACAAAGCGAGACCGGGTCGGATGTGCTGCCGTTTGTGAGAATGAAACTAGTTTTCAACATGAACGGCTCACATTGCACGGCCGTTGTCTGAGGGCCCCATATTGTTATTATTGGCTTTTCCTAGGGATAATTAACATTAAAAGCACAATGAGGTGCACACTCGACACGTTCCGAGCCGCGTGGTTGCAATTGAAATTGAAATTGAAAATGTTTACAACAATACCGAGTTAACGGTTGCTATCTCTTGGCGGTCCCTTAATCAGTCTAACACGGGCTCTTAGGATTAGGGACTACGCCGTGATTCACTTGCTCAAACCTCTCCATAAGGTACATGGTCCTAACATGATAGTACAACACCGTCAAACTCATTCAGTACACAGGTTGTGAATTTTTGCGTGCTTTTTTTGCGTGCATATATGGAAATAAATTTGTCTCCACGAGGACTCCACGATGCGTGGCCTTCTCTAGCCGTTGCGAGGCCGTTGATCAACCAAGAAGCTCAGCATGCGTGCATCACGACGGGCCTACTTGACCTCTGCTCCTATGCGACTCCGGTCGAGCCCGAGTTGGGGGGGGGTGCAAGCGAAAAAGCGCGTCGCATAGGTCGTCGACGGTCCCGTCGTGACCCACGCATACCCATGTCAAAGATAAGCCGTATGGTTGAAGACAATGTGTAATGTGATATTCAGTGGAAAATTTTATGTTAGAAAATCCTTATGTTCTACGTCCCTCCGTTGAGAAAGCCTACAATAAGTCCATGCACCTACTCCCATTCCCGGGCTAAGGTGCGAGCGTGTACTCCAATTTTCCCTTCCAATGCCTACCCGCGTCGGCGCGTCGCTATGCTCTTGATTACTGAAGAGAGCGGTTAAGGTTATCAAGCAAGACGTCCCACCGTTGGCATCTTGTATTGGTGTCTTGGTTGGGGTGCGTGTTCTACTCGGGCTGGCCTCCCACATGCTGAGTGGTGGAGAGGGAGTTGATTGTTAACGGGTTGGCGGTAGACATCGTCCGTAGAGATATTTGCCGCCGATGTAGAGGGGGAAGGGGGGCGGGTTCATTGTGGTATTGACGGCGCGTTAGTTTGGGGTTCATATGATATAGCCGGGCCGGGGTCTTGGCGCAGAGTTTTGTACCACGGTTGAGAGGCGTCTAGAGTGCTGTCGGCGACAAGGAGTCCATATAATTCATGCTCGAGACGGGCGCATGCGCCGGGGGCGCGTGGAGCGAAGGGTAACTTGGAGCGCTAGGAGCCGCTCGTACATGGGGCAATGGCAAGGTGAGGGCTGAGAGCTAGACCGATGGCGGCGTTTGTCGGGGCGGGCGATTTGCCTCTCGTCGGACGTAAATATTTCTGTATCGCCGGTTTTGGATGAATATATGGGGCTGTTGGTTGTGAGGACGTAATGTCTCATATCGAGTGGGGGGTCCTCGGTTGCAAGCGAGGGGACTCAAAAAAGAAAATAAAAATGATTTGCAACTACTACCAGGCACATTTTGGCTTTGGTTTAATTAAGGGCCGTCTCGCATACACCATCCATGACTTAGTATACCGAGTTAAGGCCGGGGGTCACCTTGTCCATCCTCTCCGAAGGTGTGCTGGGGCATTAATCCCTCTCGGGAGGCTCTTCGTAAAGCATGGTTTAGGAGTGGGATTTGTCGGATGGGTGGGCTTGGAAGTGCTAGTGAAGAAGTTGCTTCGAAGTGGTAAGGGATTTAATACGGTACATGCGGAGCATGTGGTGTAGCCATTGGACGGGGTGTATATGTAGGCGGGAGATGATACGGGTAGTGTCGCGGGTTGGGGTTTGGGAGGGTTTGTCTGGCGGTGGGTTAGGTCCATGGTTAATAAGGGAAGTGGTGTCGGTGAGGGTATAGGTGTGGGATGCGCCTATGCGGCTCATGACTATGGGTATGATGTCCACCCGTGTGCCGGTTATGTGTGAGCGGAGTGCGCTTGCAAGGGAGGTGTAGCTTTACATGATAAGGTGGTGGGTGTTTTTAAAGTTATTCTCTTTGCAGTATTTATTCCATTCTCCTATATGAATTTAACAAATTGAGGAGTATCGGCGGTGGGAGGAGGTATGACCTACAGAATGTCCTCTAACATGGCTACGGCGAGGGGACTCATAAACATTTTCGGTGTGGGTGCGTTATAGTTAGGGGACGGTGCTCATGCGTGGGGGCGTGGGAGGTGATTTCAGTCGGGTGTCCGTTGCGTCGGTGAAGCTAGGGGCTCTAGTGGCGCTTCATACGGTCGATTGCCAGAACCTGAAAGTAAGCCACTGATCGGGCAAAGGGAGTCGGATTTTTAGCATATACAGTTCCCGAGGTCTTTTGAGTTGTGGGCGTCAAGGGTCGCCGTGGCAAAGATGACCTTTTGACGTTCGGTGTTGTAGTGGTGGCGAGATTGACGGGTAGGTTTTGGGGGAGGAAGGTCGATGCATGGTGGCCCATGTATGTAGCGTCCGCGATAATGCCCGCCGTAGCGATGTCGGTGCGGTTACTTGGCGACCGCGGATGTGTGGGGAACGGGTTTGGAAGGGATAAGCTCCCCTCTTCCGGGGTGGGGAGTCGGTTAAATTTTTGGAAGGGGTTTGGTAAAGTCGGGCATGCATGAGGTGGAGTGTCCGCCATTTGTTTCCTACATTTGCAAACGCCGGGCGAGGGAGCTAAACATATGAAGGGATGCATTGCTAGGGATACTTGTGCTTGGCAAGTCGCGCAAGGGGGGTGCGCATATGCAGGGCGGAAACGAATCATGTATGACCGGCTCGCGGTCATTGACCAAACACAACCTCAAAAGGTGCTAGATATGGCGTAACATAGATAAGTCGGTCCCAATTTTATGTGCGTCTGAGTATCGACGGACCCATTAGAGCTCAAAACAGTACGTTCCGTTACAATGGGTGGTCAAGTAGTGGCGGCTGGTGAGACACCAAAGCAACGGGTATAGCAAAACGAAGTTCTTTAGTTATGTTGCTTTGCCGGTGTAGTATGCATGTTGTTGTTGTAGTATGTTTGTTTTACGTTGTTGTTGTATGTATGTTGTATGTACTGTATGTTTGTAAAATCACATTCACCCTAGGGCACGTTTTGCCAAAGATGTCAGCTTGCTTACAATTTTGCCAAGAGACACCCACAAGCGGGGCCTAGGGGACGATTAGCGCATGATTATAGGGTTGGGTGGGTGGGTTCGCGCGAAGCCTAGATTGGCTGAGCGCGAAAGCAGAGAGTGCCTAGGCTCGTGGCTAGCTACGGCTCATAAGGCTTGGGCTAGCTAGAGCTCACCGTTGGGGAAGTCGTTGGTCGTTGGTTGCGTCTAATTGCTAAGGCAAGGTGGTTGCCCTGCAGGTGCGACGTGCCGCTATTAACGGTAACAATAACCGCTAGTGTCAATGTCCCGTACACATGGGAGTTGGATATGCAAACCGCTAGATTCAAATCAATATGACCATTTACCCTAGGGCACGTTTTGCCAGTAACCTAAAGCCAAAGGCTTGCACAAACAAAATTAGTGTTGCGGGGGGGACGGAGCGAGCCAGTCGAAGAACCGCCACGCAGCAGGTGTGGGGGTCATGGTTGGGTCAATGTACTTTCCTTCGGTCACGGAGCTGTTTATGGCCCAGCCACCCATATATTTGATTACGGGGAGGGGCGCGCCGATGCAACTCGCAGCGGAAAGCAACTCCTTTCCGGAGGCTGTGCGATGTCCATTTAAAACCGGCGGGAGCGGACGTGTGGACTGTGAGGAGGGCAAGGGCGAGCCATGCGGAGATGGTGGACGCGGGCCCCCAATCGGCGGAGGATTCAGCAGGTGAGAAGCTCCATAAGGCGTCAGGGGGTGGTCGCTTGTAGAATTTTGCGCAGAACGCGGCGCGGTGCTGTGTGTAGTAGTCCATGAAGTCTTCCAACACGGGGTTGGCAGCGATAGGAATAGCGAACACTAGCTTGTCGCTGTTGTCGCGGCGCTGGTCGCCTTTAGATTTTCGCACGAAAAGGCAAATTTGATGTGAAGGTCTGTCGACAATTAGGTCGCCGGTGTGGCAGCGGGCGCCAGTTTCCGCGCGGCAGAAAAAGATGTAATTGACGCAAGCAACTAAGCAAGCTCTGAAACGTTGCATGAAGCGGAGCAGTAGTCCACGTGAGGGTGTCGCGTAGAGCGGCGGCTGCCTTTAGGATGTCGAGTGCGACGGGGGCGGGAAGCGGTAGGCGCGAGGCGGTAGGGACAAGGCGGTGTTGCAGCATTTCGAGGCCACGCCTAGCGTCCGCTAGTAGTTCGCCTACATCCATGGGTTGGCGTCGGTGGTCTCGGAAGAACTTGTTTACTGCGGAGAAGTAGGGTTGCAGCGAGCAGGCGGCGACCGTGCCTAGGAGGGCCAACCAGGCTGTGTAGCGAAACATTGTGGCTTGGGTGGCTTGTAGCGGGGCGATGTTTTCCTTTGTACATAATATAAAAAACTGTCTGAGCGCGCTGTCGTAGCTAGCGTACGTAGAGGGCGCTAGTGAGTTGTTGAGTAGGGCGACCGCCGTAACCCCGAGCTTGTTGGTTCCTAGGAGGTCTTGAAAAGTTTCAGCGAGATCGGCGGACCGGGGCACCGATGCTGTTCCGAATTGCAGGCAGTAGCGAGGTGGTCCTGTGCGGAGAGGGCGAACGGGCTGCACTTTAGAAATTAATCGGTCCGGGCGTAACGCCCGGCCAATCGCTCCGCCTCGGGTGTAGAGCCAAGAGGGGGTGAGAGCCGAAAGGCCACGATGCTCCACGCGGGAGGTCCGACCTTCTCGTGCCTGCCGAGCCTGCCGGGAAAGAACATGTCGCGGGCCGCCGGGAAGTGCAAAGTTGTATTTGCAAGCCGGGCGAAAGCGTGGTACCACGTTTTGTTCGGCCAGTAGGGGGCGATGACAGTAGCCGCGGCATGTGAATGGGCGAGTTTGGCGGCGAGAGCCGGGAGAGCGGACCATGGGGGGTTGCATTAGTTGTTTTCGCGACTCTAGGGTGCATTTGACATGTATAGGCAGTCGACGTCTTCGCATAGGGGGTCTCTCCAGCGGGCGTTGAATCGTGGGAGTTGAGCGTTTAGCATGGACGCGAAACGGTCGATCGTGTGTGGGCCCCACCGGTGCTGAAGGTGTTCGAAAATCCGAGGGTTGAGCTGCCAGTCTTCTGTGTCCAATTCGCGGCTTAGCGTATCCGCCCAGACGTTGGCGGCCGACCGAATGTAGCGCGGGCGGATGTGGATGTCGTTGGTGTCGAGTAGGTAGCCCAGGCGCCGTAGTTCGGTCATCATGACGGGCGCCCGCAACGTAAGCTTGGTTAGGGCGGCGACCACCGCGGTGTTGTCCTCGTGTAGGAGGACTTGCCGGCCTTTGAGTTGCGGTAGAAAAGATTCGACCGCGTGTCGGACCGCTCGAAGCTCCTTCCATGTGATGTGTTGGCGACGGTCGGTAGCGCTCCAAAAACCGCGTGCTTGGTAGTTGGAGTCCTAGTTCAGCATGGCCCCCCATCCGTAGTCGCTGGAATCGGCGTGGAGGTAGGCGGTCTCGATGGGCTTGTAGATTGACCGACCGTTGTGTTGGGTGGGCACCGTGCGCCACCACTCGAGGTCGCGACGTAGTTGGTGGGTGAGGCGTACGCGTCCCCCCCACCCAATCCGTGTGGCCAACACGTTGTGGAGCTCGCGTAAAAAGAACCGTGCGGGCGCGATGGCGAGGTAGAGGAACCGAGCTTTCCCTGCAAAGGCCGCTAGCTTACGCGTGGGCAGCCTTCAAGCGTTTGACACCGCTCGGGCGAGTAGGGATGACGCGTGTTGCGCGAGCTGCTGTAGTTCTACGGGTGGGGCTCGGAACATGCCGAGCTGTAAATCCACCGTTAAGCCTAAATGGTCGCCGACTTGCGTCGGTGTCCATACGCCTTTCTTGAGGTTGCGTTGGAGGCCGAGGCTGTCGAGCAGGGCATGGACGCGCTGACGAAGTAGTAAAGCGTCTTGGTAAGAGTCCGCCAAGAAAAGAAAGTCGTCCATGTAGGGGAGGAGTCTTGTACCGCGCCATCGAGCGTTGCGGAGAAAACGTTTGGACGGCCGGCGCGCGTGGTCTTGTGTAGATGCCGGCGTGGGCGTAGGCGGGCGCCGTAAATGGTTCGTGAACACCTATGTTAGCTTGCAAAAGTAGTAAGATGAGCCCGACCATCCCATTGGGAGGCACGTGAGGCGCCATAGGGTGCCGCGGTAGTTGACCGTGAAGTAGTCTCGGTCTTCCTCCCGGATGCCAAGGGTGTAGTACCCACCGGCGAGGTCGAGCGAGACGAAGTAGTCGCCCGGGCGGGACAAGTGGCGGAGGTGCTTGAGCGTCTCGCAAGTCATGTTGTAGGTTGAGCAGTAACGGTTGAGTTCTCGAAGGTCGATAATCAAACGCCATTGATTGCATCCGGGCTTGGGCACCAAAAACTTCCGGGAAACGTAGCGAGGGTTGTCCGAGCGCTCCCACGCTCCGCAAGCTTCGAAGCGTGGGAGTTCCTAGTTTAGAAACTCGAGTTGGGCTGGTGTTGCGTCTAGCATAGAGATGCCGTGGTTGAAGGGCTTGGGACGTACGCCTTGCTTGAACTTCACGCGTACGCCGTGGCGGATCCAACTTAGGACTTGGCCGCTCGCGCCGATGCGCTCCCACTCCCGCCATCTTCGACGCACGCGGTGGCGCATGAAGGAAGATGTCGGGGAGCAGGAATTGGCGCGGCGGGTCACATCATCATTTCTTAGTCGGGGGTTTTGTCGGGTCGGTCGGTTTGGCGAGAGGGGTGGCGCGGGCTGCTGCTGCTGCTTCTGCCGCGGCCTTACGTTTGTCGGCTGCTGCCTTGCGGGCTCGAGCGTCGGAGCTTGTCGGCTTGTCCGGTGTGATCTTCGCGAACGCGGCGCCAACTGTTGCCTTGCTGGCAGCATGGGGGCTGACTTCTAGTGTGCGGTCGACGAACGCTTGGCGTAGCGCATCCAGTGTGCCGGAGACCGCGGTAGGGCGTGGGCGACAGAAGCGCTCGTGGGCCAATTCGGCAAAGACGCGGTCCGTATCCGTGCTCGTTTGTCCGCCCTTGGTGAGGCGGAGGAAGCCCAATCGATTACGGGCGGCCTCCTCCGTCGTTTTGTGGGTGCGATGACCCGCTCTGATGAGGGCAATCGCTGCCGCCTGCTCACCCGGTAGAGGTGGGCCGTGCGACAGCGTGTCCAAAGCCTCGCCAATTGCCGCGTTGGCGCAACTGTCGAAGAAGGCATAACAACCGATGTGTAGGTACTCGTCGTATGCCGATTGGGTGCGCTTGTCGCTTAGAGCGTGGGCGGTGTCGTCTGTAAGTGTCCACAGACGTGGCTCCTCGACGTCGCGAGGGGGACGCTCGAGGCCGGCCGGAATGACCTCGCCGTAGTAGGCGAAGTCGACGAATTCGGACGCGGAGGGTTTGGGTTCGTCGTCAAGCAGGTCGATAGGCGGCTCAGGGGCTGCCTTACCCCCCTCCGTCGCTGGGGTCGCGTCGGCGGGAATGGACTGTTGTTGATCAGTAAAAGCAAGTGTGGTTGTCGTCTGCTGGAGTTGTGCGAGTAAGGCAGCGTTAGCCGCCAAAAACTGCTCAGTAATCCGTTGTTCCGATGCCAAAACTGCCGTACGAATATGTTCGGCTGTGCGTTGTTCGATCGAGGTAGCGTGAGGGTCGGCCGCTGCGGCGGACGTAGACTGCTCAGGCTGCATGTTGTGGAACTGCGTAGCTGAACGAGGAGAAGTGTCGCGTGACGCTCGAGTGCGCACGGGACGATGGTAAACTGACACCCTGCTCGACTACTAGAGTCGAGACTGCGTTCGCGCGAAGCCTAGATTGGCTAAGCGCGAAAGCAAAGAGTGGCTAGCTACGGCTTATAAGGCTCGGGCTAGCTAGAGCCGACCGTTGGGGAAGTCGTTGGTCGTTGGTTGCGTCTAACTGCTAAGGCAAGGTGGTTGCCCTGCAGGTGCGACGCGCCGCTATTAACGGTAACAGTAACCGTCACTGTCCCGTACACATGGGAGTTGGATATGCAAACCTCTAGATTCAAATCAATCTGACCATGAAAACCAATTTGTTTCTTCTGTAATCAAAGAAAGTCTGTAATAAGTATCAGATGAATAAGTACGATTTACAAACGTACAGGTACATGTACTATACTCGTGCCTGAGCCCGCCGCCGGGCCAAAGATGTCAGCTTGCTTACAATTTAGCCAAAAGACACCCACAGTGGGGGTCAATTAGCGCAGGATTATAGGGCTGGGTGGGTGGGTTCGCGCGAAGCCTAGATTGGCTGAGCGCGAAAGCAGAGAGTGCCTAGGCTCGTGGCTAGCTACGGCTTATAGGGCACGGGCTAGCTAGAGCTGACCGTTGGGGAAGTCGTTGGTCGTTGGCTGCGTCTCGTTGCTCTGGCAAGGTGGTTGCCCTGCAGGTGAGACGCGCCGATATTAACGGTAACAGTAACCGCTAGAGTTACTGTCCCGTACACATGATATTGGATATGCAAACCTCTAGATTCAAATCAATCTGACCATTTACCCTAGGGCACGTTTTGCCAGTAACCTAAAGCCAAAGGCTTGCACAGCCAGAATTAGTGTTGCGGGGGGGACGGAGTGAGCCAGCCGAAGAACCGCCAAGCAGCAGGTGTTGGGGTCATGGTTGGGTCAATATATTTTCCTTCAGTCACAGAGCTGTTCTTGGCCCAGCCACCCATAAATTTGATTACGGGGAGGGGCGCGCCGATGCAGCTAGCAGCGGACGCCGCGCCTTTCCGTAGGCTGTGCGACGTCCATTTAAAGCCGGCGGGCGCTGACGAGTTGACTGCAAGGAGGGCGAGGGAGAGCCAGGTGGAGATGGTGGATGCGGCACCCCAATCTGCGGAGGGTTCTGAAGGTGAGAAACTCCAGAAGGCGAGCGGGGGTGGCCTGCTGTAGAATTTGGTGCAGAATATAGCGCGTTGTTCCGTGTAGTAGGTGATCAGGTTCGCCAGGACGGGGTTAGCGGCTACAGGTACCGCGATGACCAGTTTATCGCTGGCGTCGCGTCGCTGGTCCCCCTTAGACTTTCGCACGTAGAGGCAAATTTGCTGCGAAGGCTCGTCGACCACAAGGTCGCCGGTCTGGCAGCGTGCGCCGGTTTCGGCGCGGCAGAAAAACGTGTAATTGACGCACACAGCTAAACAGGCCCTGAAGCGTTGCATCTGGGGTAAGGCAGCCGGGGTCCACGCGAAAGTCTCGTGAAGGGTGTTGGCGTAGTGCAGGATGTCCAGGGCGACTTGTGCGGGTAGCGGGAGGCGAGCGGTGGTAGGCACTAGGCGGTGCTGTAGCATTTCGAGGCCACGGCGGGCGTCCGCCAAGAGTTCGCCCACGGCGACAGGTTGGCGCCGGTGGTCACGGAAGAACTTGTTTATGGCGGAGAAGTAAGGTTGCAGCGAGCTCGCAGCGACCGTTCCGCGTAGGGCCAGCCAGGCCGTGTAACGGACCATGGTGGCGGGTGTGGCCTGTAGCGGGGCGATGTTTTCTTCTGCACAAAAAATAAAAAAGTGTCTGATTGCGCTCTGGTAGCTCGTGTACGTCGAGGGCGCTAGCGAGTTGCTGAGTAGGGCAACCGCCGTAACCCCGAGTCTGTCCGATCCTAGGAGGTCTTGGAAAGTTTCAGCTAAATCGGTGGACCAGGGCGACTGTGCTGCTTCACGGCGTAAGCCGTAGCGCGGCGGTCCTGTACGCAGAGGGGGGACGTGCTGTACAGGCGCATTTAATCGGTCCGGGCGTATCGCTCGGCCAATCGCACCGCGTCGAGTGTAGAGCCAAGAGGGGGTGTTAGCCGAAAGGCCACGATGCTCCACGCGGGTGGCCCGACCCCTTCGTGCTTGCCTAGCCTGCCTGGAAAGAACAGGTCGCGGGACGCTGGGAAGTGCACGGTCTCGGTGGCCAAGCGTGCGAACGCGTGGTACCACGTTTTGTTTTGCCAGTAGGGGGCGACAACGGTTGCCGCTGCTTGAGCTTGTTCGAGTTTTGCTGCTAGCGTCGGCAGGGCAGACCAAGGGGGGTTGCAGTAGTTGTTTTCGCACTTCCACGCCGCGTCGGGAAGGTGCAGGCAGTCGATGTCTTCGCACAGGGGGTCGCGCCAGCGGGCATTGAAGCGTGGTAGCTGCGTGTTGAGCATCGAGGCGAAACGGTCGATAGTGTGCGGCCCCCATCGGCGTTGAAGGTAGGCGAAAACACGGGGGTTGAGCTGCCAGTCTTCGTGGTCCAACTCCCGGCTTAGGGCGTCGGCCCATATGTTGGCTGCCGAGCGGATGTAGCGCGGACGGATGTTGATGTCGTTGCTGTCGAGGAGGTACCATAGGCGACGGAGTTCGGCCATCATGGCGGGCGAGCGAGAGGTTAGCTTGGTGAGGGCGGCGACGACTGCCGTGTTGTCCTCGTGTAGGAGGACTTGTCGGCCTTTGAGTTGGGGTAGAAAAGATTCTACCGCGTGTCGCACCGCACGAAGTTCCTTCCACGTAATGTGTTGTTGGCGGTCGGTAGCGCTCCAAAAGCCCCGGGCTTGATAGTTCGAGTCTTCGTTGAGAACGGCTCCCCACCCGTAGTCGCTCGAGTCGGCGTGGAGGTAGGCGGTCTCGATAGGCTTGTAGATGGACCGCCCGTTGTGTTGAGTGGGGACCGTGCGCCACCACTCGAGGTCTCGGCGAAGTTGGTGGGTGAGGCGGACGCGTCCGCCCCACCCAACCCGTGTGGATAACACGTTGTGGAGCTCGCGCAAAAAGAAGCGTGCGGGGGCGATGGCGAGGTAGAGGAACTGCGCCTTTCCGGCGAAAGCCGCAAGTTGGCGAGTAGGTAGCCACCGGGCGTTTGACGCAGCTCGGCCGAGGAGGGATGAGGCCTGTTGTGCGAGCTGTTGGAGTTTTGCGGGGGGGGCGCGAAACATGCCGTGATGGAGGTCCACCGTTAAGCCTAAATGGTCGCCCACTTGGGTAGGTGTCCAAACGCCCTTCTTGGGGTTGCGTTCGAGGCCGAGGCTGTCGAGTAGGGCTTGAACGCGCTGTCGCAGTAGGAGGGCGTCCTCGTAGGAGTCGGCGAGGAAAAGGAAGTCGTCCATGTAGGGTAGGAGTCGAATTCCCCGCCACCGCGCGTTTCGGAGGAAGCGCTTGGTGGGGCGGCAACTGTGAGGGGAAGTAGCCGTTGGAACCGGTTGCGGGGGGCGACGAAGGTGGTTCGTGAACACTTGGGTTAGCTTGCAAAAGTAGTAAGCCGACCCCGACCAGCCCATCGGGAGGCATGCTAGGCGCCATAGCGTGCCGCGGTAGTTGACCGTGAAGAAGTCGCGGTCTTCCTCCCGGATGCCAAGGGTGTAGTACCCGTCGGCAAGGTCGAGGGAGACGAAGTAGTCGCCCGGCCGCGAGAGGTGACGTAAGTGCTTGAGCGTCTCGCACGTCATGGTGAAGGTTGAGCAATAACGGTTGAGTTCTCGAAGGTCGATAATCAAACGCCATTGGTTGCACCCGGGTTTTGGAACTAAAAACATCCGGGAAACGTAGCGAGGGTTGTCCGCCCGCTCCCAAGCTCCGCAAGCCTCGAAGCGGGGGAGTTCCGAGTTTAGAAACTCGAGTTGGGCCGGCGTCGCGTCGAGCATAGAGATGCCGTGGTTGAAGGGCTTGGGGCGTAGACCTTGCTTGAACTTTACGCGAACGCCATGGCGGATCCAGTTTAGGACTTGGCCGCTCGCTCCGATGCGCTCCCACTCCCGCCATCTTCGACGCACGCGGTGGCGCATGAAGGAAGACGTCGGGGAGCAGGAATCGGAGCGGCGGGCCACACCGTCATTTCTTGCTCGAGGTTTTAGCCGGGTCGGCTGGTGTGGTGGCGCGTGCTGCGGCTGCTGCTGCTGCAGCGGCCTTGCGTTTGTCGGCGGCGGCTTTGCGGGCTCGCGCATCGGGGCCGGGAGGCTTGTCCGGTGTGACTTTTGCGAAGGCAGCTCCGGCGGCGGCCTTGCTGGCGGCGTGTAGGCTGACTTCCAGCGTGCGGTCGACGAACGCTTGGCGAAGCGCGTCCAATGTGCCGGAGACCGCGGCAGGGCGCGGTCGGCAGAAACGCTCGTGGGCCAGTTCGGCAAAGACGCGGTCCGCATCTGTGCTCGTTTGTCCGCCCTTGGTGAGGCGGAGGAAGCCCAATCTAGTACGGGCGGCCTCCTCCGTCGCCATGTGGGTGCGATGACCCGCTCGGATGAGGGTAATCGCTGCCGCCTGCTCTGGCGGTAGAGGTGCGCTGTGCGACAGCGTGTCCAGAGCCTCGCCAATTGCCGCGTTGGCGCAACTGTCGAAGAAGGCATAGCACCCGATGTGTAGGTACTCGTCGTAGGCTGCCTGGGTGCGTTTGTCGCTTAGTGAGCGGGCGGTGTCGTCCGTGAGTGTCCACAGACGTGGCTCGTCGACGTCGCGAGGGGGACGTTCGAGGCCGGCCGGGATGACTTCGCCGTAGTAGGTGAAGTCGACGAATTCGGCCACAGAGGGGTCGGGTTCGTCGTCAAGCAGGTCGATAGGTGGCACAGGGGCCTCCTTACCACCCTCCGTCGCTGTGGTCGCGTCGGTGGGAATGGACTGCTGTTGATCCGTAGTAGCAGGTGGGGCTGTCGGCTGTCGAAGCTGAGCGAGCAAGGCAGCGTTAGCCGCCAAAAACTGCTCAGTAATGCGTTGTTCCGATGCCAAAACTGCCGTACGAATCTGTTCGGCTGTGCGTTGTTCGAGTGTGGGAGCGTGAGGGTCGGCCGCTGCGGCGGATGTAGACTGCTCAGGCTGCATAGTGGGGAACTGCGTAGCTGAACGAGGGGAAGTGTCGCGTGACGCTCGAGTGCGCATGGGACGAAAAGGTAAAACTGACACCCTGCTCGACTACTAGAGTCGAGACTGCATTCGCGCGAAGCCTAGATTGGCTGAGCGCGAAAGCAGAGAGTGCCTAGGCTCGTGGCTAGCTACGGCTTATAGGGCACGGGCTAGCTAGAGCTGACCGTTGGGGAAGTCGTTGGTCGTTGGCTGCGTCTCGTTGCTCTGGCAAGGTGGTTGCCCTGCAGGTGAGACGCGCCGATATTAACGGTAACAGTAACCGCTAGAGTTACTGTCCCGTACACATGATATTGGATATGCAAACCTCTAGATTCAAATCAATCTGACCAATTTACAAACGTACAGGTACATGTACTATACTCGTGCCTGAGCCCGCCGCCGGGCCAATTCGCCTCACAGCAAGCAGTGCGGCCGTGCGGCGCTGAGGGGGGCGAGGGAAGCGGGCGAGACACTCAGTCGAAAGTCACCACAGGGCGCGGCCACCGCTGAACACGCCACGCTGATATTTGGCCTCAGCTTGCACAGCCAGCGTGGGTTTCAATCTCTTACCTAGTTGCTGAACAGCTACGTCTGTTAACTCACAGTGTCATACGTGATGGCCGGCAAGCGGAGTCGGCGGCTGTCGGAGCCGGCCGCCTTCACTGCACCGCAAACCACCGATGGCCTCCTGGCGCTCCATCGCGTCCGGTTCCTTGAGTGGCGGCCGTCAGCAGTGACGGCCATGCGCGCCGCACCTGACGGCAGCGTGCTGGCAGTTGCGCGCGAGAGCGGAGCTGTCGAGATATGGGAGACCGACTACTGGACGCTCGTGCAGGTGAGCCTCACCATCTGCGACGCAGTTCTGTATACGGAAGGGGACCGCCCTCCTTCCGGTAGTCATTTCTAAACTCGCCAGTGCCCCTTACCTATATCTTCCTCAGAGCTTTCCGAGCCCAATCGACACAGGTGCAACGTCCCTGGAGTGGGTTCGTAGCACCGAGCACGGCTGGCTGCTCGTCAGTGCGGGACTGAGCGGCGAGCTTTTTCTGTGGACTCCCAGGTACGCTCGCAATCAACGCCCAATATAAGTAGTCGACTGTGTGGCGATGCTGCTTATAGCGCGTGCTGAAAGACATATCCCAAGCAGCTCTCATCGACTTGCTCTATTACCCGCAGGACTTGCGAACTTTTCTCGACGACCGACTCCAATGGCGGCGCTATCTGGGCGACGGCCTGCTACGACAACGGGCAAGGTGAACCCCCATTCTTGTAACACACACACACACACACACACACACACACTCGCACACGCACACATACATACACACAAATGCACACACACGCACACGCGCGCGCGCGCGCACACACACACACGTGCGAGCGCACATGCGCACACACGCACACGTGCGAGGGAGCATACACGCACACTCACATACGTACACACACACACACATGCACGCACGCTCACATACCTTCGCACACATGTTAACTGAGGCTTGCCCTACATATAATTTCCGAAGCTTTGGCAAGGGATGGCAGAGCGCAGCGGTGCATCAGACTACTTGTGCCCTGACTCTCAGTTGAACGGACGGCATTATCAGTCATGTCACGCCCCTCAATTGGTCGACCAGCGGATGAGAGCATTCTGATGTCGCTCCCATCACTTTCGCATCGCAGGTGCTTCAAGGTTGGCGGTTGCCTGCGATGACGGCTGTGTGCGACTCTTCAGTGTCCAGGCAGAGGACGGCGCTGTGGTGTACAATCGAACATTCTCAAAGGTCTGTCTGCCTCGATTGAAGGCACCTCGCAAGTTAGAAAGTCGGCCTGGATGTGCTGTGCCTTGATGTAACCCTCGTGTTTCCGGCAATGGTGACTTCATAGACTGGAGGCAAGGCGCTCTCTGTTGCCTGGCATTCGAGTGGGGATCGACTGGCTTCGGGGCACTCTAATGGCGGCATATGTGTTTGGGAGGTGGCCACAGGTGAGTCCGATTTATATGTAGCATGCCCTTGACCGCATGCAAGCAATCCTGCAAAAGGGCTTTGGTAAAGTTGTCGCTCTGCCTGATCGCAACAGGCCAAGAGCTGCTCTTCGTCACTGCTGCGGTGGACGCGCAGACGGAGATGTGCATTTGGCGTGTCCTGATGCTACCCAATGGCGACATTGCCAGCGGTGATAGTAGCGGCCGCGTCGCAGTGTGGGACGCCACCTATGGTACACTCTTAGCTGCGGTTGAGCGCCACACGGGCGATGTGATGGCACTGGCGGCGTCGCCCGACGGGAGTCAGCTGTTTGCTTCGGGCATGGACCCAAAGGTGGCCCTCATCCGGCGGCTGCCAGGACAGGACGGGAGGGACAGCAAGTGGGTGTACCTGGACTGCAAACGGCCTCACACACACGATGTGCGTGCGATGGAGGTCATCGTGCGCAGCGACGGTCAAGAGCCACTCATTGTGTCTGGAGGGAATGACGCACAGCTATTCTGCTACAGCGTGAACGCATTTCAAAAGGTTTTGCCCACTGTATCGCTTTGGTTTTATGATCCCAAAAGATCAGCAGAGGGGTGAGAGTGGTAGAGCGGGAATTGACACCCTCTCATTTAACACGGCTTAACAGATTCACGCAGTGAGGTTATGCAAGTGCCCCGAGAAGCCGACAGTGCAAGTGGGCCGGAGTTCATCGGGGAAGTCTGTCCTGCTGAGCTGCGAGAGAGCTGTGGTGGACCTTTGGGAGCTCGGGACTGCTGCCAAGGTCCCCCTCCTCCTCCCCCCCCCCCCCCCCCTTTCGCCTCTGTTCTCTTTTCACCCCAGCATCGCCTCCGGTGACACCATGCGCTCAGACCTTTGCTGCTCTACGTCGTTGCGGTACCAGGTTCAAGGCAACGAGGGTGACCCAGTGGAAGTGGCCGCACCCCCAGCGCACATCTTGCGGATAAACGGCAGCGCTAGTGGATCCCTGACTGCCTGCACACTGTCTCCGGATGCGACCTCCATCGCCATCTCAACTAACGCAAAGGTACTGACCCCTGCTCTCTCTGTGCACCAGCCTCCTGACCAGCCACTGCGTTTGGATATCTGCACTCATGCACCCCACACATCTGATACCCCCCTTTCTCTCCTTTGCCAAACCTTTCTCGAAGATTTCTCTGTTCCGAGTGAGCTACGCTAACGGGAAAGCAAGGCTGGCAAAGGTCAAGCTGCCCAGTGGACTCCCCAGCTCCGCGCGTCACTTGGCGTTCAGTGGCAGCGGGAAGCATCTGCTGGTCTGTGCCGCCAATGGCGTCATTCAGCTGCTCGACACCGACGGCTTGCAGGTCACGGGCACGTTTGATCAAATCCTCGCCGATTCGAGGGTTGCCAAAGGCGCGTCAGCGCTTGATGCTGTCTCTTCGCCTGTCGTCGGCCTGGTGACCGACCGCGAGGGGAAGTGGGGCGCGGTGGTATGCACGCGCACGGTGCACCTGTTGGCACTAGCGGGGGAAAGCGGCCCGCGTTACCACGGCCGCGTGCCTGCCCCCAAGCACATTAGCCCCATCAGCGCCGCCGCCTTCACCCCGAAGGGAGACCGCATGGTGGTGGCCACCGCAGGCAACCATATTGCTATGTTCCAGGTGGAGACCTGCCTCGCGATGCCGTACTGGCACAAGGAGCCGAGCAACGAGGCAGAGTGTCAGCTTGAGAAGATGCCGGGCTCCATCAGCGGACTGTCTTTTCACCCAACCCACCAGCGGTTGATTGCGCACACCTCTGGTGCTTTTTGCCTTATCGACTTTGATAAGCCCATGGATGACTCGTCCGACCATCCGAAGGCGGGCGCTCGGCGGAAGCGGACGCGGGAGAAGCCGGCCGATGGGTCTGACACGCGCAAGGGGGACAACTTTCGCGTCATTCACCTCATGGAGCCTTGCCTGTACATGGGCTACCTGTCCGGCTCGGATGCGGTGCTGGTCGAGAACCCGTGGTCGGAGGTTATGAAGACCTTCCCTTCGCCGGTGTTGAGGCACCGCTATGGCACTTAGCGGAAAGGCGAGGCTGCGTTGCGATTGTGCGGTCGTCAAGATGCCGTTTTTGTAATCCATGCATGCGCCCACCTTATCACGTGACCTTGCACGTTGGCCTCAAGTACCTCATTGTGCAGAGCTTCGGGTCCACTAGTTGGTAGCTATGCACAGTGTCGGGCGCGTGTGTACTGGAACTCGGAATCATGTGTCACAATTGTAGATCTGTGAGCGACTGCGTGGTAGTTACCTCAGGGGTTGCCTCCGACAAATGCAGATATTCACTATTTGACTATGCGGGCACTATTGTAGTGTGAATGTCTCAGCATCCCATACATGGCATGCCAAATCCATCCTGGACACAATGGCCTAGCCATCCTTCTATCTCTTTGCTTGTTCTGTGCCTATTTGTTGGTGGGGTTGTTCCGTGGGTTGTGGATTTGTTTATTGATGTTTCTATGGGTTTGGGGCTTTCACTTGTTTGCTTGCTCCATTGTTTCAAACTCATTTGTAGGTGTCCCGTATAGTTGGATAATAATTGAATGATGGATGGTCGGCTTAGTAACTATTAATTCGTTTTCTCGCAGCCAAGGTACAAGACGGCACGAGAAAGAAGTTTGCATTTGTTCATGTGCGTTGTGAGAATTCTGTTGAGGTGAATAACAAGCTGGTCTGTCTCGCTCTCTTTCAAACGATTTGAAAATACAGCCATATTATTGAGCTGTCAAGTCATTGAATAGTACGTTTGGTATTATTCATTTTGCAGGGAATGGAAGGTTTTTCCAGTTCTGGCGCCAAGCCCTCTCTCATATTGCTTCCCAAATCTTTGTATCGCACTCCCCAAATCTTTTGCTCCGTGAGATGGGCCTTGCTCCTCGCATTACGTACCCGAATGGACCGACGCCCGGACGGGTAAGTCAGTTCCGGGAATCCATCCATTCTTGTTTGCATGTTATTGGAAGGTTTTAGCCCGTGGAACTTGCCTCAAGGTGGGGCTAGCACAACAAGGTACGGTTTTTGTGCAAGGGTTCGTTGTGCACTCACATGGGCGTCGCCTAGCCGGGAGCATGGCCGATGATGAGTTTGAGGCTTGTTCTGAACCTCTACTCTCAGTTGTGGCAGTTGCCTTCTATGAGCTAACTGCAGACACAAATATGTTCTGTTCTGCTTGTTGCTCCTGCCACTGCAGGTGCAAGTGCAAATGGAGGGATAAGTGAGAAGATGTTTGACTGATTAGTGTTTCACAATAGATTGTAATTTGAACAATAAAGGAATTGTGAAAAAAGTTTTGTCTCCTCCCTCTACTGTTGTAGGCTTAAATAGCTCTCGCCTAGCTAGCTTGCACGTGCTCTCGCTTGGTCCTCGTACTAGGTTGTGGGGCTCTCCAACCGTTGCGAATATGACTAGTGACGGGGCTCCTTGTGCCTTGGGAATCTCCTGCTTGTTTGCATTGGGAGTCTCGTCCAGCGCGTTGTCTAGCTAGCAGTTAGATTTACTGTGCGTACATGTACGTACCGGGAGGTACCGGTAGTACAGTACGCATCAGTGCCCTCGCTAATTTGCATTAGTGGCGTACCCACGAATCCACGATGTTCGTCCTTCCGTTGGATGAAAAGCGCGACTTGGATATGGTAACGAGTGGCTGCCTGACGCTGTGGCATGCCTTCCTGTTCCTCGGGCTTAGGTTTTTTCCTCGTTTCTTCTTTTTGCTTGGTGGCCTCCACTGCTTTTTCTTTTAAGATTTTTTCTAAAATTATATAGTAACGAGTACATGTACAATGTTCTGCAATGCGTACTGTTTTCGCCGGACTGTACTAGCCACGACACTTTTACCCTCCCCTTCTTATATACGTACCGGGAGGTACTGGTAGTACAGTACGCATCAGTGCCCTCGCTAATTTGCATCAGCGACGTACCCACCATGTACGTGCTTCCGATGGAAAAGCACGAATAATTGGATTCAGTAACGAGTACCTCTACAATGTACTGCAATAATGTACTGTTGTAAGACTGTACTCGTCAAACAGTCGTGCTCGCAAAACGCCGCCGCGCATGTACAGATTGTCACTGCGGGCTTACCTGCCAGTCCAAGATCTAGCAGCGCATTGGTTTACATACACTCCTCCACAAAAGCCCGGACAATATTCGTCTCACCTCGGCATATGAAAAATGTCATCATGCGCCGATTTACTGACAAATCTTCTGGAATCCTAGAGAATGCTCTGGCGTCCAAAATGGATTGCACCGACAAATGCGGGGGGGCGAATTCGAGCACTATTGGCCCTGTGAACTTGGGATTATCGCGCCCGCACCCGTGCGGTACGCTTTTTTTTTTTTTTTTTTTTTTCCCGTGCCGGTTAGTTAAGTAAAAAAGTAACGGGCTGAAAGCGCCGCAGAATATATGCATGATTGTACGACGGTCGCGCAAATATGATCCATAGGCGACGAGGGAGGGGGGGGGTGGGAGGTGTTTGGCAGGCCGTTGTGGGAGAAGCGCACCAAATCGCGCATGTAGACATTCCACCGATATATATGCGCACAACTCAAACAAGTAAGAGCAAGTTCGGCCACAATGTTCCAAACGGTCACGATTTACTCAAATGAGCCTAGACCTATTTAAAACATGTACCGTTGGACCCATATTTACAATGCGTGTCGAACGCATATACTTTTGGGTTCCTAAACCCAGAAATCGAGTTTCGGCGAATCATTACAGTTTCCCGGATATTCCGGCAAAGTTGAGCCGCAATGCCAACCAACACCCGTCGAATTCGGCTCACCTCATGAGGCGATGATTTGTGCGGTATTTTACAATACATTATTATGTTTACCGGCGCCCGCCGGCGGCGCAGCGGCGGCGGCCCCGGAGAGGGGTGCGCTCGCAGGCCCGTCGGCACCTACCTCTACCTCCACGCGGTGGGCGCTGGTAACCATGTAGCCGTGCCAGGCCTGGCACGGTAGGCGGCTGAACGAGGTACCGACAGCTGCGATCCCCGGGATCAAGAGCTCTCGGGAAGCCTGGTACGGAGGGTTTTGGAAAAACATAATATCCGTACACCGGCACAGGGATCTCCCGCTCGGCTAGTCCGATATGTCTTTTCCGCGACTAAATACTCGCAGATACTCTCCCGACGATGGGGCGGGAGCGGCGTTTGCGAAATATTTTTTGGCGAAGAAGGGTACGGACAGATCGGCGGAGGGACGAGGGTGTTGGAGCTAGCGGCGGACAGCTGGGAAGCAGCGCTAGGGCACGGCGCTCGCTAGCAGTCGCCAGCCCTGCGAGAGCCTTCGGTCTCCCCTAGGGGCGAGGCCTGATGCTACGCAGGACGGAGGTGGGTCGCAGCCGGAGGAGCGGCACGGTATGGCGGCGGCGGTCCTTAGGATCACCCGCCGCCGGAAAAGCCCGGTACGGGGGGTTTTTGGAAAAATTCCCGTACCCACCATCTTTTGAGGACCGGCGACTCGATCCCTGTGTTCTTCCAACCCCTTCCTTAGTCGGTATCCGGTTATCGATAGGCTGCCTCAGGCAGTGTGCCTAGGGTTATCGTAACGGCACACTGCTCGTAAAGGCGGCCCCCTAACAACGTAAACCACCGGGGGAGGGTACGGACGGCCACAGCGCGATAAGTCTGTTTTCCGGTGTTGGAAATAGACGGAAAAAGGCCAGGGGACAAGAGACAATCTGGCTCGGGGGCAGGAGAGCTAGCCGGACACCGTCTGTAGCCTAGTTATTTTCTCTTCCCAAGCCCCGAAGGAGGAGAGAAGACTCGGCTAGGTGGCGGGCCGCGTCGGGACGAGCGGCTAATACCTCGGGCGGGGTTGAGCACGGATCGAGGCGGGACCGACGACGACCTATGCGAGGGGGTTTTTCACATGCCTTTCCCCCCTAGCTCCGGCACGACCGGAGTCGCACAGGAGCCGAGGTCAGGCAGGCTCGCCTCGACCAGCTCAAGCTGAACAACCTTGCTGATCAGCGACCCCGCCGCGGCGGGAGCAAGCCGCGTATCGTGGAGACTAGCGACATTTTATATTTCATATTGTATCGAAAAAAACACGTGTAGATCAGAAAATAATGAATACCTAGATACGGGTATGTTTTAGACGGCATCGTCACTGCCATTGGAGAGGTTGGGATTAGTGGTTCACGGTCTACCTCACGCTTCTAAGTCCAGTTAGGCGTAGCACAAGGGGGGGCCCAAAGACATCAACCGGCTTTTACTGGTATTGTTGTAAACAATTTCATTTCATTTCATTTCATTATTATGTTTACCAATTCGTTATTCCTATTGATTATTATTTGCAAGTCCAAATCCCGACGTGTGCCCGGCGTGGGGCGGGTGTGGCTTGCACAAGCACATACCCAAGCATTCCAGACACCACCGACCACCATCGTGATGCGTCCCAAACGGCCAATTTGTACCTCGTCCCTCGCCAAAGAAAATCGCCCTCGCACATTTATAGCGTACATTGTTTATATCCTACCTTGCATCACGTGACTTTTTACTCGCTTGTTTTCCGAATACATCAGCCGTGCTTGCGGCGTGAACTTCCATGCTCCACTTACACACCCGCAAATCAAACCTCGCGCATTGAACATGCCACCAACGCCTCAAAACCCCCTCAAACAAATCCAAGAAAATAGAGTGAAGTGGATCTCTGACCAATGTGCATCTTGCTATCACATAGCTTGATAGCCAATATAAGCGCTTGAGCAGTGCTCGAGCGTGGCGCTCGGAACGATGTGTGTAATTTGTACAATTTCGGCGCCCGCCGGCGGCGCAACGGCGGCGGCCCCCCCTCGCAAGCCCGCCGGCATCTCCTCACTTCCCCGTGGTGGGCGCTAGAGACCCCGTAGCCGTGCCAAGCTCGGCATGGTAGGGGGCTAAAAGGGCCGACAGTGCGATCCGCGCGATTCGCAGTTGTCGGGAAAGCCTTGTACATAGGGCTTTTAAATAAATAATTTATGCACGCTACATGCGCCAAGATCCCCCGCGCGGCCCGTCCGATATGCTTTTTTAAGGCTAGATACTACTGAGATACCGTACCATTTGGGGGGGGGCGGGGCATGTACTTTTAGGAGTGTGTGTTGGCGAGGGGGGCGCGGGCGGATCAGCGGTGGGACGAGGGCGTTAGAGCTCGCGGCGGAAAGCCGGAAAGCATCGCTAGGGTATGGCGCTCGCTCGACGTCGACCGTCCTACTCACGTCGAGCCGGCCGAAAAAGGGCACCACGACACCAACAACGATGGGGATTGTCGCGACGGGAGGAGAGGCGAGGTCTAGCGGCGGGGTGATCCGCATGATCAACCGCCGCCGGACAACCCGGTACGGAGGGCTTGAATGATTTCCACACCCCCGCGGCCTTTTGGGATCCGGCCATTGCGACCGCGCACTACTCCACCGCTACCAACTAACGCTAGGCACACCTAGTATTAGAGAGCGCGAGCCCGGATAAGCGCGGAGGCTCGCACGCAAGACAAGGGTGCTCGATGGACACGCAAACGGTGGTTGGGAGGTTCGATCGCCAGCCGATTTTCCAGACAGGTACCAAGGTACAAGCACAGAAAAAGCCGGGGAAGTGGCATGGAAAACTTTTTAGCGCGGCGGCAAGAGCGCTAGCTTTTTCTCTCTCGACCCCCCCACCTGCCCTCGAGGTGACGGGGGACCTCGACTAGGAGGAAAGTCGCGACATGAGGAGTGGATACGACCTTGGGGCGGGGCTTCCGGAATGCGAAGGCGGGATCGACGAGCGGCCTCGTGAAGAGGGGGTTTCGCTAGCCTTTCTCTTCCTTTCTCCGGCAAGACCGAAGTCATGCGGAAGCTAGATTTGGTTGGCCCGTCGACCCTCTCGAACGCCGATCGGCCTAGGCTGGTCGGCACCCCGGTTTGGTGGGAGCGGGAAGTGCATCGTGAAGGTCGAGCCGCAGTTTTATTTTGTATTCTTGACAAAGTAGATTTATTTTTAGATTTATTTTTCTTGATAACAAAGTATTTATGTTGATACTGCTTAGGCGGGGGGACTTTAGCATTTACTGCGGATGCTTACAGTTTTTTTACCTCCAAGCAACGCCGGTACACATTGCACATAGGTTTGTCGATAGGTGTACCTGGTCCAAGAGTACCCGACCCGATCGTTCTCCTCAGTGTCCTAGATGCAAGAGCATTGATGACCACTAGACAACAGTCGGTCCTTTGTGCCGATATTGCTGTAATGCAATTTCAATTTCAATTGGAAAAATTCCTCCCCGGTTCGGTGGGAGCGGGCCGTGCATCGTGAAGGTCAAGCAGCAATTTCATTTTGCATTTCCTGAGAAGTGGATTTATTCTATATCTCCCTTTCTTGGTTACAAAATTATTTCCGTTGTTACTGCTTAGGCGAGGGACTGTGGCAATTACTGCGGTTGCTTACAGTTTTTTAACCTCCGAGAGACGTTGACACACATCAAAGATAGGTGTGTCGATAGGTGTAGCTGGTCGAGGAGTACCCGGCCCAATTGTTGCTCTTAGCTACCGGTTATCCTTTACAGCTACCTCCAGTGCTGACGTCATTTTATGTAGATCGCGACCATACGATCTTTTTGCCAATATAATCTACGGCTATCATCGCGAGAACCGTAAGGCTCATAAGGAAGCTTCATAAGCTATTTTGACCTTATGAACCTTATGGAGCGTTGACTAGGATAAAAACGTACTGCACGAACTCAACTTCGTAGCGCATAATGGACGGCTATCACATTATATCACTAGATCGTACGGCATCTAGCGTACTGCCAACTATTCATGTAATGACCACCGTGTATTGCCGCATAGTTATAGTCCAACGTGGCAGGAGGTACAAGTCGGCATCATAATAATAAAAACTTCTTACAAGAAAAAGCAGTGGAGGCCACCAAGCAAAAAAAAAAAAAAGGAGGAAAAAACCTAAGCCCGAGGAACAGGAAGGCATGCCACAGCACCAGCACTGCCCTCCTGAAAAGCGTCGCGGAGATAAGAACCAAGAGTGCCATGAAGAGCAACAGAAAGACGTTGCATGAATTCTCGTCGCACATCCCCCAAAAAACGCCGAAACGGAAGAGAAGTAGATCGACGAACAAAATGCTGCATACGGACATAATTGTCAGAGCGCAAGGAACGAGAGTCAGCGGCCCCCATGCCAAGGAAGCGACGAACAGCCACCAAAACAGCCATCATAATAAAAATAACACATAAGAGGTATAGGATAAGCTTATGAGCCCCCCCCCCCCCCCCCCGTAAGGTTCGTAGCGATAGTGACAAGCGGTGTAGGATCACTATAAGTGTGCTAAATGGCTGAGCATTTGATAGCCTTTAGAAAGTAGCCGGTCCAATTTGCATGTATTGTTGTTAATAATTTACGTTTTCGCAATATTTGACACAACCCCCTACCTAACTCATAAAAATAGAACATGACTTGAAAAGTAACTAAATAGAGACCATTTGTTTCTTAGAAACTTCAAGTACGTCTCTCGTTTGACCCTCGCGTACTTTGTATGCTCCCGCTGAGACGTGCGAGGCGGCGGCGAACCGAGTCGATGATAAGTCCATGCGTCGGCATGCCACCCTGATCTGTCTCCCTCGTGACTCCGGCGGTCGCATTAGAGAGTGCGTGGAGGGGAAAGGCCAGCCGAAAATCCCTCCGCACGCAATCATTAGTTTATCATACCGTCGTCTCGATCACCTCGTCGAGGGTCGTCGCCGCTCTTGCCGGCGTGACGATCCTCCGTTTCGAGGTCCCCCGTCACTTGTAGCGCCGGTGGAAGGAACCAAGACACCCAAACATGGCATGCTAGCGATCCTACCTCCGCACCGTTACCCCCCCTCCCTCCTCATATCGCCTGGCCTTATGTGTACGGTACACGGGCTCATTGGGGACCTTAGCCGCATGCTCATATATACGCGACCCCCGCCGCGCACGACCAACGGGCGTTATATTTTGGCGTGCGTGTCTCCGTGCTTTCCCCCGAGGGCCAGGGGGGGGGGGGAGGGGGGGTGTTTGTAGGCCCGCCATTCGATGGCAGGAATCGGAATGGAGTTGGACATGGTTACCGTGGCCATATCCGCTGTCGGGTGACAAGGTACGGATTTTTCGCAGCCGGATACAAGGCTTCCCGGCGGCGGGAGATCCAAGCAAGGATCGCCTCCGCGAGATTGTATTACTCATAGTGTTGCATATCTCCGGGCTGTTGTTGGCTTGCCCCACCCCCCTTTGTAGGCACATCTTCAACAGCTATGGTGACGGGCCTTGATCGCCATGCCTTGGCGTTATTTCCCGGTAAGCCGCGGCTACCCAACGCCTCCCTCCCGTCACGGATCCACAAATTCATTATCCCATGAGATACATGCCCATGAGGGGGGGGTTATAGGGGCATTAGGCGGCGAAACAGAACATCAAAATATGGCTTAGCTGAAGATTTTGGCGCATGTGGGCACATACGCTTTTCTTAAATGCCCCTCGTACACGGCTTTCCCGATAGATAATGATCCCGCGGATCACAGTTGTCGGCTCACCTCGCAAACCCTCCTACCGTGTCATGCATGGAACGGTTACATAGTTACTAGTTAGGGCCCACCATGAGTAGGTGGAGGTGAATGCCGACGGGGCTTCGAGCGCACCCTCCTCCGGAGTCCGGGACCGCCGGCGGTGCGCCAGAGAGCACCCTCGCGAGATCCAATGGAGCACTGGAAGCTCAGCACCAACGGACGTGTATGGGTATAGTTGGTATGCATGCGAGTTGTATACAGAATGCCCTCGATTACGGAAGCCTATTGGACATGGAAATAGCTAGTCACACGTAGGTCGTGCCGGCTCCACAAGGGGGCCGGGTGTATGTGGAGACTAGACAAGTGAGAGGAGAGAGATTGCGGCCGGCGCACGCACCGGCATGGCCGGCCGACTGCCACTGTTAGTGAACCGCTAATCGCATAACACGAAGTGCTAAGATGATAGATAGCTGCCTTGTACATAAGCACTAGGCAACGGGATGCTAGTGCTTATTACACTCCCCTCAAGAAGGTCGCCGAGGTCTTGTAGTCGTCCTAGCTTGTCTTGAGGGAGGCGCCATCTTGGTCCGTTGGTCGTAGGTGTTGTGATGGTAGCGCGTGTCTCATGCTAGGTATGTGTCGCGACAAGTGCCCACATGAACGTCATGCTGCCAGCGAGCTGCCGACATAAACGGTTCAAAATGTAATGCGGAATGTACTGTTCGGACATTTAGCGGTGAAAACTTTCCACGGGCGAATTAGCCGACGCATGAGAGCGACCGGCGAGGAAGGAGCAAAGCCAACATGGTTGTCAAGAGCGTGTCGGCACTCAAAAGCATAGACGGGCGCTGCTCGAGTAGACTCCTCCCTTTGCCGTGGGCGAGGTTCTATCCTCGCTATGTCCGGTGAGCGCTGTGGCGTTGCCTCTCGAAAAACAATAAAAGTACTGATTAAAGTACGCACGGGCCGAATTTTCGCTTGTCAGTTTAAAAACCAGATCCGGTCAAGAGCATCGGTAGACTGAAGGCTAGGTGAGGCTGAAAGCTGGGAGGGGCGAGCATGGCGCCGGGCGCTTTACACGCACTCTTTTCATGTCTGCGTGAGAGCTGGTAGGACAGTCACGGACAAGTAGCTAGAAGACAAAGCGTGGTGTCGGTTGGACGATGAATCACTAGCGTGGCGCCGAGGGCTGTACACATGCTCTCCTCTTGTGTAACCTGGTGGGGAGCCCATAACCTATTGGAGACGGAAATATTTGACACCTTCTTTCAATTTTCCTGAATTATGTGGGCTAAACTTCACATGCCGAAGACTGCCACGAAGAGATTCGATCGAATGGCTAAATGGTCGATGACGACCCGGATGTTGATTGCGTTTCACGCACGAGCACACAACAAATCGCTGAGATTAAGTAACATACGTGGCACACGAAGATAAGAATAACGACTCTTGTCAAGTTGAGTATTTGACCGTGCAATGATGTGGGTCCGATACGTTCATGATACATGAAAACCGAGTTGCCCAAGAAGACCTGAACCATATGCAATGAAATTGCGAGATAATATTGACGACGGCATTCGCTAAAAGTGCTTTCTATTGCAATTGAACCAAATCAAAGTGGTATACACTATGAACTACCACAATGTGTAATTAAATAAAATGTCCTCTAGTAGTTGCCAAGGAAAAGCACCACTGAAATTCACATCAAGCATTCTAAATTTTGTTCCCAAGATGACACCGAAAGCAGTGTTATGAAGCCGTATGCAAGATAGTGTTATTATGACATTTTAATTCACGACGTTTAAAGTTGTCACAAGCAGCAAGAAATACACATATATCTTATAACATGATATGCATGAAATCAGTCAAACAAGTTGTTCAATTGCTGTCTAAGGGCCCCTTCGCATAAATCATAAAGGAGAAAATTAGAATGCAAGCTTTAGGTTGGCGTCTCTATTCCTGGATACTCCTAGGGACTAAGTCAGTAAAGCCGTACACGGGAGTGTAATAAGCTATCGGCTATATACCGGAAGATGGAATACAATGCATTACACACTGATGAGCGAAGAGTCTCGTTATAAAACCCTCAGAATCCCCCTTCACCACGGAAAAAGAAGCAACCTATTATTAGTTTTGTCTCTAGCTATGATCGCCTTGCTGAGCAACACGCATGCTTGTACTTCCCTTCTCTTCCGAAACTATGTGCTGACACCTCCTCTTGGTGACAGTAGCATTGACAGTCGAAGACGTCCCACCGTCGTGTTCCTTCAATAGCTTTGGTCGAGGCCCCGGTAGGTTACTCGAGGCGACCCCTTGTGGAGTGCGTCGTGCTTGGGGGGCGGTGGGTAGGTAGATCGCCTTGCGAGTGGGAGGAAGTGTCCCCTTCCGCGACAAAAAAAAGCGAGCGAGGCTTGGTGTTTAATTTTATTTTGATCGACGTGGAGGGCAAACGCTGAGGTGGTTGGTCACGGGTCGGGGTGGGGCATCTTACCATTGGCCTGGCGGGGAAGGAGGCCTTATGGAGCATCGAGGTCCATGATTTCTTATTGGAGGGGTTCACGAATTTTTGGGGTCGCTGATTGGATAGCGACTTGATTGGAGGGCGAGAAGTTTTGCGTATGTTGCATAGCTCCCATATGAGCGCGTGCTGTTGTGGGGCTGCCATCGGTGCCTTTTCGTGACGAGGTCCAAGTCGTCGGAGCCCTCAGCCGTGTTGAGTGGATGGCAAGGAAGAGTTGATCTGCGAGGGCTGTCTTCTTCCATGGCGACGGGCAAGTTGTCGGGGTTGTCTTGTAGGGTCTTATGGGCGGGGTTGAGGAGAACGGGGATAGGGTTGGTTAATGCCGTTCGCGTTGATAGTGTGCTGATCCGGTTCGAGTTGGCGCAGTGGGTTTTGTAGTCGTATGAACATTTACTTACTGATCACGCTTAAGAGAAATAAGTCAAAGAGACAAGCTTGGAAAATGACAAAACGAATATGTCCCGAGCGCGCGACTGCTATATCGTACCACGGACAAGGGGGTACGCATGTCATCGCAACATCACAGCCAGAACAATATCCCGCCGTGGGTATGATCCGAGAGTACCATTGCGAGCAATCGACACACGTTGCATGAACTCACGGCGCACATCACCAAGAATGCGATGAAAGGGAACCAACGCATGGTAGACATCCAAACGTAATTCATTTGAGTATACGGCTCACGGCGGGGACTGCAAAGGACATGGGAGTTCACACTAAGAGAACGTTGTCCCGCCATTAAGATTCTTGAGAGGCCCATGAGCTCGTAGACTAAAGGAACGTGACGATCACCATCCTCCACCGAAAAGTGTTGAAAGTCATGTACCATGTGGAGAGCTCGGAATGAAGTCCGAATGCGGCGGTCAACTTTCCTCTCCTCAATCGCATAAGCCAAAGTACCCCCCGGGAGTGCAGCCCCTAGGCACTTCACGTGAGAGTTCGCGCGAGAGATAGTAGCCGCTAAGTAAACTATCGGATTTCGATGTGACTTCGCGAAATTCAGCTAAGCCACGTCGCCATGCCGTGCCTGCGAGTCGCCGCTAAATGAATCTGCCGCTCTTCCATCCGGGGATCACGATCTCTATTTGTCCCGCTTTCTACATAAATTTGTAAGGGACGTGAACCAACCGGCCATGTAACCCAGTGACGTACCATGAGCGCGGACACCGCGGGGTGTGATCGAGGAGGGCCGCAACTTGCGACCGGCTAGAAAAATGTAAATATGCCAGTCTCGGTGTATGCAGGTAGAGGGACTACCTGCAAGACAACAAGAGCGAGATTGGTAGCCCTATCCACAAACCAACCCATGGCATGCATGATGAGCGGCCGTTGCGTGCAATCACCGGGAACACCAAAATCATTCACGTGCGTGGAGAAGAGCACGGCCAAGGCACCCGTGCTCCAAAGAAATAGCAAAATCCAAGAAATATTAGGGAGGTTAACGCGATGTAGTACTAGGGCCTAGAAGTAGATGGCCCGAATAATTCTAGACATGCCTCAATAGAGATGGCCGCAAAGACCGTGAGTGACGCAAGGGCGGCCGGCGACGGCACGACAATGCAATGTTGCCCAGTGGAAACCCACGGGCACCGACGTCGAGTATCAAGTAAATCCGTAAGGTTCACCTATGGACCGAGATATTAATCGGAAAAGCTTTTCCCAACCGTCGATGTGGAGACGATAGCGATGTCATCGTGACAAAATCCACCCCCGTACGGGCGATGGAGTCATGCGACTCCCGTAACTTGATAACCCACGCGAGGGCAGCTTTTGCGGCATTCGGGATACATCTCTCACGTAAAACACCATACATGTCACATGGCGAGTCGGACTTGTTATCATGAATGAGGTAGCCACTCTAGTGTCGACACGAAAGACGCGAAGTGACATGATATGTCTCAAACGCGCGCAGGGGACGAAATATTGAATCCATCTAATTCCGTGGGGAGGCGAAGGTAGAGGGGAGCATTGAATAGTTGAACGGGCGATTGGTTGGAGATTCGGGGAATTCGGGAAAATTATAAATACCGTATCCTCGATGGCTCGATCTACCCATGCCATATACATATGGCATTCATATTGTCGGAGGTAAGGTCCGAGGCAAGTAACCGTATCGACGAACCGCAAACGTAACCAACAACCGGAACGCGTAGTGGAATCGATCTCCCGAAGACGGGCCCGGAAAGGTCTACGAGTTGCATGGTCCATCTAAAAGCCTTTGGTGGGCCGCAAGTAAGGGTGTCCTATAACCACAAGTGCACGAAGTTTTCATTCAAGCGCGTAAGTGGGCGGCCCAAGCAACCACCCTCCGTGGTAGGAAAAACAAGGGGCAGGGGAGCACTAACCTAACTGTAAGGTCCTCGTGCCGCCAGCATCATAATATGACTGTTTTTCCTTTGGGTAAGAACGTGGTTTACTTACGATTTATTATGTATACAGCGATAAATGCAGCAAATAAAACAGTACGGGTACATAAACTTTTTGATATATTTAATTGCAATTACTGGATGAATGATTTTTTAATGATGATCTGCTGCACTCTTCGCGGACGGATGAGCAGCCTCCCGCATTGTAAGGCAATAAAAAGATTGATTACAAGAAGAGCAACTTGAGAATTGTGAGGCCCTCGTCTCTTTAAGATTTAAAAAATTAGATAACGCAATATTGTTGGTGATGGGTGGTTTTTGACTCGGGGGCGCCAACAACGGCGGGGTAGTGGAGCTTGTGTGTCGAGGAGGTGCGCCGTGTTGGTTAAGAGACACTGCCCACCAGTGCACGGCAGTGCGCTGTGGTAGGCTTCCGTAGAGAGCTGCCGCATATATCCCGTGCTTGATTGTGTGGGCTGGATCTCGTCCCTCGGAGGGTGATATCGAAAACGACCGCTGGACGTACAGAGTCGCACTTTCCCGCCGTTTTCCCCCTCGCCGCACGGATCCATGTCCTTCCCTCCGCCTCAGCGTCCTCCCGGAGGAGCGCCTCCACCCCCAGGTACAAAAATATGGGGCTATAAGTGTCTGCACTTCCCGCCCCGGTTTTCTGCTCTATGTAGTCGACTCCGGTACAGATCCGGAGCAGATCTGCGGATGCCCGTCGGACCGAGGCCTGCTGCCCTCTCGCGGGAGAAGAAAGGCCCGGCAGCTACTGTGCTGCCACCCCGCCTAGTCTATGGGATTTCATCGGAATCTTATTATTACACTAGATTTCTTGCAGCGAGTAGGCGTGGACAGTCGTTTACTGTCCACGGCGGTCAGAGCTGCCGCAGCATACGGCGCGGACGGCGGAGGCGGGGCGTGCGGGTGGTGTTGGGGTTGCCACAGCTGGTTGTTTGGACCAAAATCCACCAACTCCTGAAGGCGTTTAACTTGGAGGCTGAGACGTAGCTCAGGGTGTTAGTGCATGTGCAAGCTGTGTCTGCTTCATCGGTATTCAGTCTGCGGGTGTGCGCTGCTCGCTGCAGGTGGCGTACCTGGCGGGTTTGGTGCTCCTCTTGGCGCTCCACCTGGGCAGCAGGGCATGCCGCCATTTGGGGCCCCACCAGGTCAGCTTACCTGTGGGTTTTCACCTTTTTCGTGTGGAGACTTGGTTCCTCCCTCTTTGCTTGGTGCGAGGGTTGAAGTGAATTTTCGCTGCTTTCTGGCGCAGGAGGTATGCCCCCTCCCCCCGGGCCTGGTTTCGTCCCAGGTCCCCCGCCTGGAGGCGCTCCCCCTCCCCTTGGAGGCGCACCTCCTCCACCAGGCGGTCTACGTCCTCCCGGCCCTCCACCTGGTGGATTTGCACCGCCTTCAGGCCCTCCCAGTGGACCTCCAGGTGGCATTAGGCCCCCAGGTATGTCATTCGCTGGAGTTGTTTTGCCGTCAGAGTATCTGCTTTTCACTCGCATATCACGTAGGAGGCAGTATTAAACTCTGCATCATGCAACGCATGCACGCACGGCGCATGCCCTGTTCCGGCACCCGCTTTACCTTAGCGTTTCATACAGTGCATCATGAGGCTCATTATATGATTACTTACCCTCTATTAACAGGCCCTATGCCTGGAGTACCACCGCCGGGAGGAATGCCGGGTGGAATCCGTCCGGGCATGCCACTCGGTGGGCCTCCTGGCGTCCCACCATCTGGTGGAATGGGGGGGCCACCCTCGGGCGGCATGGGAGCGCCCCCTGTTGCCATGGGTGGCCCACCCCCCGGGGGCATGATCCCTACACCACCCGGACCCGGTGGGTTTTCTGCTCCCCGCCCGCCTGCTCCGGGTGGACCACCTGGAATGATACCTGGACCACCGGGCTCGGGGTTTGGGATGCCACGGCCCACAGGTCCTCCCTCAGGCGGCCCTCCACCTCCTCCCGGGATGCGTGGCGGCCCCCCATCTTCCGGAGGGGTTCCCTTTCAGCCGGGCCAGATGGCGCCTCCACCCCCCACCTCGACAGGCGGTACACAGCGCGCTGCCATGCCCCCACCCCCGTACGGATCCCAGCAAGCCCTTCCAGGCTTTGGTGCTCCGGGAATGGCGCCTCCCCCACCTGGCATGGGGGGCATGTACGGCAACGCCCAGGCTGCTGCTGTGATGGATCAGTTTCAAACGCTGACGTTGGGGCCAGCAGGTCCCGGACAGACGGCAGATGTTGGTGTCGATCCTGCTGGATTTCCCCGCCCCTGTGGCTCTGACCCGGGGTCTGGAGCAGCTCCGCCCCCACTGGTGGTGCGCTCCTTAAAGCTTAAATGTTTCAATAGGGATGCGTTGGCCTGTTGCCTATCTCTCATCTCACACGTGTTTGCGTCGCTTCAGGATGCGGCGAACTGTGACCCCCAATTTATGCGGCTCACCTGCAATGCCATCCCCAACTCGTCTCAGCTCCGCGGGCGCTGGTCCATGCCACTGGGGGTTGTGGTGCACCCTCTTGCGGGCGAACAGGTGGAGTCGCACTCCATGATTTGGTCTATCCTGGGACTCTGCTGCACCTGGTTCGACTAGTTGTGAGTGAGTCATGACATCGAGTACGCTGGTTGCACTGAAACGATCTGTGACTTTCTGCAGGACGATGTTCCGGTGGTGAATCCGGATACATCTGGCATCGTGCGCTGCCGCCGCTGCCGCACCTACATTAACCCCTTCGTGCAGTGGAGCGACGGCGGCCGCCGCTTCCGCTGCAATGTGTGTGGCATGATCAATGAGGTGCCTGTGGACTACTTCTGTACTCTTGATAACAACGGGCGCAGGCGGGACGCTGATGAGAGGCCTGAGCTAGCCAAGGGCAGTGCGGAGTACATTGCCCCAGCTGAGTACATGGTATGAACCTTCCCTAGGCACTCGTACCCAGCATTGAACGTGTCTGGTATGAAAGTGTTTCGTGAGCAAGAGCGTTTGTGCTCTCAGGTTCGGCCGCCGATGCCGCCGGTATTTTTCTTTGTCATCGACGTCTCCTTCACCGCAATCCAGTCTGGTATGCTGACAGAGGTATGCCAAACCATCAAGAGCAAGCTGGACCATCTGCCTGGTGGCGAACGCACCCAGATTGGATTCTTGACGTTCGACAGGTATGTATTCTCGGTTTTTCCCTTGATTCTGCATCTTAAGTATTGCTGTGGCAGTCAACCCCCTGACACCATCCCCCCTTCCCACCCCCCTCGGTGCCAACCAGCGTACTTCATTTCTACAATTTGAAGTCTAGTTTGAGCCAGCCTCAGCAGATGGTAGTCCCCGAAATCGATGAGCCGTTTGTGCCCATTCCCGAGGACCTGCTGGTCAATCTATCGGAGTCAAGGGCCGTTGTGGATGCTCTCCTGGATTCGCTGCCCGCCACATTTGCGGGGTCGCAGCAGGTGGAGTCGTGCATGGGCGCAGCGCTGCAGGCGGCTTTCATGGTTATCTGCCATATCGGCGGCAAGATGCTACTGTTTCAAGCTGCAGTACCAACGGTGGGCGCTGGAAAGGTGAAAAATAGAGAAAACGCGGCGCTGTATGGCACTGATAGGGAGGCCACGCTGCGGGTGCCAGAGGACCCGTTTTTCAAGAAGTTTGCAGCGGAGTGCAGCCGCGTACAGATTACAGTGGATACATTCGTTTTCAGCAACTCCTACTGCGACCTGGCCTCTATATCCGCCATGCCTAAGTACACTTGCGGTCAGGTGTACTACTACCCTGGCTTCTCTGCTCAGCGCGACGCGACAAAGCTGCAAGCCGAGCTGGGCCACAACCTGACCCGCCTCACGGGCTGGGAGGCCGTCATGCGCATCCGCTGCTCCAAGGGCCTCAAGATATCCTCCTTCCACGGCCATTTCTTCATCCGTTCGTCTGACCTCCTGGCGCTGCCCACCATCGACCCCGACAAGTGCTTTGCAGTCCAGATCAGCCACGAAGAAGCTGTGGTCACCGGCAGCGTAGGCTACGTCCAGGTAAGACGCCAGCCAGTGCGGGAAACATTTTATTTGCGGGTTCGCGGTGATTTGCTTTCTGCAGAGGTGTGCTTGACTGTGCGGTTGTGTGCTCCAGTGTGCACTCCTGTTCACCAGCTCAAACGGGGAGAGGCGTATTCGTGTGCACACCCTGGCGGTGCCCATTGTCAGCGACATGTCTGAGATGTACAAGGGCTTGGACTGTGGCGCGCTGACCTGTGTGCTGGGCAAGTTAGGGGTGGAGAAAAGCTACGGCTCGCGGCTCGACGACACCCGCCAGGCGCTGCAGCACAAGACGGTGTCGCTGCTGAAGGAGTTCCGCATGATGCATGCGCAGCACTTCAGGGCGCCCAACAAGATGATGCTGCCTGACCCAGCGCGCATGCTGCCCCTCTATACCCTTGCCCTCACCAAGGTTGCTGCCATGCGCGGCACCGCACGCGATGTCAACGCGGATGAGCGCATCGCGGTCGGCTTTGAAATGATGGCGGCGTCGCCGGAGTTGATGGCGCGGCTCATCTACCCTGACCTTTACCCCGTGTTTGAGATGAACGGTGAGTGGGGGACTGAGAAGGACGGCAGGGTGGTGGTGCCCGGCACGGTGGCGCTCAGCATGGAGCAGCTCAACGGAGGCGGCGCGTACCTGATGGACAATGGCCGCCTGTTCATCCTTTGGTTGGGCCGCAACATCCCGCCCGGCTATGTAGGGGAGCTCTTCGCCGCGGACCCCGCCACGCTGCCGCCCGACCTGACCGGCCTGAGTGTGGAGCCGGAGCGTCCCACAAACGTGTCCAAGCGACTCAACGCGCTGATGCGGCAGCTGCGCAAGCGGAATTCAGGCATTTACCAACAGTGCTTTGTGGTCCGGCAGGTGTGCACCCCCTCCGACTAACCATATCGCCACATTGTGACAGTCGTGCATTGCGGCGCGATACTGATTGTGTTGTTGTGCCGTTTGGAAGGGGTCCTCTATGGAGGCGCACGTCATCCCCTACTTTGTGGAGGACCGGGGCCATGGCACACAGAGCTACATGGACTTTTTGTGTACCATCCACAAGGGTGTGACTTCGAAGCACTAAGCCACCCCTAGCCCGTCACCGCCGCGGGCAGTTCGCCAAAGTCAGGGAAAGGAGGTGGGGTAGCGTCGTGCGCGCCTGCTGTGGAATGCCCTCCCCCCCCTCGTCGACTAGGACATCGATTTGTGACATCTGGCGTTGTAATAGGAGGACACCAATACCTAACATCCTGAACAGCTCTGATCAGTTCACACAGCAACGTAGTCCAAGCACTTGCTGTGGGGATGATTCTGTGCGGGGATGGTCGTGCCATGCACCCCCCCCCCCCCCCCCTTAGCACCACACATCACAGCCACGCAGCAGAAATGACAAACCCAACTCGCGCACTTGCATTGGGTCGTGCAGTGTTGGGGCCACTGAGCGTGTGAACCTAAATATGAAGAGTTACAGCGGAAGTGAAAAACTAGCGTATGAGCTCCAGCTACATCTGTCCCTGCCCGGCGTTGACTTCCACGAGCTGCCCCGCCGGCTGCTGCGTGGCAGCCATACCCTTCTGTCGGTTACGCGCTTTGAGTGTGTGCTGCAGCCGCTGGTTGACGATGACCAGCGGGTTGGTGGGGTTGTTGATGACGTCTTCGTTCACCGACACGCCGTCCAGGTACTGCTTGAGGATGGCGCGCAGGTCGGCGTTCTCCTTCTCGAGCCGCTCCTTCTCCTTGGCGATCGCCATCTCGTCGATCTGCACTTTGTTGAAGCGCTTGAAGAATTTGTTGAGGTAGTCCCATTCTTCAATCACCTTGCCACTGTCGTCCACCCCGTATGAGCTTAAGGTCGGCTTCTTTGTCAGCGTAGATGTGTTCGGATCTGCTTCCTCTTCTAAAGGACAGCAACCGGAGGGACGACAGGCGGAAACACTCAGTTGCGTCACAGTATCTAAGTTTTAAGTACGTAAAGGTTTTGGGGGATATGGGTGTGCGTGAGTGAGAGAGAGGAAAGGAGAAGGAGGGTGTTAATAAATGATACCAAGTTCAGGATAAAACATACGGTGGAATCTGGAGATAACAAAAAAAGCAAAGAACAGGCACAACCCATGTAGGAAGGGGCGGTGTATTAGTAACAGTAGACGGCGTAGGTGAAGTGGGGAAAAGCGCAACACATGCGCATTGACACGCAGGGCATGGGTCACGTGGTGGGAAGGTCTCACCCTCCCCCTTCTCCTCGACCGGCACCGCAGTGATGGCCTTGAACGGCAACACCTTCTCCTGCTCCGTCTCCATCTTGCGGCATAGCTCTGCGAGCTTCAAGATGTTCTCCGCCAGCGCCTTTTTACTCGACAGCTCCTTCTCTGCGTTGCCACTGCGTAGCAGCATACATACCATACAATAGTTCAACGCCGCACTCACCCGCCCAAACACCCAGACCCACCTCTCCCAATGGGAATCTGAAAAAAATTCACAGACCAACATGCAAACAATACAACCTGGTTTATCTGGTTTGAGTAACCCATGCTGAGACTGGGGAGTTGAATGCCATCGCAAGGCTTGATGTAGGAGCTCAAACATGGCAGAATTCGTCAGAGGGGTGGTATCAGTGGGGGGCAGGGCTTGAGTCAGCAATAGCGCGTGTGTGTACCTGCTGATCGACAGCGTTTTGAGGCGGTCGGCCTGCGCGGCGCGGAAGCGGTCCATGGTGGCTTTCAGCGCCTGATAGTGTCGGCTCATGATGTCCTTTTCGTTCCGCAGCGCGCGGTTGCGCTCCTCCCAGTCCTTGCTGTTGGTCGCAATCTTGGTGCGCCAGTGCGCGAGGCTGTCCTGCAGACGGATCAGCTTGCGCATGCGCTTCTCGATGATACGCGCACTAGCGGCGTCGTTCTTGGTCAGTTGCCGGAACGCCGCTGTGCGCATCTCTGTGCTGCTCAGGTACGCCTGGTGCGCCTGCTCAAAGTGACGCTCCAGCTCCTCGATCGTCCCCTCCAGCTGAATCTTCAACACGTTGTACTCCTCACTGTTCCGGTTCTTGATCTCCTCCCGGATGCTCTCAAACTCGTGCTTGGCCTCGTTCTCCGCGTCCGCAAACTCCTGCTCCATCGCCGCCATCATATCGTGCATGTCCTTCTTCTGTCGGCTGTGCGCGTTTTCGATCTCTGTCCTCTCACTGAAAGTGGCGTAGCGCGGAAAATGGCACCGCACACAAAGGAGCAGGCGGGAAGGGGGACGTCAGTACAGGCTTGAGCTAGTTCTGCGGTAATTCCTGCTCCAGGAGTGACCAGGACACGCTGCCAATTGGTGCCCCTCACTCAGGCGATGCGAAAGGTGTAACGTGCGTAATGGAAACGGCGATTTGGCGACGGAAGGACGAATTCGTGTGTAAGGGCGCAGACCAAGGAATATACTGAGCTCACTGCGGGGAGATCAACTAGCTTATCACTTCCCTAGGAAGTAACTGTCTGTAGCAACAGGTGTGCAGCGACCCAAAGGTTCTTAATACTGACACCCAATTGTGCTGCTGCAACCTCCCCAACAAAGCAGTCTCAGCAGCTTGCCACCCCGTCAATCATAACAACTGCAAAAGAACACCCGTTCGGCCGAGTACAGTCAGAGCGGAAGCACGCAATGTCGAGGTCGAGAAAGACGAGAGGAAGGAGGCGGGGCTGACGTTTCAAACTCTTCCTCCAACGCTTTCAAGTTGGCGTTGAACTCCTCCTGCAGCGCCTTCATCCGCATGTACTGCAGGTCCAGCAGGCTCTCCACCACCTGCATGTGCCCGCGCAGCGCGAGTTGGTACTGCTCCTCCGCATCCTCCAGGTCGCGGTCCAGCATCTGGATGATCGCGTCCTTGCGGTCCACCTCCCTCTCGTGGTTCTGACTCAGGATCTCGATCTCCTTGCGCAGCTCCTCCACCTTGGCCATCCGCATGATCTTCCGCCACTGATTGTGGATCTTGATCGCGTTGATCTTGGCGTACCGCTCCTCCCGCAGCTGCACGCGACAGTGAACAAGAAATGGTGGGGGATGAAAGCGAGTAACAGGGGACCAGCTACCAGCAAACCAACCCAAGACAGGTAAATCTCTCTGGCTTGCTTTTCCTCCTCCTGTATATCCACTACCCCGCACGTCGCCCCCTCCCCTTCCTCAACCATCTCGAACACTCCCACCCTCCATACGCGCCTCATGTATGTGCTTCTCAATCTTGCACCCGGTGGGGTTCAACCCTGCCCTATTGCCTGCCCCATTCAATAGTAGCAAGGATTCTATTTGCAGCAGAGAATCCTCCTAAATTCGGCTGCAAAGTCTGCACGATTTCACGGCTGTGGCATATGAAGCCCTCCCAAAAACAACGCATCTCAGTATTCGCTCATAAACGGTGGTGACAGAGGGATATAATATGATAGCGACTAGCGTGTGGGACCCATAATGGCGCGACAACGAGGTAAAGCCGACTGTTTCATTGGTTTTCCAAATTTTGGGGGCTTCCAACCGCAATTACTTGCATGCGACTCTCAACTGCTTCGGGAAAGAAGCGCTCTATATACCAAGCCGTGCTGCCTGACAGACAAACAGAGGTTCGCAAAGAAGCCATGCATGGGTGCAGCAGTGCTGGTCCCTCACCTGTCGCTCGCGCAGCCCCAACCGCGCGGTCTCCTCCATCTTGCGGTTGTTCTCTTCCGCCTTGCGTGACACATGCAAATGGAAAAGATATAAGCACGAGGGAAATGGATCCAGGATACAGTAGCATGAGTTCGATTTCCCGGTTATGTTAGCAACGGGAAAGCAGGCCGCACCGCCAGCAGCTCCATCTCGATGCGGGTCTGCCGCTCATCCTCTGTTTCTTTTATCTTTGGCTTTGCCTGGAGAAAACAGCACCGGAGTTGGGAGAGAGTTGGGGGTTGAGTGCACTGTGCGTGTGAGCACACCACGACCCCAGCAGCAGAAAGGGTTGCACAACCACTCTAAATGCGTACGTGCTCTCACTGCGGAAACTCGTTTCCAACAGACTAAAGACGGAAAGGATGTGCATATTCGTGCGTGAGAGTCTATATTTGAGGGGACGAAAATGTGAATCTGTGTGCGAATCAGAGAGAAACAGAACGAGAGAGCGTGTAGAAGGGGGGGGGGGGGGGGGGAAGAGAGATTGTGTGTGTGTGTGTGTGTGTGTGTGTGTGTGTGTGTGTGTGTGTGCGTGCGTGTGCGTGTGTGTGTGTGTGTGTGTGCGCGCGCATGTGTGTGTGTGCGCGCATGTGTGTGTGTGTGTGTGTGTGAGGTAGAGAGAGAGAGAGAGAGAGTCAGTAACGAGCAGCGCCTCGCGGGTTGTCAAACTAAGGAGGACTGTGAGATAAGCGATAGATAAGAAGAATGCCATGAAGGCACATGCATCATCGCTTCTCCAGAAGTGACGCATCGCGGAGGATTATGTGCGGCGCGTCAGTGCTGCGAATAAAGTGAGGTTCCGAACGAGCGGCGCGCATGTTCAGAGTTTGGGCCGAGCAACGTCCGCCATGCCTCCGCCATGTGTCCCCGGGTGGCACGGTTGCGCAGCCGGCACTCGACACCGGGAGGGAGAGAACGCGACCCCGTGGTCATTAGCCCATGCTTCAGTGCGAGGAGCTTATACATAAGCCCGCGGTGAGAGGTAGTCGGCCGAGCCGGGCGACTTTACCTCTTTTTTGGTGCCTTTCTTTTTGGCCGGCATGGCGTCCGACCGTTAACTGTCGCCCTCTGGCCCCCGCCCGCGGACTCACCCCCCAAGACCACCCTTACGCTCCACGCACCCAGGCGCTGCCGTATCCGCTGAAGTTATGGCGATTCCTTTACGAGAGGGTGTGGCGAATAAGCGAAGCACGGGTCGTCGCGGTTCTGCTTGAAACGGTAGTGAGGATTCCGGAAGCGCGTCTGTTGCTACTGACGACGACACATCCGCGGCGCGGCGCCCCAAAATACATATACAGTAAAATCGCACAAAATTAATTGCGTAACATATTTTGAAATCAACAGAGGAATTATACCAAATTCAAATGATTACAAAAATCAGCTGAGGAATTATTTAGTCAGATTGGTTTTAAATCTAGAGGTTTGCAAAACTTACTTACATATGTGACAGAACGCAAACCTGAACGGTAAAGCGTTACTGTAAAAGCGGCGCGTCTCACCCAGTCCTCGAGGTGACCCTCGAGGACTGAGGAAACGCCTAGCGCAACGCCCCATGCCCTGCCCCCAGCAGCACTAGCTAGCGGCAGCCCCTTAAGCCGGTGCAACCCCCGAGCACTGGCACTCTCTGCTTTGCGCTCGCCCATCTGGCTCGCGCAATTGCAGTCTCGACTCTCGTAATCGAGCAGGGTGTCAGTTTTACATCGCCTCATGCGCACTCGAGCGTCACGAGACACTTTCCCCCGTTTTAAGTCGCCGTCTAACATCATGCAGCCTGAGCCGTCGTCCTCCGCCCCCGGAGTCGACCCCCTCCCCTCTGTAATCGAACAGCGTACCTCCGAACAGATTCAAAGCGCGGTTTCGGCCCTCGAACTCCGATTAGCTGAGCAGATTCAGGCGTCTAACACCGCCTTACTAGCCCAGCTCGAACGTTTAACAGGCCCGACCGAGCTTCCGAATCAACAGCAGTCCATTCCCCCTTACGCGACCATTGCGACTGAGGGTGGTAAGGCAACCCCTGAGCAGCCTATCGATCTGCTGAACGACGACCCCGAGCTCCACGAGCCCGAGTTCGTCGATTTTGCCTCCTACGGTAAAATCATTCCGGCCGGTTTGGAGCGACCCCCTCGAGACATCGACGAACCTCGTCTGTGGACGCTAACGGACGACACGGCCCGCTTCCTCAACGACCGGAAATCTCAAGCGGGGTACGACGAGTACCTCCACATCGGGTGCTATGCCTTCTTCGACAGCTGCGCCAACGCGGCAATCAGCGAGGCTTTGGACACGCTGTCAACCGGACCTCCTCTTTGATGGCGGCTAAGATGGCGGGAGTGGGAGCATATCGGCGCGAGCGGTCAAGTCGTGAACTGGATCCGCCATGGCGTGCGGGTCAAGTTCAAAAACGGCCTACGTCCCCGACCTTTCAACCACGGTGTCTCCATGAAGGACGCCACTCAACCTCAACTCGACTTCCTAGCTACGGAGCTTCCACGCTTCGAGGCCTGCGGAGCCTGGGAGCGCGCCTCCAACCCTCGCTACGTCTCCCGAATGTTCCTCGTCCCGAAACCCGGTATAAACAAGTGGCGGCTTATCATCGACCTCCGCGAACTCAACAGCTACTGCGCGGAGTTCAAGATGTCGTGCGAGACCCTCAAGCACTTACGCCACTTGTCCCGCCCAGGCGACTACTTCGTCTCCCTCGACCTAGCGGACGGCTACTACACGCTCGGCATTCGGGAAGAGGACCGCGACTTTTTCACGGTCAACTACCGCGGCGAGCTGTGGCGCCTCGCATGCCTACCAATGGGCTGGTCGGGGTCGGCTTACTATTTTTGCAAGCTAACCCAGGTGTTCACAAACTACTTGCGTCGGGCGCCTACCCCGATGACCGCCAACGCCGCGACGCCATACAAGCCGTCACGACGTTTCCTCCGCAACGTCCGATGGCGCGGAGTACGACTGCTACCTTACATGGACGACTTCCTGTTCATGGCCAGTTCGTACGACGCAGCTCTACTGCTACGCGACCGCATCGAGACCCTCCTCAACCGGCTAGGCCTCCAGCGCAACCCCGACAAAGGCTTGTGGCAGCCCACCCAAGTGGGCACCCACCTCGGCATGACAGTCGACCTCCTCAAAGGCGAATTCCGAGCCCCGATCGACAAGCTACAAGCCCTCGCGAAACAAGCTTCAGCGTTACTCGGCCGCGCAGCTACTTCCGCTCGGTGGCTACCCGCCAGACAACTCGCAGCGTTTGCTGGCAAGGCACAGTTCCTCTACCTCGCCATCGCACCAGCCCGCTTCTTTCTGCGCGAACTACACTGCGTGCTGGCTACGCGAACTGGATGGGGCGGACGTGTACGGATGACACATCAATTACGCCGCGACCTCGAGTGGTGGCGCACTGTGCCCAACCAACACAACGGCCGCTCCATCTACAAACCGATCGAGACCGCGTACCTACACGCCGACTCAAGTGGTTACGGGTGGGGCGCCGTCCTGAACGACAACCCTGCCTACCAAGCCCGCGGGTTTTGGTACGACGACGACCGCCAGCAACACATCACCTGGAAGGAACTCCGCGCCGTTCGTCTCGCGATCGAGTCCTTTTTGCCACAACTCCGAGGCCGACACGTCCTACTACACGAGGACAACACAGCCGTCGTGGCTACGCTCTCCAAGTTGACTACGCGCTCACCGGTCATGATGACCGAATTGCGCAGGCTCTGGCACTTACTCGACGTCAACGACATCCGCATCCGGCCCCGCTACATCCGATCAGCGGCGAACATCTGGGCCGACAGCCTAAGCCGGGAGCTCGACCGCGACGACTGGCAGCTCAACCCTCGAATATTCGACTACCTTCAGTCAACGTGGGGACCACACTCCATCGACCGCTTCGCGTCAATGGAAAACGCTCAACTCCCACGTTTCAACGCCCGATGGCGCGACCCCAAATGCGAGGACGTCGACTGTCTACACCTCCCGGACACCGCATGGCAACGAGAGATAAACTACTGCAACCCCCCGTGGTCAGCCCTTCCCGACCTCTGTGCAAAACTACGCCAATCAGGAGCAGCGGCTACCGTCATCGCCCCGTACTGGCCTCACGCACCGTGGTTTCAAGACCTCCACAGCTCAGCCGTCGAGACTATTCACTACCCCCCGTCGCGAGACCTGTTCTTTCCCGGTCGGCTAGGCTCACGCGAGGGGGTCGGACGACCAGGATGGAGCGTCGTGGCTTTTCGACTGCCACGCCGGCCTGGCTCCACACCCGCAGGGGCGCAATAGGACGCACGCTACGGACTGCAAACGCCAGCCTCACAGACCTACGCGCAATGGTTACGCAAGCGAACAAGCCCACAAGGCCTGCCCGCTACACCTTAACAAGTTTTTCCGCGACCACCAACAGCAGCCTATCGCCGTCGGCGAACTCTTGGCCGACGCGCGTCGCGGACTCGAGATGCAACAGCAACGACTACATGCGGCGGACTCGCGCCTACCGTTACCAGCTCCGCTCGCCCTCTCGCTACTCACCGCGGCCGCTAAGCTCAGTACGCACCTCCAGTGGACTCCTACTTCCCGCCACCTCATCGCTCGTTTTCGAGCGCTGCTGGCAGTTTGCACTACCTATGCGTTCTTCTGCCGGGCCGAGTCGGGAGTAAGGTGTTTATCAGGCGACCTTGTCGTCGACCGACCTTCGCAGAAAATCTGGCTTTTCATACGCAAAGCTAAGGGCGATCAGAGGCGCAGCGCGGTCGACAAGCCTATCCTAGCTATCCCAACTACTGCCAATCCGGTGCTGGCCGACCTACTGGAATATTATTGCACTCAGCGGACCGCCTACTGCAAGAAATTCTACAACAGCTCCCCTCCCGCCGCACTATGGAGCTTCGTACCTTACGAAAACTCCAGCGACTGGCAAGCAGCTGCGACTCTCTCCGCCTGGCTCCGCGACGCATGCGACGCCGTCGGCGCCACACCTCCGAGCGGATTTAAATGGACATCGCACAGCCTCCGTAAAGGGGCGGCCTCCGCCGCTAGTTGCATCGGGACCCCACTCCACGTCGTCAAATACATGGGTGGTTGGGCCAAGAACAGTTCTGTCACAGAAGGGAAATACATCGACCCTACCATGACCCCATCTCCAGCGGCTTGGCAGTACTTCGGCTGGCTCGTCCCCGCTAAACCGCTTCATCAAGACTAGGCTGCGCTAAACCTCCGGTTTATTACATACTGGCAAAACGTGCCCTCGGGTAAATAGTCAGATTGGTTTTAAATCTAGAGGTTTGCAAAACTTACTTACATATGTGACAGAACGCAAACCTGAACGGTAAAGCGTTACTGTAAAAGCGGCGCGTCTCACCCAGTCCTCGAGGTGACCCTCGAGGACTGAGGAAACGCCTAGCGCAACGCCCCATGCCCTGCCCCCAGCAGCACTAGCTAGCGGCAGCCCCTTAAGCCGGTGCAACCCCCGAGCACTGGCACTCTCTGCTTTGCGCTCGCCCATCTGGCTCGCGCAACCCACCCACCCAACCCATAATTAGCGCTAATCTTCCCCCAGGCCAGGCCTGTGGTGGTCTTTTGGCCAAATTGTAAGCAAGCTGACATCTTTGGCAAAACGTGCCCTCGGGTAAACACTACCGATTATGAGCACAGCAATGACAAAATCAAGTTGTAATGTACCTGTTCTGCTGGTTCATGTGAAGTTAGCGCTGCTATACCTACTGACAAATATGATGTGTGATTATAATATATGAAATGTTATTAATGCGAAATACAATGTCTTACAAGAAAAAGCAGTGGAGGCCACCAAGCAAAAAGAAGAAAAGAGGAAAAAACCCTAAGCCCAAGGAAAAGGAAGGCATGCCACAACATCAGCACTGCCCTCCTGAAAAGCGTCGCGGAGATAGGAACCCAGAGTGCCATGAAGAGCAGCAGAAAGACATTGCATGAATTCACGTCGCACATCCCCCAAAAAACGCCGCAAAGGAACAGAAGTAGATCGACGAACGAAATGGTGCATACGGACATAACAGTCAAAGCGCAAGGAGCGAGAGTCAGCAGCACCCATGCCAAGGAAGCGACGAACTGCCACCAAAACAGCCAGGCGATCAACCAACTCAGCCGCCATCGGAGCCAACCGGCCTCCATCCTCCATGGCGAAGAAATAGTAGTCGTGGATCGACAGAACCGAAGGCGTGCCAAGCTAAGCAAAAATGCGGAGGTCCGCATCAAATTTGCCATGTTGAGCTTCCAATGCAAGGCTGCGAGAGAAGGGAGACGAGCACCTATCCCAGGAACATTGGCGCTCGTGCGAGCACTTGTAACCGTCACATCAACAACAAGATGACGGTGTGGAGCCATGAAGTCCAACCAAACCACATCCCCATGACGATCTCGAGAAGCTCCCGACAATAATGTTTCCGTTGTTGACAATAATGTTTCCGTTGACAATAATGAGAAGTTGACAATAATGTTTCCGTTGTTTGCTTTTTCTTAAGAATTGTAAGAGATGCTTTTCGGTGTTTGTCGGAATTTTAAGCAATGTGTCATTAGAGCAATAACGAATCATTTTTGCTTAGTAGTCTCCGCTGCTTTTTTGGTCAGATTGATTTAAATCTAGAGGTTTGCATATCCAACTCCCATGTGTACGGGACGTGACACTAGCGGTTAACGCTACCGATAACAGAGGCGCGTCGCACCTACATGACAGCGACCTTGCCCTGGTAGTTAGACGCAACCAACGACCAAATGACTTCCCCAACGGTCAGCTCTAGCTAGCCCTCGCCTCATAAGCCGAAACTAGCCACGAGCCTGGCACTCTCTGCGTTCGCGCCTAGCCAATCTAGCCTTCGCGCAAATGCAGTCTCGACTCCAGTAGTCGAGCATGGTGTCAGTTTCCCATCGTCCCATGCGCACTCGAGCGTCACGCGACACTTTCCCTTCTCCTTTTCAACGACGCAGCTACGAACCATGCAACCTGAGCAATCTACGTCCGCCGCAGCGGCCGACCCTTACGCTGCTTCGATAGAGCAACGCACAGCCGAACAGATTCGTACGGCGGTGTTGGCTTCGGAACAACGGATTACTGAGCAGTTTTTGGCGGCTAACGTTGCCTTACTCGCGCAGCTCTAGCAGCAGACAACCACACCAGCTACTACAGAACAATAGCAATCCATTCCCCCCGACGCGACCCCAGCGCCGGAGGGTGGTAAGGCGGCCCATGAGCCACCTATCGACCTGCTTGACGACGAACCCGAACCCACCGCGTCCGAGTTTGTCGACTTCGCCTACTACGGCGAAGTCATCCCTGCCGGCCTCGAACGTCCCCCACGTGACGTCGAGGAACCACGTCTTTGGACTCTCTCCGACGACACAGCCCGCACACTCAGTGACAAGCGCACACAATCAGCTTACGACGAGTACCTTCACATCGGCTGCTATGCCTTCTTCGACAGTTGCGCCAACGCGGCAATTAGCGAGGGCATGGATGCGCTGTCGACCGGCCCACCTCTATCGACAGAGCAGGAGGCAGCCGTTACCCTCATCAAAGCGGGTCATCGCACCCACTCAGCGACGGAGGAGGCCGCCCGTACTTGACTGGGCTTCCTCCGCCTCACCAAGGGCGGAGAGGCGAGCACGGATGCGGACCGCGTTTTCGCCGAATTGGCCCACGAGCGTTTCTGTCGTCCACGCCCTACCGCGGTCTTCGGGCCACTTTATGCGCTTCGCCAAGCTTTCGTGGACCGCACGTTTGAAGTCAGCCTACATGCCGCCAGCAAGGCCGATGTAGGCGCAGCGTTCGCCAAAGTCACTCCGGACAAGCCGCCAAGCGCGGACGCGAGAACCCGGAAGGCAGCCGCCGACATACGCAACGCAACAACAGTAGCGCGCACACCCCCTCCACGAAGGCAAGCGACCCCTCGCGACCCCCACCGAAGAAATGACGGTGTGGCCCGCCGCGCCGATTTCTGCTCCCCGTCCTCTCCCTTAATGCGACATCGCGTGCGAAGAAGATGGCGGGAGTGGGAGCGCATCGGCGCGAGCGGCCAAGTCCTAAGCTGGATCCGCCACGGCGTCCGCGTCAAGTTCAAACACGGCGTCCGCCCACGACCTTTCAACCACGGCACCTCTATGTTGAACGCTACACCAGCCCAACTAGAGTTTCTAGACTCGGAACTCCCACGTTTCGAAGCTTGCGGGGCCTGGGAGCGCTCACACAACCCCCGCTACGTTTCCCACATGTTTCTAGTGCCCAAACCTGGCCACAACCAATGGCGCCTCATCATCGACCTCCGCGAGCTCAACCGCTATTGTTCCGAGTTCACGATGACGTGCGAGACACTGAAACACCTTCGCCACCTGTCCCGCCCGGGCGACTACTTCGTCTCCCTCGACCTTACCGACGGGTACTACACCCTTGGCATCCGGGAGGAACACCGCGACTACTTCACGATCAACTACCGCAGGACCCTGTGGCGCCTAGCCTGCCTCCCAATGGGCTGGTCAGGCTCGGCCCACTATATTTGCAAGCTCACTCAGGTTTTCACAAACCACTTGCGCCGACCCTCGCCGCATGTACCCGCATCTACACCGGCCAGCGCACGCCCTTCCAAGCGTTTCCTCCGCAACGCCCGGTGGCGTGGTACCCGCCTGCTCCCCTACATGGACGAGTTTCCCTTCCTAGCGGATTCCTACAACGCCGCGTTGCTTCTACGCCAAGGCGTCGAGGCCCTCTTCGAGCAACTAGGCCTCCAACGCAACCCCAAGAAAGGTGTGTGGACGCTCACGCAAGTTGGCGACCACTTAGGCTTAACGGTCGACCTAGCCAAAGGAATGTTCCGCGCCCCACCGGGCAAACTCCGCCAAGTGGCACAACACGCGTCCTCCCTTCTCGGCCGAGCTGCTTCAAACGCCCGATGGCTACCCGCACGCCAACTCGCAGCGTTCGCTGGGAAAGCCCAGTTTCTCTACCTCGCCATCGCGCTCGCGCGTTTCTTCTTGCGCGAAAAGCACAACGTCCTCTCAACTCGCACTGGCTGGGGAGGCCGCGTCCGTTTAACACACCAGCGGCGGCGCGACCTCGAATGTTGGCCCACAGTCTCCACCCAGAACAACGGGCGGTCCATCTACAAGCCCATCGAGACCGCCTACCTCCACGCCGACTCCAGCAGCTACGGGTGGGGAATCGTCCAGAACGACGACTCAAGCTACCAAGCACGCGGTTTCTGGATTGTTGCCGACCGAGAGCAACACATCACGTGGAAAGAACTTCGGGCAGTGCGGCACGCCGTCGAATCGTTTCTACCCCAGCTAAAAGGACGGCACGTCCTCCTCCACGAGGACAACACCGCCGTGGTCGCGACGCTCACCAAGCTCACCACCCGGTCAGTCGTTATGATGACCGAGCTACGCCACTTGTGGTATCTACTCAACACCAACGACATCCACATCCGACCTTGCAACAATCGTTCAGCCGCAAATATTTGGACGGATAACCTGAGCCGCGACCTCGATACGGAAGACTGGCAACTGAACCCACGCCTATTCGCCCACCTCCAAGCACGGTGGGGACCCCACACTATCGATAGATTCGCTTCTATGCTCAACACACAGCTCCCACGCTTCAACGCAAGGTGGCGCGACCCGCAGTGCGAGGACGTCGACTGCCTACGTCTGCCCGACGCTACTTGGCAATGCGAAAACAGTTACTGCAACCCACCTTGGACCGCTCTGCAGTCCCTCGCCGCCAAACTACGCCAGTCAAACGCTACTGCTGCCATCGTGGCTCCCTTCTGGCCCAACAAAACGTGGTACCACGACCTCCAGCGACTCGCCACCGCAACCTTACATTTTCCGGCGGCGCGTGATCTATTCTTCCCCGGCAGGCTCGGCAAGCGTGCGGGGGTCGGACCGCCCGCGTGGAGCATCGTGGCTTTTCTTGTAACACCCCCTCTTGGCTCTACACCCGACGCGGTGCCATAGGCAAGGCCCTACGCACCACACAGGTAATCATGCCCGCGCCCCGCCCGTTGACGCTACGTACCGGTACTCCGCGCTACCTCCTCCAAATCAACTCTGCCCAAGCCCCCTAGTCCTCCACTATGGCTTAAACGTTTCAAACCCTCTTAGGAACTGATACTTTGGGGGCCACAACCATTAGCCTACTAAGTAAATCTCTAGCGGCGCCCGCCGGCGGCGCAGCGGCGGCGGCCCCGGAGGGGGGTGCGCTCGCAGGCCCTTCGGCATCCCCTCACCTCCCCGTGGTGGGCGCTGGAAACCCCGTAGCCGTGCCATGCTTGGCACGGTAGGGGGCTAAGAGGGCCGACAGCTCGATCCGCGGGATCGGCAGCTGTCGGGAAAGCCCTGTACAGAGGGCTTTTGAAAAAAATAATTTCTGTGCACTACCGGCGCCAAGATCTCCCGCTCGGCCCGTCCGATATGTTTTTTCGCGTACAGATACTCCTAGATACAGCCTTACTTTGAGGGGTGGGGCCTGTACTACGGCAGCGTTTGAAGGCGAGGAGGGTACGGCCGGATCAGCGGTGGGAGGCGGGTGTTGGAGCTGGTGGTGGCCAGCCGGGAAGCAGCGCCAGGAAAGGGCGCTCGCTAGCCGTCGACCAGTCATGTGCCGGTCGAACCTTGCCGAGGGGTGAGGCAAGACATGGCACAGGCCGGTGGCTAGTCGCAGACGGAGGAGCGGCTATCTGAGGCGGCGGCGATCCTCAGGATCAGCCGCCGCCGGAAAGCCCTGTACGGAGGGCTTTTTCGGATACAAAAACAATGTCCGTACCCGGCGTCGAACTAGTTGGGGAGCAACACCAGGGAAGGGCGCTCACTAGCGCGCCGCTACGTCGTCCAGCGTCATCTCCCGGGGGGAGGAGTCAGCTGGGACGGCAAGGAGGACGGTCGCGACGGGAGGAGCGACACGATCTGGCGGCGACGACCCTTTGGGTCGGCGCCGCCGGAAAACCCGGCACGGAGGGTTTTGTTTTTATTCCGGGCGCCCGCGGCCCGCCGGATCCGGCTACGGTGACCTGCCCCCCCCCCCCCCCCCTCTTCGACACCCACTACCCCGACAAACCTTCATACTCCTAGGAGTCCTTGAGCCTGGGCCCGGGTGAGCGCGGAGGCCCCCGCTCAAGAAAAGGCTGCTCGGTGGACGCGCGATCAGAGGGGGGAGGGTACGGCCACACGCCGGAAAACCGACAGGTACCCGGGTACCAGACAGAGAAAAAACCGGGGAAATGAGCGGGGAAAATTCAGGTGCGGAGGCAGGAGCGCTAGTTTTTTCTATGTCTGTGTGTCTCGGTCCCCCCCACATGTCCTCGAGGTGATGGGGGACCTCGACACGGAGGACCGCCGCGTCGGTGGACGCGGCAAGACCTTGGGGCGGGGTTTACGGGATGATGCGGCGGGATCGACGAGCGACCGCGCGAGGAGGGGTTTTTTGCTAGCCTTTCCCCTCCTACCTTCGGCAAGACCGAAGTCACGCGGGAGCTAGATTAGGTTGGCCCGTCGTCCCTCCCGAACGCCGACCGGCCTAGGCCGGTCGACACCCCGGTTCGGCGGGAGCGGGCCGTGCATCGTGAAGGTCGAGCAGCAGTTTAGTTTTGCATTTCTAGACAAGTGGATTTATTTTTAGATATGTTTTTCTTGATTACAAAATTATTAGCTGTTGCTGCCACTGGAGAGGTTGGGATTAGTGGTTAACGGTCTACCTCACGCTTCTAAGTCATGTATGGCATAGCAAAAGGGGGGGCCCAGAGACGACAGCCGGTTCTTACTGGTATTGTTGTAAACAATTTCAATTTCAATTTCAATAAATCTCTAGCGCCGGCTACGTACGCGAATTACGACAGCACCCTACGCCAGTTTTTGGCTTTCTTGCAGAGGAAAACCTCCCCCCGCTACATGCCACGCCGGCAACCATGGTGCGCTACACGGCATGGTTGGGCCTTCTCGGCACGGTAGCGGCGAGCTCTATGCAACCGTATTTTTCGGATGTCAACAAGTACTTCCACGACCACGAGCTACCCCCCATCGCCGTCGGGGACTTACTTGCCGACGCCCGTCGCGGCCTCGAAATGTTGCAACACCGCATCGCGCCGATCGACACAAGACTCCCCCTTCCCGCACCCGTAGCTCTCGACATCCTACGGGCCGCTAACGCACTCCGCGATACCCTCACGTTGTGTCCGTCTAACCTCTCGCTAATCGCGCGTTTTCGCGCTTGCCTGGCCGTGTGCGTCAATTACGCTTTTCTGCCGCGCCGAGACCGGCGCCCGCTGCCTCACGGGGGACATAAGTGTCGATTGACCCTCTCAACATTTTTTTCTGTTCGTACGCAAGTCCAAGGGGGACCAACGGCGCGACACCCGTGACAAACTGGTGCTCGCCGTCCCACTACCCTCCAATCCCATCCTGGCATACCTCTTGGAATACTACGCACAACAGCGCAAGTTTTCTGCGCGACCTACTACAAGCGCCCCCCCCTACCGCCTTTTGGAGCCTCTCACCTTCAGAAGCCTCCGCCGATTGGAGGACCGCCGCAACACTTTCCACCTCTCTGGCCCTTGCGCTCCGCACAATCAACACCGCCGCTCCACCGGGTTTCAAGTGGACATCGCACAGCCTCCGGAAAGGGGCCGCGTCCGCCGCTAGCTACATCGGCACCCCCCTCCCTGTCATCGAATACATGGGTGGGCCAAAAACAGCTCCGTAACCGAAGGAAAGTACATCGACCCCACCATGACCCCATCAAAAAATGAAATAAATATTAGTATCTGTACGGATACGGCACTGCTCATTTCATTTATATGAGTGAAAGGTATTCTTAGAAGAAAACACGAGGGTTTCCTCGATACGGTACGTAAACGAGGAAACTCCGGTTTTCTTGGCACAGCGGATGAAATGTAGTGTCATCCAGCTGTGGTCGCTACCACACTATAGGTATATAGTGGTAGCGACCGCAGCGTACCTCCTCAGTTCGGAGTCGGTACTCTAATCACCCTCTCTGGCTAAGACACCGTTTTCTATAGTATCACCCTATAGCAATATTTTCTTCCTCTCCAATAATTCCGCTTCATATAAAACTTTTCTTATTCGGACAGCTCCCCGCAGCTGTTCCTATCTGCAATATGCACTCCCACTTGGTCCTGCTGTTGCTTCTCTCCTGCTCTGCAGGACTCTCCGATACCGCCCCAGACGATTCTTTCCTCAAAGCCGTTTGGGATGACGCTGTCGCAGATCGTGACGCTCTTCGCTCCGCGCTAATCTCAGCCGAGTCCGCTCTCGCCGCTGCTATTTCCGTCAGCCCCGAGATCGAAGGCCTCCCGTGCCCGCGTGCTCTTACCAACGCTCGCCTAACAGTAGATTCAACTCGGAATTCGCTGCTGTCCGCAGAAGCTCGCACTAACGCTCTTTTCCAAGCAGCCACTGCCACGGCTTCAACTTCCCGCGATCCAGAGGCTGCAAGAGTTTCCTCCGAGTCCCCCCTTCCAGAAGACCGCAAAGGAAAACGCCCCGCTCCCCATGAGGATATCGCGGATAGAACCGTTCAAGAACCCCCCGACGGCTGGCTTGACAGAGACGGTAAGCTTCACCGTCGGCGCGCAGCTGTTGCCAGAGACCTTCAGTCTGATCTAAACCTAGTCTTCAATATTTACGACTCAGCTTTTACACCTATTGCTGACCTTCAAGTTAATATCAATAATGATTCCCCGATTGAGCCTAGCTCTCCCGCTTCCCCCGCTAATCTACTGTCGGCGCTATTAGCGATAGCCTCAATAGCGGCCAGTATGTCGCACTCAATCAGCAAAAAGGCGAAGACCTTGCACGTGGAACACGAATACGGGCAAGAAATTGCCCAGCTGTTTGCCAAAGAAGACCTGCTAGGCGAGAAGGGGTCAGCCGACAACAAGAAGCTAAAAAAGGCGATTGACACAGCAAGGACACTTCGCTCCCTCCCAAGCTCGTCATCGAAGCCCTCCCGTCCAGCAAGGCGAGCCCAAGCTCACCCCCCCCAGAGTGCGGAGCCCCGGAGCGACCCTGACCGTCGCGGACGCAGCACAGCTAACAGCCCTAGACCGAGCGATCCGTCAGAGGTTACATGCTTCAGATGCAAGAAGAAAGGACACTTCTCCAAGAACTGCCCTAGCTCTGCCCGCTAGCCAACATTCTGCAAAACGAAAACCAAGTTTCAGATCCGCCTCCTCATAGGCGTCGTATCTAGTTCAGATCCGCCTCCTCATAGGCGTCGTATCTAGCCCTCCGGGGCGAGGCCTATGCCTCGATCCCAGCATCCCCACTGGTGACCTCCTAGTGCTTCTAGAGTCTGTCCGCCTCCTAAAGGCGTAGCTTTCCCCCTGAGTTAGCGGCTTCCCAGTCTCCACGCTTACCGTGGCCAGCGACCCAGTCGCCTTGTAAATATTCGCTATATTGCCAATATTAAATCTTCCCGCCGCAATGGCCTGACAGACACGCGCCCACACCGCACGCGAAATCGCGAGCGTCACGGGAAAAATTATTTCTACGGGCCTCGCCCTCGGCGACCCTGCCCGCCTGTATACTAGGGCCCTCTTCGCTGACATCAACAGCGCGGCTACCTCCCCCTACGGAAGAGAGGCCGCAAAACCTCTACTACCATGGACAAACATCATGCGGTCCCAGACTGCTAAAATAATAGGAGGAATTTTCCCATTCTCCGCGGGACCAGTTCGCGTCCGAGCACACTGAGCAAAAGTCTAGCAAAACCGGCCTCAACAGCACGGTCTCGGCCGCCCCTTATTCGGGGCAAGACCTACGCGTCCCCCCGGCGCCCCCCTGTCGCTAACGCCCACTACGGCGGGCTGGCGGTGCCCCTTGCACTCCCGAGCGGCACCCTCTTTAGCGCACACACAAACGTCTATAGTTTAGCTTAAATCGATTACCTACCTACTACCACCATAAGGTAGCGAGTCCACTGTTTTTTGTGGATACGCAGCGGAGTGGGACACGTCTATACGACGGCCTTGCCCCGTCCACTGCTGTACGTAGAGTTGGACAGGAAACGTCCGAATCTACCAGGCACACCGGCACACCCGGACTGGTGACCCCTTACGACACCGCCAGCGGGTCACTACCGGAAACGAGCGGTCGCGCCTCGATCGCACCGGTTACGCTACCCGCGGACAATGCCTCCAACCGTACACGCGCGTTCACTCGTCGCTATTACACCCCCTGGCGATATGTGAAGAATAGCAGGCCATTCTCTAGCGGAAACACAGCTGACTGCATAAACGTCTACCGATGCGTATGACCCCTCGTAACGCCCTGCCTCACAACGTCCCACCCACCGCCCGCCCGATCAGAACAACGCTCTATGCTTGCGTCGCGCTCACGGAGCGCACAGCCGAACGCAGATTTACAATACAGAGGGCGCAGCCGAGCACGTATGTGAAACAACACAGCAGGCGCTACTCCGCCCCTTCTGGTTTGGCCACGCGCCCCCGCTTCGAGATCGGTATGCCCGTATCGTTCCAGCATCCTACAAAAATAAAGAGCGGGCTTCCAACCTTTATTAGAAATATCGCGCGGTACAATAATAAACAATAATATCGCCCGATGCTATACCCCGGCCCGATGCTATACCGCCCCGATGCTATTCCCATGTCACCCGCGTGACGCACGACTGACAGCGCGACGCGCTTCCTCACGCTGGTATTCCCCATACGTGTAACGTTGAAAGGAGCCCCGAGTAGGCGGCGTCCCCATGACCACGCCGGCAGACCTATCACGCAAGTCACGCGTAGACCGACTATAATCTTAGTCAAGGAGGCGAGCCCCCGGGCTCGTACCCAATGATAAAGCTATTACGGCCTCCGGCCGGCCAGGGATTCTACCTTGAACAAGCCTCCGCCGCAATACCCGAGGCTCGCCGCGACAGCAACGCCCCGGCCCCGGCCCGTTCGTGCAAGTAGTGTTGAACTCCCAGGCACCGAGAGCGCAGGCCACCTCTCGCGGTAGCGAAAAATAACAGAAGTGATATTCATCACATCATCTTCGCGATTCCCAGCCACCTCCAGTACAGGTACCCGTAGCGATAGCTCATCGCTGATGTACTTGCGCCGCTAGTTTCATTAAAGCCGCGTATTTATACTGCTATACACGAGATATTGCCTGTACGGATGATACCCAGTATTACGTTATGAAATTCATCTGTCCTACGGGTGCAGATTCAACACATCGTCAGTACATGATACGTACTACCGTATGTACTAATGTCATCCTGCATTCATATATCCCCGCCGAGGGACAACGTTCGTGTACTTACTTGGCACGCGCGCCGCGCACTTAGGCGTAACCTGATGCAGAATACTGATAAACTATTACGACCTTTCGGTTTTTACACACGCCCGTGTCTCCCCGACCGCGCACCCCAGACCGGACACTGATCTCTTGATGTTCGGGTAGTTACCTACCGTCCTGCCACACAATCTGACGAAATTGATGTAGCAAGCCGAGAAAACACGAGGGTTTCCTCGATACGGTACGTAAACGAGGAAACTCCGGTTTTCTTGGCACAGCGGATGAAATGTAGTGTCATCCAGCTGTGGTCGCTACCACACTATAGGTATATAGTGGTAGCGACCGCAGCGTACCTCCTCAGTTCGGAGTCGGTACTCTAATCACCCCCCGCCCCCCCGACCCGGGGGTGATTATAAGTTCGCCCCTTGGAGATTGACGAACCCCGAAGAATGAAGACCCTAGCGTCTAGTTTGATTGAACCCTGCTTCTCCCGCCATGTTAGTCCCCCAACGGGAGGTTTTAGGTAGTCGGTTCTCGTACCTAGGCTGGTGGGTCAGTGCAGGGGTTACTCCCTGCTTCGACGTCCACTCCTGCAAAAGACAGGAGTGGTTGCGTTGCCGTTACAGCCTAGCGTACCTCGACCGGCTATCGACGCCTTCCGCATGTAATGGGGACATAGGCCACCTTACACGGTTCTTTGCCTGTAGCCGCCATAATTGGGCGTAGCTGTATCTGTACGGTTTGTAATTTACAGTGCGCTGGCGGGGCTACGGGCGTGCATCCCCTTTCCCGTACTGTTTCGATAATCTCGTTACTTTACCGGTCTGGGGTACACTGTCTAGCCACGGGTAGTTACCTACCGTCCTGCCACACAATCTGACGAAATTGATGTAGCAAGCCGAGAAAACGCAGAGGAGACCACCAAGAACCAAAAAGAAGAATTGAGGAGATTTTTTTTTTCATTTATATAAGGATTATGTTCGCGTCTTTCGTATTATTTATAAAATCTGCTTCTTGCGCTGCCTGCCGCTACCCGTACGCATCACGGCATGCCGGGCGGCGCTTTTGGACACAGTGACCGCCCCACCGCCGCAGTGCACGAGCCCCATTCGATTTGAGTCAAGCCATGATGCTATTGGAACGCCACTGATGCATGTCGAGCTCGGTTATGACCCACCTCGATACCCTCCGCTTCACAAGGTTCTTTTCATTCGGGCTTGCTGGAGACGGGCTCACTTCATCGCAGTAACGGTTTAGACGTACCGGTACCTGTACTTGTATATTTAGTAGTGACGGCCTTTATACTGCCACCTTGCGGAGCCGCGTAATTCGGAAGGGAGAGCGTGTCGGCGGGCACTCGGTAGGTTGCTGTAGTGCGCATGGGCATCCTCCTGGGAGCGAAAATCGCCGGAGCTCACTATAAAGCCACAGCCGCGGGGATGAATTTCGCACGGGTGGCGACGCCGTACGACGCGCCATATACCTCGGTAGTGCCGCCCGGGGCGTCTTGGGCGCGCTCGAGGTTCCTACGCCACCCGTCACTCTGCAACTCCGCACCGATGGCCGTGACGCGGACGACAGGGTGCGCATCTCGGGCTTGGGGTCAGTTCATGCTCTTTCTGGCTATCTTATATGCCTGCGCAGGTGAGGTCTCACGCCACGCCCCCCAAACCTCTCGGCATGGAACCAGTACTTTGTTGTTTATTTGTTTCCGTACCCAAATAGCATTTGCATATAAGATGGTGCCGTTGCAGGGCCGTTCGCTGTGATGGGCGAGCAGGGCTCGGAGGTACCGTCGGGGCCGGTGTCAGCGGACAGTCCAGGGCAGTGGCTGTGGCAGCGCTTACGGAACCATACGTCACACCGCCGCGCGACGTTGATGGCACAGCTGTCATGGCAGAGTGCGACGTTGTCGGAGCATCTGTTCAGGTTGGGTCTCAACGACCCACCGCCGCCCACGCCGCTGCGCATCCACCTCGACTACCAGCTCGCAAACTTAGATGCAAAGCCTGGAAATGCCGATTTTCTGAAGGACAAGCTCCTCCCAGCCATGGTAGCGGAGCTTACGCGTCACATCCAGGTGGGGCTCTCGACTGGGTGTATGTGTGTGTGAAAGAGAGAGAGAGAGAGAGAGAGAGAGAGAGAGAGAGAGAGAGAGAGAGAGAGAGTGTGTGTGTGTGTGTGTGAGACTGTGTGACTGTGAGAGAGCTTGTTTGTATGTGAGAGAAGGGGAGGGCGGGGGGGAGAGAGAGCTCGAAGAAGGAGTCTGAGAGAGAGAGACAGACAGGCGGACGGAGACAGAGAGCTGCCATCCCTTACTCGCACGTTCATCTTCAACACTCTCCGCCACCACAATTGTCATCCAATACACTCAGCCATCAACGCCGTAGACTCAGGAATCATGTGCATCTAGGTGCGTCAACCTGTGACGGGGGCGTTGCGCCTCCCGCGCGAGTGTGAAGAAGAGGTGATCCTTCCGGACGGCTCCACCGCCTGCATGTCGCTCGCGGCTCAGGAGTTTTGCGGCAGCCCCGCCCTCAACATCAACCACAACCTGCGAGACTACTTTGGTGGCTATCGCCTGTGCTCGCCTGACGGCAGTGACTGCCGGGAGTACGCAGGCAGGTTCCATCCACACCTGCTCTAGAGCTCACCCCGTCCACACTCGACTGCCTCCCTCCGCTTGAGTACACGTCACGCATGGCCCATCACCTCCTTCGGAATGTCCGAACCCCCATCCGCAGGAGGCGCTGGAGTGGAGGCCGCGGACTTCATTCTCTATGTAGCCTCGAAAGTATGGCTATGGGCAGGGCCTTTTCCTCATTTCTGACTCTTCCACCACCACATCATGCCCATAGACCGCTCATCATGGCGAACCCCCCTGATCCGTTTCCACGTCACGTAAGGTTATTCGTGTGGTTGGTGGATAATATTGTCTATATTCGTATGAGGAGACATGGCTAACTTTGATGTGACGGTGTGCTGTTGAGCAGACCACCCACTGTGGGAGCGGCACCATTGCGTATGCCGCGCCGTGTGAGCTCGACCTCCGCACCTTCCGTCCCCTGGCTGGCTTCATCAACTTTTGCCCTGACAGCATCGACGACTCTGAGGGTGCATTCACAGATCAGGTGAGCTCGTGGTCGTGGCACCCTGTAGACAAATTGGAAGGAGAGCTGAGGGTGGAAATGAGAGATGCACTGGAGTACAGAGGTGCTGACCTCTCCCCCTCCCTCTCCTCCACCCCGTCAATCTGCTGCCCTCGTAGCTCGGGACCGCAGTGCATGAGGCCATCCACGCGCTCGGTTTCACAGCTCCGTTGTTTGGTTACTACCGTGACGATGACGGCAATCCGCGGGGTGTGAAGCAAGTCCTGCAGGCAAGGACGGCATGACAGACAAACACTACACTTAACACGTATGACGACTTGCTTGTATGTGCGCCGATTTTTGAATGTCATTTGTATCATATGAATGCGTATTCACTTATTTTTGCAGGAGGTTAACGTCACTGGCAAGGTGGAGCACTTCATCACCACCCCTCGGGTAGTGGAGCAGGTGATGGCCTTAAACCTTCTTTATATCACACCGATGCACTCATCTTTGGATGCTGCCATATGCCGTCGTGGTGTGCGTGGGCGGGTGGAAGGACAGAGGCGCGTGAGGGCATTGGGGAGCGGATTAGATGGCTGAGTCATAACGCACGTGGATGAGAGGTGTGGCACGAACAGGTGCGGGAGCACTTTGGGTGCGATTCACTGTTCGGAGCCAAGCTGGAGGACGAGGGCTTTCGCGGCACGGTGGGCAGCCACTGGGACAGCCGTTGGTTTCAGGGCGAGATCATGGACGGCGCCACGGATGGTAGTTCTTCGCAAAACGTATTTTCGTCAATCACGATGGCGGTTCTGGAGGACACCGGCTGGTGTGTCCCCGAGCTCGAGACTCGACTATTCCGTCGGCGAGTCGCGCCAGGCGCTTGTTGAAAATCTTTATGTGATGCGCAGGTATATCGCCAACTGGCGACTGGCGGGCCCACTTGCGTTTGGTGCCGGTCAGGGCTGCGGTTTCCTGCAGCAGTGCCAGCCAGCAATACCGACTGACAGACTCGCCGAGAGCAGCGGGCAGCCACTGCTTGAGTGGGTGGAGAACACCGAGAGGCGCAGTACGAGCAGCTCGTATTGGTGCGACGTGGGGAAGATGGGCGACGCGTGTACTTGGGACCTTAGGGTAAGTCGCTGGCGCTGAGCTCTTTTGTAGCTTGCGCTTTTTCGTCGAGTGTGCACATAAATATACGTCTCAGAAGCCGACACTCTCGTTATTGAACACCTTCGGATAGGCATTGGGTACCACTGTATGCACCCCCTCTAAGCGGTGATGGCGAGGGATATAGACGTTGCTAACTGTGTGCCAATCTTTCACCGCAGGCTATCGGCGTCTGCGATGTGGACGATCTGATGAACAGTTGCGCCACGCCGAAGCAGCTTGATCCGAGTCGCGTCTGTTTCCGGCCGACTTCTGGTAGTCCCGACTTTGTGTGGGCGAATTCCCAGGGCCCCAACGCGCGATGCATGCGAGAGGTACATCGTTCTTCCCCATATCGCCACGCTCTTGCTTGGATGGTGATTCGGCGGCTGTCGTGGGCGTGTCTGACTGGTGGGTTGGGTTCGGTGCGACGCGGAAACACAGGTCGGTCCCGTACTTCGCGCGTTTCAGGGACAAGTGCTCAAAAAGTCGGGATCGGCGTCCGCCGCAGACTGCTACGCCATGCGCTGCGACACTGCCGGTCAGCTGCTTGTGTCTACTGCAGGTGGCTGGCGCCGCTGCCCCTCCGGAGAAATGTTAGACCTCGAGGGTCAGGGCTACTTACAGGTGCGCGTGCGCCCGTGACACCAGCCTTTGTTGTCCGCTCTCTTTAATTACCGCCTTGGGAACAAGCAAACCGGAAATACCTTGTCAATGTAGACCTTGACGCCCTTTCGCACTTTATCGACGTGAGGCCGTCATCTTGATAACAAAAGCTCTACACTGCGAGAGTCTGACGCTTTTCTATGGAATTTGCAACATAATGAAGTAAACCCATTTCTCTCTTTTTCATCCTTACTTCTGTCGAGTCTGACGGTTCACTTCCGCCGCGGGGTTTTCCTTTTGGGAATTTCCGGCAGGGGAAGCTCGGCCCCTGTCCCGACAACGCTGCCGTGTGCGCTGAGCTAGCCTGCCCCGCGCATTGCTCCGGCCACGGGCGATGTCGTAACGGCACCTGCGTCTGTCACCTTGGCCGCGCGGGGGCAGTGTGCGACCAACAAATTTGCAGCGCCAGTAGCCCTGTCTTGGCGTGCCCGCCCGGCTCCACCTGCGAGCCCTCGACCGGCATGTGCTCCTGGGAACCTCAACACGAAAACGCCCCACCCACGGTTGCTTGGCCATTGGGTGAGGGCGGCGCGGGGGGTAATGGGACCGACGAGGTGCCACCCACCCTTACCTCCACGCCGCTCATACTGG
>JAPMLY010000235.1:62500-210000 GCA_026401115.1 Tetraselmis chui | reverse complement strand
TGTACTATTCTAATATGTAGTGGGAAAAACTGTCCACGGGTGAATTAGCCGACGCATGAGAGCGACCGGCGAGTAAGAAGCAAAGCCAACATGGCTGTTTGGAGCGTGTGGACACGCAAACGCATAGACGGGCGCTGCTCGTGTTGACTCCCCCCGTTCGCCGTGGGAAAGGTAAGCTCCCCGCTAAGTTACGTGAGCGTTGCGCCGTTGCCTCGAGGAAAAACGATAACAGTACTAATTAAAGTACGCACGAGCCGAATTATCTCGCGTCGGTTTTAAACAACCATATCCGGTCGAGAGCATCGGCAGGGTGAAGGCTAGGTGAGACTGAAAGCTGGGTGGGGCGAGCGTGGCGCCGGGCGCTTTACACACGCTCTTCTTCTTTTTACGTCGGAGATGGTAGAACAATCGCGGACAACCAACTCGAAGGCGAAGCGTGGTGTCGGTTGGACGATGAATTACTAGCGTGGCGCCGAGCGCTTTGCACGCGCTCTACTCTTTTTTGCGTGGGAGTAGGTAGGACTAGTGTGGCGCCGAGCGCTTTACACACGCTCTTCTCTAGTGTAACTTGGTGGAGGGACCATAACCTGTCGGAATCGGGAACGGATAGTTACACGTAGGTCGTACCGGCCCCACAAGGGGGCCGGCTGTGGCGACTAGAGAAGTGAGAAGAGAGAGATGGCGGCCGGCGAAGGCACCGGTAGGGCTGGCCGACCGCCACTAATAGGGACTAGAGTACCGCTAATAGCATAACATTAAGTACTAGGATGACAAATAGCTACCTTGTCATAAGCACTAGGCAACGGGATGCTAGTGCTAACACCCCCCCTCAAGGTAGCCGAGGTCTTGACGTCGTCCAAGCTCGCGTCGAGGAATGTGCCATCTTGGTCGGAGGTGTATTGCTTGTAGCGTGTGTCTCATGCCGGGTAGGTGTACCGATGTCATATCCTAGCCCATTTAGCTAAGTGCTACACTCCTCCACAAAAGTCCGGACATGCATTATGTTAAGCATAAGCTAGTCAAGAACACGCTCCCCTCTCACCACGTCAAGCACGACGATACCCGAGTACCGCCCAATTGTAGGAGAGCCGAGAAGCAAGCAGTAAGCCGCCATCCGGGGTGGTTAGACCTCAGCTAAAAGCGGGTGCTGTCGGTGGAGTTTGTCGAATTGTGACGAGTACAGTCCTGCAACAGTACATTGCACGACATTGTACAGGTTGAGACAGAGACAGAGACAGACAGCTCGGCCCTTTTCCAGTGGAGGAGCAGATTGGAAAACACAGTTACAGATTGAAACTACCAGCGACAGTACGCTTACATCCTGTGTTCCACGTTAATAACTTACGGCCCCGCTCTACCGCTCCACTACGACCAGCTGTCCCGGTAACAGTACCTGAAGGAGACGACGAGGAGTTCGACGTCTCACACATCTCTGCTGTGTGCATCAAGTCGCTACCAGGGCGACGAGGCAAATATTTGCTCTTCATGACGCACTTCAGTGATGACGACATTCCACCTGTCTGGCACCGTTTGAACGAGGTGCATCGAACAGTTGCGTTACAAGAATTCTTGGAGACGCCCCAATGGCGCAAGTTCGCCAAGACTCAGGCGTACATTGACTTCATGCACGCTCACCCAGCGCGCATTCCTGAGTCCCAGTAACTGCTTCAGTAAAGGAGCCAAGAACCACGGAGGTCTGCCTCACGGCGGCCTCATTGATCTGTCAAGAGGGGGAGGGTACGAGTGTGACGAGTACAGTCCTGCAACAGTACATTGCAGGACATTGTACAGGTACTCGTTACGGATATCAATTCGTGCTTTTCCACAGGATGGACGTATACTCGTGGGTACGTCGCTACTGCAATATTGTAATGGTGCTGATGCTACAGTACGACCAATACCTCCCGGTACGTACAGATATGCATAATTAATCTAACCAGCCAGATGACGCGCCAGAACGAGCTCTCCAATGCAGAAGGAGCCGCGTCGTGAGACCCAATGCTAGGCAGGCCGCGTCTCGAGGCGAATGACGACGGTTGAGCAGCACTAACGCCTGACACGTAAGCGTAGCTTGCAGGCGTGATTAGTCTGGGCTGAAACCTATTTAAGCCCAGTGCAGTAGAGGGAGGTGACAGAACCTTTTAACAATTCCTTTGTTCATTTACAACATCTACTGCCCAAGTACAGCAGTGAAACATCTTTCATCAATTGCCTCTCGACAACATTTACCATCTTGCAACAACAGAACTAGACAGACTAGAACAGATTTGTGCTAGCGTTTAGCTTTCAGAGGCTAACCGCCACTCTGGTTTCGGAGCTCTTTGGTCGACGCACGCTTTCGTTGCTCGTTGATCTGCTCGAAGTTGTTTGCTTGAGTCGAGATGGCTTCTCTCGGAGCTGGACATTACGTGGTTTTGGTAATTCACGTCGGAGGAACTAAATCGTCGGACTTGAAGTTGGTGTTTCAGCGTGAGCCTCGTTCTGGTAGAACTTGGTTCCCTGCTGGCTCTGTCTTACCTAACGAAGAGCCTGTCGACGCTGCTATTCGCGAGTTACACGAGGAGACCGGTCTTGTTCTTACATCGGATGATTTGACGCTGTTGAGTGGTGAACCTGTTAACGTTACACTACCTCAAGGACGACAGCTTGTTTACGTGTACTCGGCGTCTATTCCTGTCATGTTTGCTTCGAGCAACTTACGTACACCTGCTCAGGTCGAGCAGGTTGTTTTGGAACAGTCGACAGTTAATCCGGATGGCACTTACGTCGTCCCGGAAACCATCAACATTGACGGTCTGACACTTACGCCTGCACAGACTGGGTTACTTCGTGCTAAGAAGCACAAGAGTGAATTACTTCACTTTGGTTACGTGGCTCAGTGGGAATCTTTCTATCGAGCAATGACACAACTGGCCCGATGCGACGTCAACGTCTGAACCGACTGTCACCGGCAGAGCGCGCTGAGCTTAATCGACAGCTCAAAGACGCAGTGGAAGCTGGTTTAATACGCCCCAGCTACAGTGAATTCGGCTCGCCAATTCTTTTTGTGCGGAAAGCTGATGGCTCGCTACGTCTGTGCATTGACTACCGCGGTCTTAACGAAGTTACGCGTAAAGATGCTTACCCGCTACCGCGTGTGGATGACACACTGGACGAACTTAAGGACGCGAATTTTTACACACACCTCGACCTCGCTTCTGGATTCTGGCAAGTTCGAGTGCGTGATCAGGACGTTCACAAGACGGCTTTTCAGACCCCTGATGGCTTGATGGAATGGGTCGCCATGCCGTTTGGGCTGTGCAATGCACCAGCCACATTTCAGAGGATGATGAACGACATTCTTCGCGACTTTTTACATAAGTTCGTGACAGTCTACCTGGATGACGTCTGTATCTACAGTCGAACTCTGGAGGAGCACCTGGAGCACCTACGTCTAGTGCTACAGCGATTCAAGGAGGAAGGGCTGAAATTACGCCTTAAGAAATGCTTTTTCGGATTGCAAGAAATGGAGTATCTGGGCTACACTGTGTCAGCCGGGAAAATTTCGGTTTCCACAAAGAAAGTCGAGGCCGTTGCAGACTGGCCAGTGCCCAAGACGCAGAAGGAGGTTCGCAGTTTCGTACAGTTCTGCAACTTCTATGCGAGATTTATACACCATTTTAGCGACCTTACGGCTCCATTGACGGACTTACTGCGGAAGTCCCAGCCACAGAAGGTTACGCTGACGCCTGCCTGTTTGGAAGCCTTCGAGACTCTCAAGTTACGGCTCATTTCCGCGCCATGCCTGATCCTTCCGGAGGTCGGCTCGGACGCGACGTTCACCGTAGCTACAGATGCTTCAACAGTGGGGATTGCAGCAGTCCTGTTGCAAGACCAAGGAGGCGGTCTTCAACCAGTCTCTTACTGGGCGCGTAAGCTGAATCCAGCTGAGCGTGGTAACACTTACTCTGCGTACGACTTAGAAGCTTTGGCCGTATGCGAAGCTGTCAAGCATTGGAGGTGCTATCTTGAAGGCTGTTCTAAGTTCCTTGTCGTAACAGACCACGACACACTGCGGCATCTGCTCAGGCAACCGAACAACAGGCTGAACAAGCGGCAAGCAAGATACCTGCGGGATTTGCAACCGTTTGTGGGCTCGATGACACTTGCATATCGCAAGGGAGCTCTGAACGAAGCCGACCCGTTAAGCCGGCGTCCAGACTTCGTACCTCAAGCCACAGTACCCTTATTTTGGGATGGCGAGGTTCCGTCAGATCGAGAATTACGACGGAAGTCCCAGCTGCTGTTTGAAGACGCACAGTTAAATTCACTGACTGTTAACGCGTTGCAGCTGAGCCCTGAGTTCGCTGATCTCATTCGCGAGGGGTTCTCACGAGATTCGTTTTATGGGGACGATGGTGAGTGGACAAATGACAGCCGGATAGAAGCCAGAGATGGGTACTTTTGGCGTCTCAATCGCCTCTGTATTCCACAGAACTCTGAGCTCCGACTGAGATTGATCACAGAGCTGCACGAAAGTTCGTCAGCTGGTCACAGAGGAGTTGCTAGCACTCTTGCTAAAGCACTCGACAGATTCTGGTGGAAACGAATCCGCCAAGATGTGAAAGATTTTTGTGAACGCTGCGTCGTGTGCCGACGAGCAAAGATTCGACCGCAGATGGCCGCGACTCTTTACCCATTGCCTGTTCCACCCAGACCGTGGCACACAGTTGGTCTTGACTACTTGACACACTTGCCTGAGAGCAACGGCTTTAACAGTGTGCTGATTGTAGTAGACCATCTAACTCGAATGGCCCATTTTCTGCCATGCACAGGGTCGATTACTGCCGAAGAAACTGCTACTTTGTTTTTACAGGGAGTCTACCGCTTACATGGACTTCCCCGTGTGCTGATCAGCGACCGCGACCCGAAATTTGTCAGCGCCTTCTGGCAGACACTTTGGAGACGCCTTGGAACGCGTCTGAACATGTCTACCAGCCGACACCCAGAAACAGACGGACTGACAGAGCGCGTGAACAGCACGTTTCAGCAGCTTCTTCGTTGCTTCTGTTGCTATGATGGCTCTGACTGGTCGACACTTTTACCACAAGTGGAGTTTGCGTACAATGCTTCGCGTGCACTCGGAATTGAGCACACACCGTTCGAGGCTAACTTTGGTTTTTCTCCTGAGGAGCCTCCTGACCTGCTCTTCAGCATGCGACCATCGATTCCAATTTCGCAAGACGCAACAGAACGGTTGAAGTTGTTACAGGAAATACACAGCCTGGTACGCTCTGTGTTACAGCTACATAAGGACGAGATGCAGGCGCGCACAGAACAGTCTACAGCGCCACACTTCGCTAAGGGAGACAAGGTGTCAGTCGTCACAGCAAATCTTTTTCTCAGAGGACAACCGAACAGGAAACTCAGAGACAGACAGCTCGGCCCTTTTCCAGTGGAGGAGCAGATTGGAAAACACAGTTACAGATTGAAACTACCAGCGACAGTACGCTTACATCCTGTGTTCCACGTTAATAACTTACGGCCCTGCTCTACCGCTCCACTACGACCAGCTGTCCCGGTAACAGTACCTGAAGGAGACGACGAGGAGTTCGACGTCTCACACATCTCTGCTGTGTGCATCAAGTCGCTACCAGGGCGACGAGGCAAATATTTGCTCTTCATGACGCACTTCAGTGATGACGACATTCCACCTGTCTGGCACCGTTTGAACGAGGTGCATCGAACAGTTGCGTTACAAGAATTCTTGGAGACGCCCCAATGGCGCAAGTTCGCCAAGACTCAGGCGTACATTGACTTCATGCACGCTCACCCAGCGCGCATTCCTGAGTCCCAGTAACTGCTTCAGTAAAGGAGCCAAGAACCACGGAGGTCTGCCTCACGGCGGCCTCATTGATCTGTCAAGAGGGGGAGGGTACGAGTGTGACGAGTACAGTCCTGCAACAGTACATTGCAGGACATTGTACAGGTACTCGTTACGGATATCAATTCGTGCTTTTCCACAGGATGGACGTATACTCGTGGGTACGTCGCTACTGCAATATTGTAATGGTGCTGATGCTACAGTACGACCAATACCTCCCGGTACGTACAGATATGCATAATTAATCTAACCAGCCAGATGACGCGCCAGAACGAGCTCTCCAATGCAGAAGGAGCCGCGTCGTGAGACCCAATGCTAGGCAGGCCGCGTCTCGAGGCGAATGACGACGGTTGAGCAGCACTAACGCCTGACACGTAAGCGTAGCTTGCAGGCGTGATTAGTCTGGGCTGAAACCTATTTAAGCCCAGTGCAGTAGAGGGAGGTGACAGAACCTTTTAACAATTCCTTTGTTCATTTACAACATCTACTGCCCAAGTATAGCAGTGAAACATCTTTCATCAATTGCCTCTCGACAACATTTACCATCTTGCAACAACAGAACTAGACAGACTAGAACAGATTTGTGCTAGCGTTTAGCTTTCAGAGGCTAAACTTGGGCACGCTCAAGCGCCACGCTTGGGCATTGCTCAAGCGCTCATACCGAGCTGCATACTTCTCTATGTTCCACATAACCGTGTTTTTGGGGGCTTTTTGGGTATAGGCGGGTGTCTGCCACGGTATAGGCAGTAAGTCCCCGTCTTCCATCGGCCTGTAAGTCCCCGTCTTAAATATCCACGCCTCAGGTGTTCTAGAAACAGCCTTAGAACCTGCAGCTTGTGATGTGTGCTAACTAAACCAAACCATTACTAGCGATACAGATTATCTGAGATTATCTATACCGTCTATCTAAACTTATCGCAGAAGCTCTTAGAATTATCTAATTAGAACTATCTAGTAGAGACGAACTATCCAGAAGAGATATTGCTAGTAACTCTGTACTGTCCAGGGAAAATACGGCGATACATTGGTACTCCCGTGATGACAATCAAAGAGTTACTGAATATCGCTAAGATACAGGTACCATTTAGAGGAAATAACTAATGTCAGATACTAGCACTTAACTAAATGGGCTAGTGCCTCGGGGATATGTGTATGATTTGATATATCATACACCGGCCTGTATGATTACGCGTTTTCATAATCAGTACTTTTTCGGTTAAATACCGCTATGTACAGTCAGTGAATATCTAAAGTAGCGGCAGACACGCCAAAGCTAAGTATCGTCTGCACCACCGACTTCGGCTACTGGTCGAGCGACCATCCCTATCATAAGGTATGGTATGACCACGCCCGCCCAACAGTGGAGGCGGGAAGGGTAATAGATAGATGGGGCGCAGCAGTGGGGCGTGTTTATCCCGTGCGGACCCGCTTCATGTTGCCAAGCGCGACCGGGTCTAGTAGCATGTGGTGCTCGAAGCAGTCGCGGCTATGGCGGGAGCCGGGCATACATAGGGGAATCCCACACTCCACGCGGTAGAAAGACGTCCAGTGAAGGACCCCCTCGTCGCGGTAGCAACGGAGGCAGCGAGCTTGCTTGCTTCGGCCCTTTCCTGAGCGGCCAAAGTTACCGGGGACGTGGACGCGCTCTTCTTGGAGGATCCGTTTCGGTTCGCCCAAAGGTACGGATACTGTCCTTCCCCGACGTTGGGCCGGCACAACGTGATCCTGTAGCCCGTTGTAGACCAACGTCTTACTTAAAATCTCAGCAAAGTCCTTGATAGTTAGGGCTGAGTAGGGGTGGGAAGCAGAGACGTGAAACTTGACTAGTTTCCAGCAGTCGGTAACGCAAATACCGGCCAAGTTAGTCGCTAGTCGGAACCAACCGTCTTGGGTTAGCCAAGCCTCTTCCATCGCGAGCTCGTGCTGTCGTGACTGGTTGTGGTTGTCAACCCGAGGACTGCACTCGAAGTAGTTGGACACTACATGGGGGCGAGAGATAGCACGGGTTACGATGTTGCCGTTGTCGTCCGCCCGCCGTTGAATGTAGGGGTTGCCGTCGGCCATGCCGCCCGCGCCGACAGTGGAGATAAAAAACAAAACTTTGCGCTGGTTGTACTTGTAGCCTGTTGCCACCAGTTGAACACCTTCCACAGTAGTGCTGAGGTGAACTCTGCTCCCTGCAGGTGCCGTCGACATGGATTCCTGAAGAAAAGCCTTGGGGAAGAGGGCGTGCGAGGTCTTCACAACTCCGGTAAAGTGGCGCTTCATCTTGCTAAGGGCCACCGCGGCCTGCATGTGGAATATTGAAGGTCAGTGCCTATCCCACAATAGAAAGGACATAGCACATGACAAATGTAAATTTTGTAATGCTTCTCTTACCTTAACAGACCCGAACCAAGCATCCCCCAATAGCGTCATGCCCTCGTCACTTGCATCCTCCGCCATTCGTAGCACACGCGCGGTAGACACTCCATGTTCGGTTGCATATTTTTTTCCGCGCATGGCGTTCTTCCCCTCTTGCACCTCCATATAGACCATCACACCGGTTGCACAGTCGCACATAGTCTTCATCTCCGTCCCCAACGGCTTTGGCTTGCGGTGAATGTAGGTTATGTTGGGTAGCCCGCCTAGCTTGTCTTTGCGAGGTTTATAAGCCGACATGCTTTCATCCATCGTTTGGTAGACCCCTTGGTGTAGAACGTCCCTCATGTTCCGGTTGAAGTCGTCCGCACCATTCCGGAACCATGCCCACGGGTCTAGGCCAATCTGTTGTATCTATGCTTTGCAATATTTAATAAGAGAACGAATAATCTTGAACCTGTGGAATGCCATATATTTTTGAAATTGTGGTTGGTCTCTTATTCCATCAAGCATGTTGCTATTCTCCAACAAATCTCTATCCCTTTGCGCATAGACGGTTCCCGCTACCATCAAACCCCCAAATCTGACGAACTCTGCTGGGCTAACCTGCCTAAAGTCTGCCCTCTTGCTTAAGCCTGCATCGTTGAGCTTCCGTAGGTCGGCGTGCATGTCCCCGGGGTAGAGCCGGAGCCATAGCTTCAAGATATCAACTCGTCCGTCTGTCACATGTAAGCCTTCCTTCAGCCCCACCTGCCCTCCCATTTGAGCGGCACGCACCGCAGTTGTGTCTGCATGTGGGTCGTGCTCGGCATCGTCGTCATGTTGGAACACCGTCCACGTCGCCACTGTCCTTGGTTGACGTAATGTGACGGTGACGCCAGGTACGGGTGGGACCCACGCGCCGTCCTCGACGCCCTGGGAGTCCTTGGCGGTATCGTCGAATGGAGCGGGGTCGCCCTCGTCGTCGGACGAGTCGCCCTCCATATCGAGGGCTTCGCTGGTGTTGCCGGGAATCTCCCCCGCCTCGGTAGGTGGCGATATGTCGCTAGAGCCGGAGTTAGTGGAGGACCCCCACGACATAAGGTCGATAGGTAGTGTGGGTTCGATAGTCGGCGTACCGGTATCACTCACTACCGACCATGTAACAATTGGTACTAGTAACGCACTCTCCGTAACTGCACCGGGAATTTGCACCGTTGGCCGGGGGGGTTGAAAGGGCATTCGTACTGCAACGCGTTGAGCGTTGCTGGTTTGTGTTGGTGCTTGGGCTAAACGGCCTGCGTTGTCGGGTTCGACGCGTAGAGCGCGAGCCGACTCGTGTTTCGGCGGCATGCCATCCCAAATTACAACCCACAGGCCTTCACCGATAGACTCGCCGACTGTCCCGTAGGTTCGGTCACGTTGTTGTCGTTGTGCACCGTCTTCTAGGGGCTGAAGGGGGTCTCTACGGGCGGAAACGCGCGCTCATGTCGTTACGGTCTTCCTCATGGTGGTGGTGGTGGGTCGCCGACAGGAGATCTCGGCAAATTGCACTTTTGAACCGCTTCCGCACCACCTCACGCTTTGAGTCAACGGAGTTAAGCAGAGAACACCCTTAGGTACACGCTGCCAAAGTTTGGCAAAGTACTGACTTTTCCTCGCGTAGGACTGATCCGTTTTTTACGTGACTCTGGTGTATGATTGGTCATACAAATGTAGTACTTATCATACACATATCCCCGAGGCACTAGACCGTTAACCACCGTAATCCAACCTCTCCAAAGGGCTTTCGGGGGTTTTACTTCCCCCCCCGGGGGGAGTGCGAGACGAGGTGATGGCGGCGTGCAGTTAGGGGCGTGTGAAGGTGCAATGTATGGAGGCGCGGCGAGAGGTCGTGCGGGATTTGATGCGGTATACAAGTAGGAGATGATGTAGCCATTGGACAGTGTGCGTATGGAGTTGTGCAAGGATGCGAGACGTGTCGAGTCGTGTTTTGGAGATGAGTTTGCCAGGTGGGTCGGTGCGGAGGGTGAGGAGAGAGGTGAGACTTGTGATGGTGGATGAGTGCGGCGTGCCCGGGCGGCTCATGACGATGGGAAGGATGTCTACCTCAGTACCTGGCCAGTGGCTGCGGATGGCATTTGCGAGGGGGTGTATTTGGCCCGAATCAAATGGGCTGTTTGGTTGAGGTTGTGGTCCGTGCAATACTTCTACTCCCCTATTTGAACCTTTTTAATTTATGAGTATCGGCGGCGACCGTTTTTGTGACCGACGAATCGAGGTTCGACGAGGCGTATAAAGTCGGGTTTGTGCGCCGGCGGTCGTAGCGCGGGGGGGAGAACCTCAAGGGGGAGGATGGCGGGGCACGAGGTTAGAGAGTCGGGTGAGAGACCTTCGTCGGCAGCAATAAGGCGGGTGGGAATGTGAGTGGGATGAGGGGGGTGACAGTCAAGAGGGGTGTGGACGGGTGTGGGGGATGTAAATGACTTGATGGGTTTGTTACCGAAGTCCGCAGTGATGGTCTCCCATCGATCGCCGTTGTGGCGTTCCATGAGGGAGAGTAGGAGTTGCAGCGCGTTGTTGTGTAAGTCATGTCTTAGCCCAGACATGGTGGGGCAGATACCGGCCATGTGGCCGTTGCTAGTGAATTGGCCACACATGGGGCAGCGCAAGGTGGGGTTGTGTGTGAGGAGGCGGGTGTTGTGGACTCCCCACATGAATTCTTGCTTGTGGGTGAATTGGATGTTGGTGAGTGTTGTGTGTTTTTTGTGGAAAGTGAAGTCGGCGCCGTCTTCCGCGGCGCGGGCGAGGAGGGCACTGTGTTTGGATGTTTGCGAGAGAGGTGTGTGAGTGTGTTTGGTGCTGTGTATGTGGGCGTCAGTTTTGAGGTTTGTGTATTTGTAGGGTATGGGATCCCCTAGGGTATGTGGGATTAGGGTGTATGGCCAGGTCCCGTGCCCTATCGACACGTCTGAGCATGTGGCGTATGTCGTGTCGGGTGGGTATTCGTATGCTGATTGGTTTGCGAGTGCGTATGCGAGGTCGTTTCCGAGTGAGTGGTTGTGTGCTTTATTTTTGCCGAGGTGTGTGCGGATGCCTGCATTGCAACGGGTTTTGAGGGTGTGTGTGATGGAGCTGAGCGTGTCACGGTGGATGTTGTGTCTGTAAGCGGATGGGCAGTTTCATTATCCTTGTATGAGGCGGAGGGAGCACACACTGTCTGTACGGAGGTGGGTGTGTGTTAAACCGTGCACACACGATCAATAAGGAAGGTAACTAACGCATACGTAGTTACAGTCACAGTCACGCAAAGGGACAGTCACATAGACAACCATCCCGAGGCGTGGTGTCGGGACAACAGAAGTGTTAGAGCTGAAGCCTAGCGACAACTCAGTACCAGTACAAACAGGTTATCGGTATGTCCGATCTAGACATGTACTAATCATATCTAGAATAGCTTACAGTAGCTATCTGCAACTAATCACTATAAAGTATTACTTACAACACTCCCCCTTAAGGTAGCTACGGGATGAAGCGTTGCATTGGGTCTTGTCCTCCAAGGATTGCACTTCGGTGTCTTGTGAGTGCTGGTCCTGGGAGGGGCTTGGTGAACATGCCAGCCACCATCTGGTGAGTGGGGAGGTACCTCAACTTGATGGTTCCGTGCTCCACGTGGTCCTTGAGGAAGTGCCATTTCAGATTGATGTGCTTGGTCTTCTCGCTGACCAAGGCGTTCTGTGAGTACGCGATGGCGCTTTGGTTGTCCTCCCATATGGTGGTGGTTTCGGTGATGGGGGCATTAAATATCTCCCCCATAAGTTGCCGGAGATAGAGTCCCTCCTTGGTGGCATCCGCCGCATAGTAGTACTCGGCTTCACACGTGGATTGGGCCACACAGGTTTGTTGTTTGGACTTGTAACTGATGGGCCCGCGTCCAAGTGTGAGTAGATAGCCCGAACGGGACTTGCGGGTGCTGCTGTCGTTTGCCAAGTGCTCCTGTCGTTTGCCCAGTCAGCGTCGGCAAAGCCTGTGAGTTGGAGACTGTGGTCCGTGGCCCCCCCCAACGTCAGGCGCATGTCGATGGTGCCATGGAGGTATCGAAGGACCTTCTTCAAAGCATGCAGGTGGGCGTCCGTGGGGGAAGCTTGGGCTGAGCCGAGGATGCTCGACGCCGTGGAGACATCGGGGCGCGTGCAGACGGCCGCGTACTGGAGACTGCCCAAGAGGCTTGGGTAAACATCCTTGGCCACGCCGGTGAGAAAGGGCGAGGACATGTGCGCGAGGCCGGCGAGGAAGCCATGGTCCATGGGAAGGGACGACGGTTTATCGTCGGTCATGATGTACTTGGCGAGGATGTCGCGCAAGAACTGGGATTGGTCCAAGGAGACGGTGCGTGCCGAGCGGTCACGGCTGATGTGCATGCCGAGTAATTGGGAGAGGTCGCCGAGGTCCTTGATCTTGAACCGTGCTCCGAGCTTGGCCTTGAATGCTGCAAGCCATGCGGTATCATTCCAGGCTGCAGGGATGTCATCGACGTACAACGCGATCATGGCGAAGACGTGGCCGGTGCGGAAGATGTAGATGCAAGGGTCAGAAACGCAATGTTGCCACCCATTGTCGACGAGCCAGGCACGGAGGAGCATGCTGAACTCGCGGGGGGACTGCTTCAGGCCGTATAGGCAGCGCCTAAGGTGACGAACTTTGGACGTGCCATCGCTGAAGCCGAGGGGCTGGCGGATGTACACGTCTTCCTTGATGGGTGCGTAGAGAAACGCAGTGTCGATGTCAAATTGGCAAAGCTCAAGGTCACGGGCGGCTGCGATGGTCAGGAAGAGACGCAGGCTAGCCATGCGGATGACATGAGAGAACGTCTCAGTGTAATCCAGTCCATCGCGTTGGCTGCACCCTTTGGCGACGAACCGCGCTTTAAAGCGGGAGACGTCACGGGCGGTGTCAGACTTGACTTTGTAGATCCACATGCGGTTAACTACCATGCGACCCGGGGGAAGGTCAACGAGTTCCCAAGTGCCGTTGTCCATGAGGGAGGAGTACTCATGCTGCATAGCGGCTTGCCACTGGGGGGGCTAGGCGCTTTCCAAGGCAGCTCGGTACGATTTCGGTTCCACACACTCCCGGGCGGACAGGAGAGCGACGGCAGTAGGCGATGTGCCGGCAGGTGTGTGAGGGGGACCAGTGGTAAGGTCGGGAACGTGAGAGTGTTCGAAGATGTCCTCTTTGGCTTTGCCCTGTTCGGGGTCACTGCACGCCGTCACGAGGGTCGGGGGGAAGTCGGACACGTGGGCAACCATTTCGCCGTAGCGTAGGGGATGAGAACGGAGCCGAGCTTGGCGAGGGGCTGCATGAGGGGGCATGGGGTCTGGCAATGGTATGTCGATGGGGTGGAAGTGGAGTGAGGTGACCGGTGCGTCATCCGAAGGGTTGGTGATGGTCGAGTCGACGGAGAGTTGTGCGCCGAAGCCCGGGGTGTCTTACTGAAAGACAACATGGACGGAAGTGGTGATGCGGCGTGTTTCCGGGTTGTAAACGCGGTACCCGGGTGTGTCAGTGGGGTAGCCGACCATGACGCCACGAAACGTCTTTTCACTGAGTTTTCGACGCAGTTTGTCGGGCACCTTGGCGAAGACGGCGCACCCGAAGACGCGGAACTTCGAGGCGTCATGCACAGACGACGTGAGGAGGGTGAATGGGATGCCACCAGTGGGGCCGAATGAGCGAATGTACGTGCGGTTGCGGAGGTACACAACAGTGCTGACAGCGCATGACCACATAGAGTTGGGAACGGCCATACTGTGGAGCATCGCTGACGCATTGTCCCGGATAGTGCGCCAAGGACGTTCGGCTTTGCCGAGCATGTGGTGGGCGTATGGGGCACATAACTTGACCCCGACGCCGAGCTTTGCGCACATCTGGCGGGTTGTTGCAGCCTCAAAGACAGAGTCCGAGTCAAATTTTATGATTGGTGCAAACGCGCTCGATTGGGAGTGGTAACGTGCATGCATGTGCTTGATGTCCAGGAAGATGGTTTCCAACTCCGAGCACGCATCGTCTTTGGACTTGAGGAACCGCACCCACATGTAATGGTTGTGGTGGTCAATGACGAGCAAGCAGTAGCGGAGGCCATTTGGGAAGGGGACGTTGACCGGTCCCCATAGGTCAGAGGATAGGTTGAGGAGGGGACGGGAAGGTTTCGCGCAGGCAGCGGTGTTGCGCGGTGCAGCTGTGGCCTTGTGTAATAAGCATGAGTCGCAAGAGACATTGTTTACAAAGTTGGTTAACGCATGGCTAGTCGGGACACCGTGCGTGTGCTGGGCCTGCAGGCTTTGCATGTTGAGGTGTCCAAACCGACGGTGCCACAATATAGGGTCTCACTGGGCAGCAAGGGCAACACTAGGGGAGGGAGAATTCACTGTCATTGCGGAGGTACTGGGGGGGGGGGGCTCTGGCTGGTGGGGGAGGAGGTAGAGTCCGTTTCCGGAGGGCTCTAGCACACCCATTCTTGTGGGAACCACAAGCAAACCAGTGTCAGAGTCAGAGGGGAAGATGAATTCACAGCCGCTGTGGGTCTGCATCAAGCTGACACTAAGTAATCGGCCGATGCGCTGAGCAGAGCGAGAGGACAAGTCAAGGGTGTACAACGCATGGACAGTGCGGTGAATAAGCACGCTAGTGTCAAGTCGGACTAAAATTCGGACGGAGCCACTGCCCTTGACGTCAGCACCAACCCCTCCAACGCGCGAGGGAGCGGAGGGGGTGTGAATCGTACGAAGTCGCCTTTAAACGCGGTGAGGTTGATCGAGCAGGCGGAATCGACTACCCAGTACTGTGAGAGGTTACGACCGGGGGTTAGGTAAGAGGAGAAGGTTACGGAGCTGAAAGGCACACTCCCCTCGGTGTCATCGTATTCATCCGTGCACTCCTCGAGGGTAGGCAAACTGTCAAAGTCATCGGCGGGGACGTCGCTCAGCACAGCGGCGTGCGCAAAGTGAGAGCCACCAGGGGTGCCGTACTTCTGAATGATCATTTTGCGCTTTGCGAGTGTCCACCGCAAGAGAGCGTCATCCGGGGCAGTGCAGGAGGACAAGATGTGGTCCGGGCTACCGCAAGCGGTACACTTGGTGGGTAGGACGCGACCACCGCGAGGTACACGTGGAGGGTGATTCGCTAGGCGAGGATAATAAATAAAAATAAAAGGTAAGCTACGGCTGGTGTGCGACATGTGGATGCGTATTCACCCGACAGTGCACCCCCCCGTTCTCCAGCTTGGACCTGTGTGCACCCTGTCCACACACGACGAGTGCGTCGGTGTGGGTGGCTGGCTATCTCCGTCGGGTGGCTGACTTAAGAGGGGTGGTGGCGGGTTTTAAAATCGCAGTTTATACTGGCGATACCGCCGACTACAGGTTGAAAGTACTAGGAGTCTAAGGAAACTTGCCTTCTGCGGGAGAGCTGTCGATCGCAGCTCGCCGAACCAGGTTGTCGCGCGTGAGTGACGTGAGGCGGGGGCCCATAACCTATTGAACCATGCAAACACAGTTAGTGTGGAAGATAACGTACGCAAACGTAGTTACAGTCACAGTCCCGCAAACGGAACAGTTAAGGCGACAACCAACCTACATGCGTGGTGTCGGGACAACAGAAGTGGGAGAGCTGTAGCCTAGCGACAGCTCTGTACCGAGTCAAACAGTTTATCGGTATGTCCGATCTAGACATGTACTAATCATATCTAGAGTAGCTTACAATAGCTATCTGCAACTAATACGTATGCGGTATTACTAACAAGAGGCCTCGACCGTTGTGTGAACCGCGGCCAGCAGCGACAAACGCGGAGATGGGAGGCGATGAGGTGTGGGGAGCTGTTGCGGCCGGGGAGTCGTCCTCGTCCATATTGTGCGCCATGTGGAGGATGCTGGCCATCACGCCATCAGCGGACATCAGGTAGTTTGTGTCGAACGCGTTGATGACGCACTGTTTGGCCTGACCGTGTGGGCCGTTGATGGAAATGCCGCGCAGTATGAGGAGACCGAGGTTGTGGGGGTGAATGGCAGCGGAACCATCAACCATTTGGCATGTCTCGTTGTAGTCGTCGAACGTCTGTCGCATGTAGTGGACATAGTCACTGAGGGACTGTCCGGGGCGTTGTCTGACCATCAAGTTGTCCAGCAGAGACAATGAGCGAGCAAAGGACCGACTGTCGAGACGTTCACACAGAAGGTCCCACGCTGCCGCTGAGGAGTCATGACGTGCTAGGGAGACACACTTCATCGCATGGTCGGCGCATGGGTTCGCGCTAGGTGCATGAAGTAGCATGGTGTAGGCGTAGTGTTGCGCCGGTTCGTCTGACCTGACGCCCGAGTCGCGGAGGGCAAGCTGTGGGATGAGGTAAGTGGCCTTGATGGAGAGGAAATTAAGGAAGTTCCTCTTCCACTGCTTGAAGTCTGTGGTGGGCCCCATGGTGGGGACCGACATCTTCATGGACCGGTTGAGGGCGTCCTTGTCGAAACCGGTGGCCTCGTGGGCCGCGCGCCCGATGACCACCGGGTCAATGGTGGGGCGACGCCCGCCACGGGTGGTGTGCCCACCACGCTGTGTAGGATGCGAATGCCGGCCAGGAAAGGGAGGCGGTGGTCCACCGGAGACGGGAGAAGGTGGGCCGCCGGGGAAAGGAGAGTGGCCGGCCATTGTAAGCGGCGGGCCGTACGGGTGCGGGTGGCCACGGGAGGCGGGGGCGCGGAGCGGCGGTGCCTCCGGGAAAAAGGTCCGGGATCCGGGAGGGCATACCCTGCAGGAGGGTACGGAGGAGGTGGTGGTAGGTGTTTCGCGGGCAGTCCGTGAGGCTGTGGTGCGGTGTGCGCATCGTGGCGGCGGTGTGCGACATGGGGGTCGCCAACCGACGCTGCAGCGAAAGCAGCATCGTGGGCTGGCTGCGCGTCTAGCCGAGCGCCGGGAAAGGGAGATGCGTGTGTTGGGGGGTCGGAGGCAAGGAGGTTCAAAGAGTGGTTGTCGCGAGGGGGTCGAGCTGCGCATCGCGACGACGCACAGCGAAAGAGGAGTCCGCAGGGGCAGCAACAGCAGCAGTAGCAACAGCAACAACAGCAGCATCGACGGACTGAGCGTCCATGCGGGCGTTTATGAGCGCCATTTGTTGCAGGACGAGTGCGAGGGTAGCAGGGGTGGGACTGACAGAGCTCTCCGGAGAGCCGAGGTCAGGGGAAGCAAGAGGCGAATCGGGTTGATTGTCGACATAGCGAGTTTTCGGCGCCATTTCGACAGAGGGCGAAAAAGAAGAGCTGAAAAAACACGCAGCGGTAAAAACCGCTAGCCGGAAGTGTGCCTAACAGTGGTTTCAGAGAGACGGCATGATGCCCGCCGACCCCTCGGCCTGATGCCCCGGGGTATCTCAAAGCACCTTTTCTGTGTCCTCCACCCAGTCTGGGGCACAAGTCGGGGCCACGGCCAGTGCATGTGGGACGATGCGGCGGCGGCGGAGTCGCTACGATAATATATTAATTAATATGTTAATCTAAGGCTGTCGTGCACTCTATTTATGCGTATTCACCCGATAGTGCGCCCCCCCCCCCCCCCGTCTCGAGCTTTGACCTGTATGCACCCTATCCACACACGACGAGTGCGTCGGTGTGGGTGGCTGTCAGACGTCCTCGAGCGGCTGACTTAGGTGGGATGGAGGGTTGTTTTTTTTGTTTTTTTTTTAAAGCGCTGATTATACTGGCGATACCGCCGACTACTGGGTGAAAGTACTAAGTATCTATGTAAACTTGTCTTCTGCGGGAGAGGTGGCGATCGCAGCTCGCCGAACCAGGTTGTCGCGCGTGAGTGACGTGAGGCGGGGGCCCATAACCTGTTAAACCGTGCACACACGATCAGTAAGGAAGGTAACTAACGCATACGTAGTTACAGTCACAATCACGCAAAGGGACAGTCACAGAGACAACCAGCCCGAGGCGTGGTGTCGGGACAACGAAGTGTTAGAGCTGAAGCCTAGCGACAACTTTGTACTTGTACAAACAGGTTATCGGTATGTCCGATCTAGACATGTACTAATAATATCTATAATAGCTTACAATAGCTATATGCAACTAAGAACTATAACAGTGTGACCTAGTTGGAGGCCTATGTCTATGCCTGCTAATTCAACGCGGTTGATGGTGTGTGAGGGAGGGGTAGAGGTCACTAGAATTTTGATGCGGGTGTCCAAGGTGGGGTGAGTGGCGGCTGCTCCGAGGGGGGAGGTGCTGCCATTCTTGGAGCCGTATGTGTATACAAAATCCTGCCAGTTCCAAGCAAGAATTCCTCTGGTGGGGGAGTATGATAGTTTCGTGCGTTCAGGGAGGGGATAAATAAGGGGGTGAGTGGGATTGGGGGGGAGATGGTAGATGGATGCGGAGTGGAGTAAGTGTCTAAGAGGTGTGGAGGTGGGATGGTGATGGTGGGGTTGGGGAGGTGTGTGTCGTATATTGATTCGAGAGTGTTATGGAGGGCGGTCATGGCTGCGTGTGAGGGCAAGGCGGAGAGTGCGAGGGGGTTGGCGACGAGGTAGATGTCGATCATCCAGCGTGTGCCGAATGAGGTGGGGGTGGGGTGGCATGTGTGTTGGTCGGGGGGTAGGAAGGTGTTTGCGTCGTTGGGAAGGGTGTAGAGGTGGTGGGTGTATGGAGAGGTGATGTATTTGGAATGGCGGTATGGTGTGTGTTCCCATCGAGGGAGTATGAGGATGGTGGAGCTGGATGTGTGTGATGGAGTGGAGTGGGCGCTGGTGATTGCGTGTTCCATAGCGTGGCGCATGCATTCGTGGTCGTATTCCGGGTTGGCGATGTTGGTGCCGTGCCATGTGTGTGGCGTTGCTGCCGCTGGATGAGAAGACTATGTCTTCAGGGTATTGTGAGCGGTAGGTGTGAGAGTGGAGTGATTTGTTAAGTGGGTCTGAATAGAGTTCTGTCTGGATGTGAAATGTGGTGCGGAGGGCTGTGAGTAGGTCCTCTCTAGTGGCCCATCTGTTGCGCGTGGTGGTTGCGGGTGTGGGTGAGTGGATTTCTGAGCCTAGGCGAGTTATAAGGAGGTAAGCCTCCTCTTCGAACGAGTGTGCCATTAGGTCGGGGCGAAAGAGTTGGAATAGGTGACGTACGCGGGGGCCGTTGAGGGTAGTGACCTCCTTCGCGGCCGTCGGGGGTGCAAAGGATGGTGGTGTCATGTAGTCTTGGGTGGGCGTGTATGGTGAGTTTGCCGGTGGGGAGCATGTCGAGGTCGAGGTGGATAGGGTCGTGGTTGAATGTGATGAGGGGGTGCGTCCATGGGGGGGGTCCATGGGGGGTTAAAAGCGGTGAGGGCGGTGGTGCCGGAGGGGGTCTCAATGATGGTGTCGTGGAGTTGTAGGCAAGGGGCCCACTGGACCTCGTGGAGGAGGGTGAGGTCGTGATGTTGGCCGCGGTCGCACCAATCGCATTGCCATGTGACGGGTCCCTGAGCGGGGCGGCATTGGGAATGGGCGGCAAAGTACGGGCACGTGCAGCGAGTAGAGGTGGGCGGGTTTGCGAGTAGGGGTTCATGGCAGATGGAGCAGGTGGTGGGGGTGGGGGTGGGGAGGCACACCGATGTGGGGGTGGAGGGTTTGAGGCGGAAGCTGTCGTCGAGTTGGAGTTGGATGTCCCACTCCGTGAGGTGTTCCGGGGCCCACTCCACCATGTATTGGGTTTGGCCATATTATGTGTCCTTATGTTTGGCGATGATGCGTGTGACGTCGCAGGGAGGGTAGTGGTGGTCTGAAGGTGAGAGGTATTATGTCTCGAGGTATGTGGTGGGTGCCAAGGAAGGGGGGATTATGGTAAGAGGGGTATGGATGCCGGATGACAAGGTGGTGGGGGGGCGGGGAACGGGGGAAGGTGGGGGGAAAGGAGGGGGGGGCATGAGGGGTGAATGGTGGCGGGGGGGGGGTGTTTGGGTCTAAGGTGTGTGATGGGGAGGCGGTTGTGGACGGTCTCAAGGGGTTCGGTTAGGACTGCGGCGAGGAGGCGGATGGGGACTGAGAGTGAGGTGGTGGACCCTGTGTTTGTGGATATAGATTTGCAGGATTTGAGGACGAGGGAGGCTGTTGTGGCCCGGAGGAGGACTTGTGGCCATGTGGTGATGTTGTGTTTCCAAAGGGGGTGAGGCGCGGGAGGAGGGATGTGTGTGTTTTGCGGGGAGTGAATTCGCAGTATGCTTGTTTGTAAGAGTGGGGGTCGGTGATGTGGGTGGCTCTGTCTCGGAGTGAAGCGAAGAGGGTGTTGTCTTGGTGGGTGAAGTGAGCGCGGAGTGTGGAGGCAATGGGGTTGGTGAGGGAGAGTGGAGGGATGTTGTAGAACATGGTGCCAGCGTCGCGTTGGGCTCGTACAAGGCATCGGAGTATGGGTGAAGAATTGCGTGTCATGATGGATTCAATGGGCCAGTGGGTGTAAGTGGTGGATATGGTGTGAATGTGTCTTCGAGTCATTTGGGCTCTATAGCCAGGGGTGCTCATGATTTGGTGGAGGTGGCAGATTGTGAGTTGTGCTGCGTGGGCCTTAAGTGAAGGAAGGCCATAGCCGAGGTCAGAGGTAGGGCGGTGGAGGGCGGTGCGAGGGAGGTTGCGCACCGAGGAGACGGCGGAGCGGAGTACTCTGCAGATTTGTCCTTCGAGGATGTGCAGTTGGGAGTCGCTGAAGAGGCCGAGTTGTAGGGTGAAGTGCTTGCCGATTAATAGTCCGCGGATGACGCGTAGTCTGCGGGATTGTGTTAATGGGGAGGAGAAGAGGGCGGTGACGAGGGATGCAGTGGTGCGCTTTAGTTCGTGCCAATGTTTTGTGAAGGTGAGGGAGGTGTTGAGTTCTACCCCGAGGACGCGGTACGTGTCCGAGGAGCCGATGGAGGGGATGGGGGCACGGTTGGATTTGATGGTGACGAACTGTGTTTGGAGGCGGGATGCAAGGAGGGTGATGTTGGCAAGGGAGAGGGCGTTGCCTGAGCACCAAAGGGCGCCGGTAATGCAGCATTTACGGATGTTGACGGTCATACATGTGCAGTCGCTGAAGAGGGAGAGTATCCGAGCTGGATGGACATGTTAGGGTTTGAGCATGTGGCGAGGCTGAGGTCGTCGGCGAAGCCGTGGCCGGGGTAGATTGTCAACGTTAGTGGCAGGGGGCTCCGGGTGGTATCCCCGGCTGCCCAACGTGAGCCAGCGGAGGAAGGGTTCAAGGAAGAGGGTAAAAAGGAAGGGCGGAGAGAGGGCGTCTCCATGTAGGGTGCCACGATTTATGTATATGGATGGGGTGGGGCCGCACGGGGTAATGTATTCGGTGGACGAGACGCCGTAAAGGTGTTCGCATGTGTCGACGAAGGTGGGGGGCATACCGAGTTGGCGCATGTGTTTGAACATGATGCGGTGGTCGGCTACGTTGAAGGCGCCCCTGAAGTCGGCATACATGACGTAAAAGTCCTTGTGGTAGAGCTTGGCGTCTTCCATCATCATGATGATGGAGGAGACAGCGTCGTGTATGCTGCGGTGTTTCCGGAATCCATATTGCTGGTCGCTAAGGATGCCGTGCGTTTCTGCGTACTTTGAGCCTGCGTATTTGATAAGTGCGGTCCAGAGTTTGAGGAGGTTGTTCATGAGCGCTACGGGGCGATAGTTGTCGAGAAGGGTCGGGTCACCTTTCTTATGAAGGAGGCATGTGGAGCTATGGCACCATTCAGGAGGGGTGTAGGACTTGTGGGCAAGGAGGGGGAGGAGGGAGAAGAGGGCGGAGCGGGTCGCCGGGGGTAGGAATTTTATGATTTCGTTAGGGATACCGTCGGGGCCGGGGGCTTTGCCCGTGCCGAGTGAGTTAATAGTTTTATCGAATGTGTCATGGGTTATCATATCGGCAAGGGTGAGGGAGGGGTCTCCGCGTGGTTCGATGGTAATCGAGGGTCGAGGTTGCGCTGTTGGGGGGGAGGAGGCCGCTTTTAATCTTCAAGTGGGGATGGGAGGATTTCGGGCAGGCATCGTAGGCCGTATTGGCTCGTGATTTTATTTTTCTTAATTTATCCGTGGTGTTGGCGCGTAGGAGGTTGCGTATTCGTGCTTGACACTGTTGTGTGATGGCGTCGGGGGTGAGACAGTCGGTCGTATTTAATAGGGCTTGGGCGAGGGGGAGGGGGCCGCTGTTGGTACTACATCGGCGGAGTTTTTGAATGTGTTTGCCTGTTTTTTTAGTTAGCCAGGTGGGGTCGTGGGACGCGTTGGGGGGACGGGGTTTCTTGGCGGGGAGGAGGGGCCATATGGTGGCTGCGTGGTCCATGTGGTGGGAGAGGAGTGTGGTGAATTGCGAGGCGAGGATGTCAAGGGTGTCGGGGGAGGCCGTAGATTGGGGAGTGTTAAGTATTGATGCATGGAGGGTGGCCGTTTGGTTGATTAGGCCGGGTGTGCTGTTTTGATATATTTTCATGTGGTCGGATGTCAGGGGAAGATGGAAGTTGAGTCTGCGGGTGGTGTGGCGTGTGTGGGGGTGGGTCTTGGGTGGGGGGGGATGAGCCATGAGAGAGGAAGTGGCAAGAATTACGAGGTGGATTGCAGAGCGGTCGGTGAAGTGTGAGGGGGAGAGGAAGACCGAGCATGCGGACAATGAGAGGTCGAGAGGAGAGGGAGGCGTGGTGAGCCATTGGTCGAGGCAGCCGCCGCTGCGGGGGAAGGTAGGGATGGGGGGATGTAGGGGACGGAGGTGGGATTCGAGTAATGAGGTTAGGGCGGGGTTTGCAGTACCTTGTGTGGTGGTCGACAGGAAGTCCCTGCCCCAGAGGACGTTGTGGTTCGGATGGTCGTCGGCCAGGCGGAGGCCCCACGCAACAATTCCAGCGTATAAGCGGGTCAACTAGGGGTTGTGGAGCTGTGGCATGTAGGCTCCGAGGAGGAGGTAGGGGGTGCCTGAGTGTGGGACTATGGTTAGTCCAGCGATGTGGGGGATGAGGTGGGGGGTGGGGTTAGGACGGTGGCGGATTGGAACGAGGCTCTGCGGACCGCGAAGAGAACTCCTGCATTGGGTAAGGGCACATGTGAGTGGTACGGTCGAGAGCTTTTGAGGAGGTATTGGGGGAGGGCGATACGCCTGCGGGATTTATGGGTGGCGTGGTTGGTTTCGGTGAGGATGAGGACATCGGGGTGATGTGCGGTAGTGAGGTGTTCGACGTCCATGATGGATGTGTGGAGGCCGCGGGTGTTGAGGTTGATGAGGTGGAGTGGTTGGACTATATGGTTTGGGAGGGTTGGTGAGGGAAGGGGTGGGGGAGGGTTGGGAGGGTGGGTGGTTCGACTCTTGGAGGGAGGAGGGGGGGGGGGGGGAGGGAGGGGCAGGTGGGCGGGGGAGGGGCGGGGTAGGTGGTGGGGGAAGGGCGGGGTGTGGCGGAGGAAGGGGGGAGGGGGGTTAGGAGGGTGGAGGGCGGTGAGCAGTTGGGAGCGCCCGACAGGGAGGGGAGTGGAGCGGAAGGTGTGGTGCCAATGGAGTGAGTGTAGGGAGTAGACAGTAGTTCAAGGGTCGAAGTGAGGGGGGTGTAAGCTTGGTCGGGGGGTGTTGTGGTGATAAGGTAGGTATGTAAGAGGGCGTGGGTTCCGCACGACCACGGGTGATACGTGTCGTTTTGGCGAGGGGGGTTAATCAAGCGGAGGTTGCCAACGGGCGGGGGGGGGGAGAGTTCTAGGAGGCTGCAAGAGCGAGAGAGCGAGTGAGAAGGCTGGGAGGGGGTGGTGAAGGGAGTCAATCCATGTAGCCGAGGAGTGGGTTAAGTGGAGGAGACCGAAGTGGGAGTGTTGCCAAGTGAGGACGATCAGGGGGTGGTTGGGCGAGCCGGGTTGTGGGGATGAGCCTCTGTTAGAGAGGTTAGTCCATTGGCTAGGGTAGAGCGTATGGTGGTGGGAGTTATCAACTTCGTTATTGGTGATGACGGTATAGGAGGCAGAGGCGGTGGAGTGGAGTTTAGCTACGGAGGTAGCAATGCAATATACGCTTGAAAGGTCATGGTAGTGGCCCCACTAGAAAGAGAGCACCGCAGAGGAGTAAAGGTTGCCAATGGGAGTGGGTAGGCCATGTTCAAGATTTAAGTCTTAGAGGTAGGTGTGTAATTTAACGCCACAAGTAGTTGAGGTAAAGTGGGCCGGGAGGGAGGACCGAAGCGAGTTTGTTACAGTATGATTGCGGGCGAGTGGGCGTGGGCGTGGTCGTGTGGTCTAACCTCTAGGCCGTGAGGCCCGTCCTGTGGGGAGTTAGGGATGGGGGTCGGCCGTGTCGGCCGGGGGTGACCTGAGGGAGCTGGCGGGACTACTTGAGGGGGGCGGGACTGAGGAGGGGGTGCGGGTCTCTCCTAGGTCGTCCTCTAGCAGGTCCTCGAGGTCGTCCAGTGTGTAGTCGTCGTCGTTCCGGGAGTCGTGGGGGAGGGGAATGAGGGTGGGGTGGAGGGAAGGGAAAGAGTCAAGGGGAGAGGACAAGGCGAGTGTGTGGGGGGGGGGGGTGGGGGGGGAGTGGGCGTGTGGGGGGGGTGTTAGAGGGGCGGGGGGAACGCGGGGGGGGGGGGGTTCTTGCGGGAGGGGCGGGTGTGCTTAGTGATGCCGGTCGGGGGTGCAGGTTTGAGGGAGGGGTCGGTGGGAGGCCGGGTGTTGGGGGGGGAGTCCATGTGTTCGGGCGGAGGGGGGGGGTGGGATAGTGCGGGGGGGAGGTGGGTAGGAGGGTCGGGGGAGGGAGGGGACGGGTGGGGGAGGGAGGAGAGTGGTGGAGAGGTTGTGGGGTGGGTTGGGGTCGTTGTGAGGGAGGGATGAGGAAGAGGAGTCCATTGGGTCGGTGGAGTCTTCGGTGATGGTGGGGAGTGGGGTGTGGGGGGTGGTGTTGGGATGGGGTGTGGCGGAGGGTCAACGGAGGTGGTGGAAGGGGGGTGGAGCAGTGTTTTTTGGAGTGATGGGTGGTGTTTGATTGGGTGGGGACTGGCTGGGGAGGGATGGAGGAGAGCTGAATGTCGGGGAGAGAGGTGAGGTCGAGGGGGGTGTCGTCATCGGCGTCTATCATCCAGAAGTCTGAGGTCTCGATGTGCCACAGGTTGGAGACATTGCAGTTCTATAGGTGGCGGGCCCATTGGAGGAGGAGGGTGGGGAGGTTGCGGTATTGAATGTTGTGTTTGGTGTGAATGAGTGGATGTGGGGAGGGGGGGGTGGTGAAAGCGGGGTCCGAAAGGCGGGCCCTACCAAAGGTGGAGTAGTGGTGGGGGTTGATGGTGAGTGTGCAAGAGGATTGGGTGTGTGCACCTCTGTGAATGTGTGTTGGAGGGGGATTGTGGTTGTGCCGTTGATGGAAGTGATAATGCAGTACATTTCCGTACTGAGTGAAACTTGGATGCTGGTGTTGATGGTGGGAGAGGGGGAGGGGTGGGAGCGAAGGTATGAGCCGTCTAGAAATTTCTGGAGGGATGTGTGGTGTGTGAGGTCGAGCGGGGTGTGGGGAGGGGAGGTGGAGGGGGTGTGGTGTGCTGTGAATTCTTTCGCGGTTTGGTGGAGCAATGTGTATAGCCAGTTTGTGTGTGGAATGACGCCGTCAACGTTGGTGCAAGGGAGGGAGAGGGTTTGGCGGGACTATATGAGTAATGTGGTGAGGCAGGTGGTCGCCCATGAAGTGCCTGGGACGTGTCCAGTGACATGGGGAGGTGTGATGGTGATAGTGTGAAGATGGGGGTTGGGGGGTACATGTTCGTGAAGTGAAGTAGGAAATATGTTTAGTAAAACTGGGCGTGATTGTGGATGGATGGAGTTATTGGGCAGGTGGAAGATATTTACCAAGAGGGAGGAGGGGTCGCCCTCGATCGGGGTGGGGACGTCCACTGGCTGGATCGCGTCCGCAAATTGGAGGAGGAATTGGATCGTCTCGGGCAAGTCTTCCACCTGGCGGGGGGGAGGAGTCGTCTGGGCGGTTCCAATGAGGACGAGCTCGACCGCGAGACGAGCGGTAAGAAGGTCATGTAGAAGGGCGACTGTTTCTGGGCCGGAGAGATCAGTGAAGAGGGGGGAGTGGTTTTTGATCCGACGGCATGAGACTGCGGGGATCGAGGCAGCTCGGAGGAACTGGATTTTCTGCTGTCTTAGTTTGGTCAGCAGGGGAGGAGAGGGCGCGGCGGTGTGTGGTGCCGGACCGGCCGAACGGAGTTCACGCTGTCGTGAAGCGAGATGGTACATGAGGCCTACCGCTACACATGAGGTAGGGATGTCCTGGCGTACCTCCTGAAAACCCAATGCGAGGTCGACGGCTAGGGGGGTGGCGTCGTAGGACGATGGTGTAGTCGGGTGTTGTGTGCGAGTGACGCTCGTTGTCCAGCGCGATTGGTGGACGAGTTCGCGGCCTATTATATTCTTAACGCGAGTAGGGAGGTCGTCGATATGGTTGAGGCTTTCGAGTAGCCAGCGATGGGCAACCGAGCATGCCGAGGTCACCGATTCCGAGGGGTGAGTCGAGTCCGGGAGGAAGATACCGTGCAACCATAAGCTGGCGAGGTGGGGGGGGAGGTGAAGTACCGGCATGTGAGGAGGTATGAGTCGAGCATACAAGAAGAGAGGTCGTTGGCCGGCCCTAGGTCAGGAGTTGACCGGGGGGGGCGCTAGGACCAGAGGGGTATGGAGTCCTCGACCAGGGGAGGGGTCCATAGCAGTGCCTAAGTTTTGCTCGGCATGGGGTGTTTGAGGTACCGCGAGGAACGGGGCGAGCGGATGTCCCGCGAGGCGTGTCCTGGGGTTGGAGAGGTCCGCATAAGTCGCATGCTCCGGGCGATCCCGAAGGAGCACCTGTCTGTAAGTGGGCAGGTGGTCATAATGACCGCGTGGGATTCGTAGAGTGGTTTGGAGTTAGGATGGGTTGTAGTATGGTTTCGAGTGGGTTGCGTGTGTTGGCGGCACACGACCAGGCCAGATGGGGCATGGGTTTGGAGGATGTTGGCGGTGGGCGTGAACGTCCGGACGCTCGGTGGGGCGCGGTGTGGCGCGCCGCCCCCGGGGAGGGGGATTTTTGTAATCGATGGTGTGATTTGTCTGCTCGTAGTACTGAGGTGGGTACAATTTTGGATTTCAAAGTAGGTGGCGCGAGAGCTGTCGGGTGGACGATTTTCAAAAATCTGAAAGCTGCGCCTTGCTGTGTGTACCGTATGGTGACGCTACGGATCTACTAACCTTGGTGAGCTAGGCTCGGTTGGGAAGAGGTGGACGGTACATGTTGTTCAACGAGCCTTATGTCCACCAGTCTGTCGCTCATTGGGAGGCCAGGCCCTGAGCGAAGACGGTCGGCGTTGCTCATTCGAGCTACCGACCCATCCCCGGTTTGCGGTTCAGTAGTACTTTAGTAGTACTTTGGATTTAATTATTGTCTTGAGTGACGGTGACTGTGAATTCCACCGGCAGAACTCTGAGAGGTTCACGTAAGATTTACTCGCAAAAGGTTGGATTCTTCCGTCTAAATCTTCGTACGGTGCCTCGAGTTTATTTGTACGCAAGAAGGACGGTACCATGCGTATGTGCGTAGACTATCGGAACTCAACGACCTTACGAGGAAAGACCGTACACCGTTACCCCGGATTGATGACTTACTCGACTCGCTATATGGGGCTCATTATTTCAGTACGGTGGACTTGTATAAGGGCTATCACCAAGTTCGAGTTAAGGAGCGCAACATACATGAGATAACATTCCGAACTCATTGCGGATTGTTCGAGTACTGCGTTCTACCCTTTGGACTCTGCAACGCCCCAGCTTGATTCCAAGCGATGATGAATCGAGTTTTATAGCCCCGTATCTTGGCAAGTTATGCGTGGTATATTTGGACGACGTGTTGATCTATAGTAAGACGGCCGATGAACACCTCGAGCATATTCGACTCGTGTTACGAGAGCTGCAACGACACCAATTGCATATCAAACTCTCTAAGTGTTACTTCTGACGATCGAGCGTCAACTTCCTAGGACATGTGGCGGAAGTTGGACAGATCCGAATGGACCCCGACAAGGTGGAGGCAGTACAAAATTGGCCCCGGCCGAAATCTATGACAAAGTACGTGGATTTCTGGGACTTGCTGGATATTACCGGAGGTTTATCAACCAATTCGCAACCCTAGCAACCCCATGGACGGATTTGACCAAGAAGACACCGGAATTTCTCTGGACCCCTCAAGCCCATTCAACATTCGAGCAAATTAAAGACGCAATGGTACGTGCCCCATTCCTAATATTTCCTGAAACTTCTCCTAGTGCAAGGTACACTATGTACACGGATACTTCTGGATTTGGAGTAGGAGATGTGTTGTTGCAAGACCAAGGTATTGGGACTACAACATGTTGCGTACCATGCTCGAAAGATGAACAAGCATGAGGTACACTATCATGTCCACGAACAAGAGCTACTGGCAGTTCGCGACGCTCTACTGAAATTCCGTTGCTATTTAGATGGCGCGGCGGGATTTACAATATTTACGGACCATGACAGGTTGCGACACTTCTTTCGGCAGCGCGATTTGTCTACTCGATAGGTGCGATGGCTACAAGTTTTGGCCCCTTATCAACGACAGATGGACATCGTGCACAAGAAGGGAGCGGTCAACCATGCAGATGCTCTGTCTCGATGACCTGACCTAAAGGACTCATTACAAAAGCTGCAACTATTACGCGATTGGACCAACGACGAAGCAAAATGCGAGTTGAACGCACAAATTTCTTCCTTGGAATCCTGGTTACATCCTAACTCTGGACTTCATGCGGAAATTTGTCGGAATCGGGAACGGATAGTTACACGTAGGTCGTGCCGGCCCCACAAGGGGGCCGGCCGTGGTGACTAGAGAAGTGAGAGGAGAGATATGGCGGCCGGCGAAGGCACCGGCAGGGCCGGCCGACCGCCATTAATAGGGAATAGAGTACCGCTAATAGAATAACATTAAGTACTAGGATGACAAGTAGCTGCCTTGTACATAAGCACTAGGCAACGGGATGCTAGTGCTAACACCCCCCCTCAAGGTAGCCGAGGTCTTGACGTCGTCCTAGCTTGCGTCGAGGAAGGTGCCATCTTGGTCGTAGGTGTAGTGCTTGTAGCGTGTGTCTCAGGCCGGGTTGGTGTAGCGACATGCGCTCACAGAAACGTGCCGCTACCTGCGAGTTGCCGATATGAAGCGGTTCCAAATGTACTGCGTAATATACTACTCTAACATGTAGCGGGAAAAACTGTCCACGGGCGAATTAGCCGACGCATGAGAGCGACCGGCGAGGAAGAAGCAAAGCCAACATGGCTGTTAGGAGCGTGTAGACACGCAAAAGCATAGACGGGCGCTGCTCGTGTTGACTCCCCCCGTTCGCCGTGGGAAAGGTAAGCTCCCCGCTAAGTAAGGTGAGCGTTGCGCCGTTGCCTCGAGGAAAAACGATAACATTACTAATTAAAGTACGCACGGGCCGAATTATCTCGCGTCGGTTTTAAACAACCATATCCGGTCGAGAGCATCGGTAGGGTGAAGGCTAGGTGAGACTGAAAGCTGGGTGGGGCGAGCGTGGCGCCGGGCGCTTTACACACGCTCTTCTCCTTTTTACGTCGGAGATAGTAGAACAATCGCGGCTGAGTTCTACCAAACTATTACTTGTGGTGGTATTCGTATGTATGCTTACGAAACGGACGATTGTCGAGCCAATTACGAAAAGGATTACAGCGGAGCAATTAGCGAAAGTTATGCACCGCGCGGTTTTCCGGCATTTTGGCTTACCACGGAAATAAATATCCGATCGAGATCCCCGCTTTATTAGCGACTTCTTGCAAACCCTATTTAGGGTTGTTGGCACCAAGCTTAATATTTCTACGAGCTATCATCCTCAGACAGATAGCCAAACTGAACGAGTAAATCAGACATGGGAGCAAGTCATACGATGCTACGTGCACCCCTTGCACGACGACTGGGTTCAACACCTTACCAACGTGGAGTTTGCGATCAACGCAGCGGTTTCTACGTCGACGACTATGTCTCCATTTAAGGCGACACTGGGATTCGAGCCGACATCTCCAACGACGGGTACATTTGAAAATAACGAGCCTAGCCGTACTTTACCGGAGCAAGTGAAAATTCTGGTCGAGATGCACATATTTGCCCACGACTGTGTCAAAGCAGCCCAGGCACACATGCAAGACGCTGCAAACCGGCACCGGTTACCAGTACCTTTTATAGTTGGCGACAAAGTTAAGCTCAAGGCGACAAATCTACGATTTGTACAACAACCATGTTCTAAACTACGTGACCGCTACATTGGACCGTTTCTCATTGAGGAGGAAGTTTCCCCGGTTGCATTTCGGCTTAAGCTACCCCTTGGAGTACGGATTCACGATGTTATAAACGCCAGTCTACTCGAAAAATGGAATTCAGACACAGAACAGGCCGACAGTGCGCAGCCAATTCCGATTGTGCACGATGCGAAGCGATTTGAAGTCGACCAAATACTCGATGTGGCTTTTAACTCCAACGGCACGGGACTTTTGTTCAAAGTTCGTTGGGCAGCACCGTTCAACGTACCTAGCGAGGACACTTGGGAGCCCATGCGAGGAGTCAACCACTTAAGCATCTTTTCCGAATTACTTCGACCGGATGTTTATCGAGAATTTTCTGGGACCCCTGACTTTGTCAGATTTCGCAACCGCTGGCTTGCAAGAATCCCCAAGAAACCAAGACCATGAGTACTGCACAGCGAGGACGCTGGTGCTTAAGGAGGGGAGAGTGTCATATCATGGCCCATTTAGCTAATTGCTAGTAATTGACATTATTTATTTCCTCTAAATGGCACCTGTATCTTAGCGATATTTAGTGACTCTTTTATTGTCATCACGGCAGTACCACTGTATCGCCGTATTTTCCCTGGACAATTACTAGCAATATCTCTTGTGGATAGTTCGTCTCTACTAGATAGTTGTAAGAGCTTCTGCGATAAGGTGAGATAAACGGTATACATAATCTCAGATAATCTTTATCGCTAGTAATAGTTTGGTTTAGTTAGCAGAAAGCACAAGCTACAGGTTCTAAGGCTGTTTCTAGAACATCTGAGGCGTGGATATTTAAGACGGGGACTTAGTGGCCGAGGGAAGAGACCCAGACCGGTACAGACCATATTTACGCCACACCCAGATTGTAAGAAACCCTGTTCCTATGACAATCTTATAAATTCTCTATATGTTGTATAATTAGATCCAGAGATAAGGTTCTACTACTAGTCTAAGGTTGTCAACTTAGCCTAACCAAAGAAGCACCTCACAGTTATGTTGGCATATAACACAGCTGCGTACATAGTGTTGTATTGTCTGGTTCATGTTAGGCCACCAAAACGTTCGGGTCACTCCTGCCAATAATGTGATAACACCACGATGTCATGCGGTCGTGTAGTTCGTACAATACTCTTGATCGCAATGTAAAGACGTTCGGAACATATAGTCTCGTCCCGTAGGCGTACACAAGTCCATTTGATTGACGTACCAGCCAGTTAGGCAAAGATTTCCGGGTAAGCAGGTATTTATCCGAGTCCTAAGCGTTTTTATTTCCGCATGAAGTCCGGAGTCAAGATGTAAACGGGATTCCAAGGGAAAAATTTGCGCGTGTAACTCACATTCTTCCTTGTTGTTGGTCCAATCGCGTAACAGTTGCAGCTTCTGTAGTGAGTCCTTCATGCAAGGTCGGCGAGACAGAGCATCTGCATGGTTGACCGCTCCCTTTTTGTACATGATGTCCAGCTGTCGCTGATAAGGGGCCACAACTTGTAGCCATCGCACCTGTCGAGTAGACAAATCGCGTGGCCGAAAGAAGTGTCGCAACGTGTCGTGGTCCGTAACTACCGTAAATCCCGCCGCGCCATCTAAATAGCAACGGAATTTCAGTAGAGCGTCGCGAACTGCCAGTAGCTCTTGTTCGTGGACAAGATAGTGTACCTCATGCTTGTTCATCTTGCGAGCATAGTACGCAACATGTTGTAGTCCGATACCTTGGTCTTGCAACAACACCGCTCATATTGCAAATCCAAAAGCATCCGTGTACATAGTGTACCTTGCATTAGGAGAAGTGTCAAGAATTACCAGGACTGGTGCACGTACCATCGCGTCTTTAATTTGCTCGAATGCTGACTCGGCTTGAGTGGTCCAGCGAAATTCCGGTGTCTTCTTGGTCAGATCCGTTAATGGGGTTGTTAGGGTTGCGAATTGGTTGATAAACCTCCGGTAATATCCAGCAAGTCCCAAAAATCCACGTACTTCAGTCACAAATTTCAGTCGGGGCCAATTTTTTACTGCCTCCACCTTGTCGGGGTCCATTCGGATCTGTCCAGCTTCCACCACATGTCCCAGGAAGTTGACGCTCGTCCGAAGTAACACCTGGAGAGTTTGATATGCAAATGGTGTCGCTAAAACTCTCGTAACACGAGTCGAATATGCTCGAGGTGTTCATCGGCCGTCGTACTATAGATCAACACGTCGTCAAGATATACCACGCAGATCTTGCTAAGATACGGGGCCAAAACTCGATTCATCATAGCTTGGAATCCAGCTGGGGCGTTACAGAGTCCAAAGGGTAGAACGCAGTACTCGAACAATCCGTAATGAGTTCGGAATGCCGTCTTCTGTATGTCGCGCTCCTTAACTCGAACTTGGTGATAGCCCTTATACAAGTCTAGCGTACTAAAATAATGAGCCCCATATAGCGAGTCGAGTAATTCATCAATCCGGGGTAACGGTGTACGGTCTTTCCTCGTAAGGTCGTTGAGTTTCCGATAGTCTACGGACATACGCATGGTACCATCCTTCTTGCGTACAAATAAACTCGAGGCACCGTACGGAGATTTAGACGTACGAATCCAACCTTTTGCGAGTAAATCTTGTAAATGTACATGAACCTCTAGAAGTTTTGCGGGTGACATATGATATGTTCGCTCCTTAGGTGGTTCATCGCACTCCAAGTTAATCTCGAAGTCACGCTCGCGGGTTGGTGGTAGACCGTGAGGCTCCTTAAACTCGCTCAGGGAATCTCGCAACGAAGTCATCCACTCGGGTTGTTGATCGGTATTGATGTCGTCGACCGCATCATGTACTTCTCGAAGTCCAATCACGAAGAGGTCTGCTGGTTGTTGTCTAAGTAGTTTTGCCATCGCATCCGCCTCCACGTGATGTATTGCCACATGTACGGTGTACTTGTCGCCAAACACCAAAACTTCGCGAGTTTTGCGGTCGCGAATCGTTTTAGTAGACCAATCTATATCTTGGTTGATGGCTTGTAACCAAGGTTGACCGAGGATGATGTCGAATTAATCGAGTTAGTCACAATTGCGTCCAAACGCATGTCCAGGGTCCCTATTGTGAGCACTTCATTCCGTAGCCAATGGCAAGTCATAGTTGTAATACCATATGCAATTTAATCCGGTATTTCTCTCTAGAGACCGTCGGAACGTGATGCTCCCGTTCCCACTCAGCCTTGCAGAAATTTTCCGAAGCGCAAGAATCCACCAAAATACGGCACCGATGCCCGCGTAAGGCGCCTTCCAACACTAACATACTCGTTCGAGACTAGGTCGTAGATACGTGTTGCGTCGCAGGAACATTGTCCTCTAGTCGGACGTTTTTGTTCATCCACCCGTCGATCGGTTTTCCAAAAGTCTCGTAACAAAGAGGGAATTGCTGATCTCCACGAACTAGATAACCCGTACGCCGCGCCGAAATTAATTCCTTCCAGGCAGCCCGTACTGCCCGAGAAGTGGACGTAGCGTTATGGTATCGATCCGGGTCGAACGCGAGCGATGTACACATAGCGCTTATTCTGTCTAGAATAATCCGTTCCTAAAAGGCGTAAAATTGTTTCGCTCACCTTAAATCCACTTGTCTTCGTAAGAGTTCGCGTTGTTGTGCATTCCGGGGTCGCGTCTTCAATCTCATGTTTGCCACCATGAAACCATATTATGCCAGTAACTTCTTTCGTCATAAGCAAAGTGAAATTGTCTACAAAATGTACCGGGTGAAACCGGTTGTTGTTTGTGGGCCCCCTTTGTATGTGCCGTTAGTGGTCTTATATTAACATGAGCTAGACCGTGAATCACTAATCCCTACCTCTGCATTGGCAATAGCGATACCGTTTAAAACATACACGTAACCATGTATTTCTAATTTTTTTATCTATACGTATTTTTCGCGGATACAATATGAAATACAAAATGTCGCTAGTCTCCACGAAGCGCGGCCTGCTCCAACCGCTGCGGGGACGCTGATCCGCTAGGCCGGTCAGCTGTTGTTGGTCGATTCGGACATACCTGACCTGTGCTCCTGTGCGACAACGGCCGGTCGATCTACAAGCCCATCGAGACCGCCTATTTACACGCCGACTCGAGCGACTACGGATGGGGGGCCGTCCTCAACGAGGACGCCAATTACCAAGCGCGCGGTTTTTGGAGCGCACCCGACCGCCTCCAACACATTACGTGGAAGGAGCTTCGCGCAGTTCGACACGCGGTCGAATCGTTTCTCCCACAACTCCGAGGACGACGAGTCCTCTTCCACGAGGACAACACCGCCGTGGTCGCCACCCTAACCAAGTTAACGTCCCGGTCGCCCGTCATGATGACCGAGCTCCGGCGCTTGTGGTTCTTACTCGACACCAACGACATCCACATCCGCCCGCGCTACATCCGGTCGGCCGCCAACGTCTGGGCCGACACGCTCAGCCGCGAGATGGACTCCGAAGACTGGCAACTAAACCCACGACTCTTCGACCACCTTCAGAGCCGGTGGGGGCCACATACAATCGACCGTTTCGCGTCTATGCTCAGCACGCAACTGCCGCGCTTCAACGCCCGCTGGCGCGACCCCCTGTGCGAGGACATTGACTGCCTACACCTCCCCGACGCGGCGTGGAGACGCGAGAACAACTACTGCAACCCCCATGGTCTGCCCTCCCAGCGCTCGCCGCAAAACTGACCCAAGCTCAAGCCGCGGCGACTGTCATCGCCCCCTACTGGCGAAACAAAACGTGGTACCACGCGTTCGCTCGCTTGGCCACCGAGACCGTACACTTCCCGGCGTCCCGCGACATGTTCTTTCCAGGCAGACTAGGCAAGCACGAAGGGGTCGGACCTCCCGCGTGGAGCATCGTGGCCTTTCGGCTAGCACCCCCTCTTGGCTCTACATTCGACGCGGAGCGATTGGCCGGGCGTTACGCCCGGACCGATTCATTATGCTTGTACAACACGTCCCCCCTCTGCGTACATGACCGCCGCGCTACGGCTTACGCCGTGAAGCATCACCGGCGCCCTGGTCAACCGATCTAGCTGAAACTTTTCAAGACCTCCTAGGATCATATAAGCTTGGGGTTACGGCGATCACCCTACTCAGCAACTCGCTGGCGCCCTCTACGTACGCGAGCTACCAGAGCGCAATCAGACAGTTTTTTATTTTTTGTGCAGAGGAAAATATCGCCCTGCTACAGGCCACGCCAGCCACGATGGTACGCTACACGGCCTGGCTAGCCCTTCTAGGAACAGTCGCTGCCAGCTCGCTTCAACCCTACTTCTCCGCGGTTAACAAATTCTTCCGCGACCACCAGCGCCAACCTATTGCCGTGGGCGACCTCCTGGCGGACGCCCGCCGTGGCCTCGAAATGCTACAGCACCGCCTGTTCCCACCACAACTCGCCTCCCGCTACCCGCACAAGTCGCCCTGGACATCCTACACGCCGCCAACGCCCGACACGGTACCTTCGCGTGGACCCCTGCTTCCCTTCCCCAAATGCAGTGTTTCAGAGCCTGTTTAGCGGTGTGCGTCAATTACATGTTTTTCTGCCGCGCCGAAACTGGCGCCCGCTGCCAGACCGGCGACCTGATTGTCGACATGCCTTCTCAGCAAATCTGTCTATTCGTGCGAAAATATAAAGGGGACCAGCGCCGCGACGCCGGCGACAAACCTGTCATCGCTATCCATGTAGCCGCCAACCCCGTCCTCGCGGACCTACTCGACTACTACACGGAGCACCGCGCGGCATTCTGCAACAACTTCTACAACCAACCCCCCCCCGCTCGCCTTTTGGAGCTTCTCACCTTCCGAACCTTCCGCCGATTGGGGTGCCGCGTCCACCATCTCCGCTTGGCTTGCCCTCGCCCTCCGCACCGTCAACTCCGCCGCGCCCACCGGGTTTAAATGGACGTCGCACAGCCTACGGAAAGGCGCGGCGTCCGCTGCCAGCTGCATCGGCGCGCCCCTCCCCGTAATCAAATTTATGGGTGGCTGGGCCTAGAACAGCTTTGTGACCGAAGGCAAATATATTGACCCAACCATGACCCCAACACCTGCTGCCTGGCGGTTCTTCGACTGGCTCACTCCGTCCCCCCCGCAACACTAATTCTGGTTGTGCAAGCCTTTGGCTTTAGGTTACTGGCAAAACGTGCCCTAGGGTAAATGGTCAGATTGATTTGAATCTAGAGGTTTGCATATCCAATATCAGGTGTACGGGACAGTAACTCTAGCGGTAACGGTTACCGTTAATATCGGCGCGTCTCACCTGCAGGGCAACCACCTTGCCCGAGCAGTTAGACGCAGCCAACGACCAACGACTTCCCCAACGGTCAGCTCTAGCTAGCCCGTGCCTCATAAGCCGTAGCTAGCCACGAGCCTAGGCACTCTCTGCTTTCGCGCTCAGCCAATCTAGGCTTCGCGCGAACCCACCCACCCATCCCTATAATCCTGCGCTAATCGACCCCCAGACCCTGTCTGTGGGTGCCTTTTGGCCAAATTGTAAGCAAGTTGACATGTTCGGCAAAACGTGCCCTAGGGTAAATATATAATAGTCCAATAATTGCCGGGCTCAGATACCGGGTAGGCGGGTACCTCTGCTTGCAATCCCCTGGAAAGCTCGAGTGGTGCCCGTACTGGCACGTTTCCAACGCGTTTTGGCTTGTATATCAGCGATATAAAATTTGGCTAGATTCTCATTCGACGCGGTCGTGATGATCGGGAAGTTGGCGGTGGGTACATTGTAGTCGGTATGGGTCATTGGTATCGCGCAACATATGCTGCTGCTCCGTCGATCAGTAGTTACGGATACCTGTACTGGTAGAGCGGTTGTCCCGTCATCAGCCAGCGATCAGATGATTACGGATACTAATAATGATGCAGAAAATCAACATCATGAAAAATAATAAGTACTTCTAGTAGTACCTGTAGGTACAAAGGATAATCCAAATGCTGGTTAGCGATAGGCTGCAGGGTACCGGTACCTGCAGCTACAGAAGTAGGTAGACTATGAACTACCGTACAACCGTAGTCAGCGTGGTATTTAGAGACTGGGAGTCAGATTATGACAAAGATGACAGATTGCTTACATGTTGGATATCAGGCACTAAGACACCTAGTAGACAGAGGTGTTATTTCTACACTCTTCCCATAAAGTCCGTTACCAGCGGCACGCATTTAATTACCCGCCACGCACAGCCGCGATGGCCACGCAATTCGACTGGGGGGTAGAGTAATGACTTTCGAACAACACACCACGGCGCGTTGTTCACTGACGTGAGCACCTGTATCGGCACGCTCCGATTATTGTGGGCACGCACGTTGGATTTGCGGCCGAAATTTTGCAGGCCGAAATTTGTGGATGTGCATGTTATGCACGCCTCTATGCGTGGCTCGGTGCACGTAATGTCGCGATAAGCCGGGAGAATACTCGACATTGGGCTTTCATCATGTTTGCACAATTGCACGAGTATCCGCCGAGTGTGTTGCGCCCGGCCGCCTACACAGCGGCAATACCGGGAATGGCATATCGTGTGCACTAGGTTTTCTTGCCAAGTGCCCGAAAATACCGCCAAGGAGCACGGGCTAGGGACCTATTGGGCTTGAGGGACGGTTGACTTGGAGTGTAAGCACCCTAGCGCGCGGATCGCTGGCCTTTCAAGCTTTCGCATCGCCGGGCGTGAAATATGGCGGGGAGCTTTCAAAGTACCCTAGCACGGGCCTTGGTTTGGCATGCGGCAAATGGCACGGCACCATGCCAACATGGGGGATGAAGTGGGTGACGCCGTGAATAAACGAAATATAGAGCGCTGATTGTTGAGCGTATTGGCGGAGCGGGTGTGCGGGTACCACCTGTCCAAGGGTTGCTAGCCCCGCGCGAATGTGGCAGGTTTTGAAACCCTAAAAACTTTAGTTGGCTTTACGAGGGGCTGGATGGCATCGGACGGCGGATTTGACGCGAAAACCGGCCGGTAGGCGTAAATTAAGTTGAAAACTTATATTTACTTGGGGGAAGGGCTTCCATTTGCAACTTAGTTTGCTCGAATCGGACACCGTACGGCAAAGTTAGGCTTTTTTAAGCCTCCCAAGCTGTGGGTTTCCGGCCCCTATCCCACCCACGTCAAGCATCTTAACGGCACAAGCCATCACACCCACGTGCTCCCATGTTTACGGACAGCATGCTGGGATCATAAAATCCGCGTGTTGTGTCGCCGATTTCGGGAGTTTTCACGAGCCAAAGTGTGGAAAATCCGAATTCCGGGGCGCCCGAATCAGGGTATGCCCCGAAATCGGGGCTGACCAGCAAACCCTAATACGTCAGTTCGTAGCCGTGACGGGCCCCATTTGTGCCCCGCTTCCCCCTTTACTTCACCGTCAGCACAAGTTTCGGTCCGCCTTTTCAACGAGCTAAAGTACAGTTAAACCCTAGAAACCCTACATGATAAACACCCGCCCTACGCGAAAGGCCCTATTTCACTAGTAACGGACTTTATGGGAAGAGTGTATTCAGCGCTTGATCAGGGAAGGGTGGGTGGGTTGCGCGAGCTGATTGGGCGAGCGCAAAGGCAAAGGGTGGCTGCTACCAGCTAGAGGAGCTGCTTTAGAGGTAAATAAGGTGGGCGTCCGCCGCGGACAATTTACTGCGCTTGTGACGCTTTGACTCCACGCGTTGCCTTTGGCGGACTCAACATGGTATGTTAACTAACCGTCAAACCCCAATATCTACCAATATAAGATGTGATGATTTAATCGTTTAAAAAGTTTTTTTAAACTTTAAATAAAACTTTTCTGATATATCGCCATGTATCGCCACATGCTACCCTGGATGGCCGCCGCGGCGACCCGGCCGGGACATAGTCATCGGCGACCACCACCGTCACCTTTAGGCCGGTCCCCCGGCGGTGGCGCCGGGTCATGCCCTATGGCCCCTACCCCGGGTTACCTTCCCACATCATTACCTAATGCTGAAGCGGCTTCCCATGCCTTACGACATGGCAATACTCCGTCTCGGTTTTTACCCCCAACTCCCACAATGCGCTCTCCCGCTCTTTTGAGGTGCGTTGGTTGCTCCACGTCGTTCCCGACCCTTTAAGCGTTGTGCGCCCATGTAAAAATTCCCCCGGGACAATATACACTTTTGCGCCCGACAATTGCCCAATAGTGGATGCCGATCGCCACCTTCTCGCGCCATGCACTTTTTGCGGACGATACTTTCGGAGCGGTGGCCTTAGTAGACACCAACGTTCTTGTTTCACAACAACACTACGCCCTCCCAACCGCCGGCATGCGGTGCTCCGCTTCCGCGCGGTCGGCCGTCCCCGCCGCATCCCCAGTCCTTGTCCCCCGCCGTCCAGTGGTGACTTGACCATGGGGCCACTGGCGGGGAGAGCTGCAAAGCCGTTTTCGAGTCCTACCTGCTTTCCTTCTGATCTAGTACGTCCTCGAACGGCGTCCCCCCTTAGGTGGTACGCCTCGTCAAGCCGGTCTTCGAGGAGCTTGTCGGTTGCGTTTTGTGTTTCCGTGTTAGGGCCACCCAACGGGCTTCCGCGGAACCGGCTTGGGCGGCGTTGCGTTTATGCCCGAGCTTAGTTTTGCGCCCCTTGGCTGATTTCACTTCCGCGGGGCACTTGCCCCTGACCTTGTCGCTGATTACCGTGACAACCGCTGAGCCGATTGGGTGTCCAGGGAGCTTAATGCATTATTATCCGCCGCTCGCGCTCACGCACCCCTTACCAATGGGCGGCACCGCCATCTACCTCACTTCCGAGAGCCGGTACCGACCCCATGTCCACTTCGCAGCTCATTCCGAACAAGCGTCTCGGCCAAGGTAGCTAACCGTGCGGCTAGTCTAGCTGCGGTGGGGAGTATTGTCGTGTTCTGGAGGCCCTAAACTCCAACCCCGTTGCAAGTGGTCGTGGGGCGCACAAGGAATTATCACGATTGCACCCACCAGACGACGACGACCTCGCATACGTGTTGCCGGATTCTTTCTCCCTCCCTCGTATCAAACTCCATGCCTCGGAGGTTGATATTATGGAAGTCGTTGCTAGATTCCCTTAAAAGTCTAGTCCTCATGCTGTGGCGGTTAGCCTCCTCAAGCTAAACGCTAGCACAAATCAGTTCTAATCTGTCTAGTTATGTCGTTGCAAGATGGAAAAATGATGTTGTCGAGAGATGATGTCGAAAGGATGTTTCACTGCTGTACTTTAGCAGTATGTGTTGTAAGTGAACAATGGAATTGTTAAATGGTTCTTTCACCTCCCTCTATTGCACTGGGCTTAAATAGGTTTCTGCCCGGCTAGCTTACGCATGCTTGCTTCGCTTACGTGTCATGCGTTAGGGCTTTCCAACCGCCGTCATCTGTCCAGTGACGCGGCTCGTCTAGCATGGAGAATCACGACGCGGCATGTTCTGCATCGGAGAACTCGCTTAGGCGCGTCTTCTAGCTAGTTAGATTAACTGTGCGTACCTGTACGTACCATGAGGTATTGGTCGTACAGTATGCATAAGTACCCTTATGAATATTGCAGTAGCGACGTACCCACGTTTGTACGTCCGTCCGATGGAAAAGCACGAATTAGAATTAGTAACGAGTACATGTACAATATCATGCAATGTATTGTTGCATGACTGTACTCTTCACAATGCCGACGGTTGGAGGTTTGAAACTCTTCACGCGTTGGGTTCCCCTTGCACTCTCACCGGTTTAGCCGAAGCCATCGTGAATGCAGAAGTTCCACCAAGCGTTGCCACATTCCTTGCCTCCGCCACACTTATCCCGCTAGACAAGCTTGATCCGGAACAACGACGCACACAAGAGCAAAAACTTCGAGACCAAAAGGGGACGTTGCGCCCGATTGGAATTGGCTCCGTTTTAGTTCGTTTCGCGAATCGCGCGCTTCTCGCCGTAATTGGTGACGAAGTGTCTCAATGGTTGGCTGCTCGACACCAATTTGGGGTCGGCGTCCGCGGCGGAGTTGAGATTGTATAATTCAAGGTCCGAGCTGCGCTTGATGCCTCACCGGACTGGACGGACATGCAAGGCGACGCATCCAACGCGTTCAATGAGTTCTTCAACGGCGTCCCTTGTTTGAAGAGTTGTCAGCAAATCCCGCGCTCCGACCGTTGCTTCGCGTCGCTACTATGTTGTATGGCCGTCCATCTACCTTGTACGTTTACGACTCATCAAATGCTTATGGCCCGGCAGTACGTTTCCCGAGTACCCGTGGAGTCCATAAAGGTTGCGTTCTCGGGGTCATGTTCTTCGCAATAGTTGCCTTTCGGATATGCAAACAATTGGCTGCGATTCCCCCGAACGAATCCGTTGTCTGCGGTTATTGTGACGATGGTCAATTCCTGGGACCCCTTTCGTCTCTCGTGGCTATTCGCGACGCTATGCCGGAGGCGTACGCTAGCGTCGGCCTCACGGTAACAATCCGCATAAAATGTCTGTATTCCCCTTTGGGCGTTGGCAATGCTTTCGATAACTTACCCAACGGCCACATTATGCGGGGAGTAAATGTCTCCACGGAAGGGTGAAAGTATTGGGGGGGGCCAATGGGTACATCCGATTTTGCTCGAGACGTCTTCGAAACGGCCTTAAGCGAGTATGAGGCATATGGCGAGCGTCTAAGGGTTCTAGCGGCTCACCGGCACTCTCACACTGCGCTTCTTATCCATCAACATTGCAACCGCCGTTTCGGACACTTTGCCCGTACGGTCTCCCGCGGTCGTGGCAGGGGCGAGGGCTACGGTGGCTCTGTCGTTACCTTCCTCGAGCGCGCTGACAATACCACCCTAGATGCTGCGGCTTAGATATTGGGCCTTCCCGCAGCTAGCCTACCCAATAACACTCGCTCCGAGATGTCTCTTCCCATGCCTTTTGGAGGCATGGGGGTGGGGGACTTGGTTGCCTTGGCGGATGCGACCCATGCCGGAGCGGCCGGTTTGGCAGTGGGCTCAGCTATCCGTTTCCTTACAGCGCAAGATGCTCGCGTGCGCGGGGATTCCCAAGACGAAGTTCCGATGGATCCAACTATGTATGGACGGTTAGCGAGTGCTATGACTACATAGGTGTCCCGCAAGCATGGTACACCAGACGGAGACGACGGCGACAACGAACCCATGTGGTTGTTAGAACTTGCTTCGTCGTGGGCGCGCCTAGATGCAGCGTGCGGTTCTCAAGCTATCGCTTAGTCCGAGTCCTTGATAACCACAGCCTTAGCGATGCTCCCCCCGCAACGTCCAACGGTGGCTCGCGCAGGCTGCGTAGCCGAAGCCCGACCAAGCAACGAGCAGATTGCTCGGTCCCTTGATGAACTACCCTCGCTCGTACCCCTTTCAGCGTTTGCTACGGACATCTTTCAAAAGCTACAAGCCGACATTAGTGAGCGCGTCAACTTGCTTCGCTTCGCGAAGCTCGCTCCCACGCTTTCCAACCGCGCTCGGCCGGAGTCTAGGCGTTTTGCATCTCCTCTCGGCCATTGCACCCTTGCGTTTTGGCTTCGGACCCACCTACTTCCGGTCGCTTGGGCGAGCTCCGTGACAAGTTCCCTGAGCACCACGACGCAGTTTTCCGCGTCGCGGTCTGTCGCATCTTTGGCCTACCCCCATCCCGCATCCTCTCTACTCTACGCTCCCCCAATGCTTGTGTTGCTTGCCATCTCTCGGTTCAAGCTATGCGGGGTGCGTTCTCGTCGGCGGGTGTTGACATGTCGGATGATGCGTGAGCCACTGCTTTTGTTGACCATTTGGCTCGATGCGGCGGAGCTGCTTCGGTCCACACCGCTCACTCTTGGTTAGTGACGGCCCTTGCGGAAATCATCTCCGAGGTTCGCGGCGCACTCGGGGTTGGCGTTGCGGTTCTCACAGATCCCACGATGTTAGTTCAACTCCCCAACGGCAACGACGGTCTCCCCGCGGATGTGGGTGTCTTGCACTATCACGGCATCCGAGGCTCAAAACTTGCCCTTGATGCCGTGGTTTCCGGTTTGTTCGGCGTTTCTAGCCCCCCGTCACCCGAAGTCGCTCTCCCCCGTGCTGAGAAGACCAAGTTCGAGAAGTACTCCGAAGGGGTGAGGAGTCGCCCCGACATCCGCTTCATTCCCTTTGCAATCACGGAATTTGGTACTCTCGGCGGGCGCTTCCTTTTGCCGTTCTTTGGATTCCGTGATCCTCTTCGCACTCTTGCCCTTTGCCTCTTTTGTTTCCCCTCCAATTTTCCCCTGGCCATGCTCATGTTGTTCTCATGTAATCAAATCAATATGCCGTATATCGAAGAAAAAAATCTTTTTGTGCCTCCCGTCTTTCTAATCGCTGCGGACAGACAGACATCTTTGCCACCGCATGCGCATGTGCGGCTGAGCTTGGGTCGGGAGTCCGCGAGCACGGAACTTGGTAGCGGTGAGCGTGACGCCTGCCCGCCTATTCGTGTTTGCTTTTGTCTCGGCGCTCTCCTACGCTGTGGCATCGCGCGGTACCTATACATAAAGTTCTCCTTTTCATCGTCCGCGGTCACTCGCCGTCGGCGGCTCCGGTGCGTTTTATTTGTACCATCGCCATCGTGACTCTCCCGGGATCTTCTATTCGTCGCTCGACCCGCAACCGGGTAAAGCAGCCCGTACCGCCCCTATTAACGGCATCCTCGAGATCCTTGGCCGCAACCGGTACCGCTACAACTTTCGCCCGCGCGTGGTCATCCCCTTCAGCAAGGCTCAAGGCATCGGCACGCGTCATCGCTATCCTTTTACGGGTACTACAACTACAGTACTGCTCTCAGCCCGCTAAGTTCATTCTAATCGCTACCCGTACTCGGAGCCCGCTATTTGCAAGGTCATCCTTTATCGCTTGGCGCCCCACTACGATACGGCGTTGTATGATGGAGTTTCCATCCGACTCTTGCGGCGGTTGGTACACGGGTACCAAATAGCTTCTTTGCTCTTTTCTTGAGCATCTCCATCGTTGGCTCCAAGGCTCCCCACTACAAGCAACGCGAGGTTAGAGGCGCGACGGACCGGCATCGAGGAGCCCACCATGTCGGCGGCGAATCTTCCCTCCAAGCCACGCCACAGCGCCACCTCGGGCGACTTCCGGTATAGTCCAAGCCACATACCCCCCCCCCCCCCCCCTTCTTCGACCCCGCGTGCTCTACTTATTTTAGGACGCGACACACGTGCCACCCCGGGTGGCCGCCGCGGCGACCCGGCCGGGACATAGTCATCGGCGTCCTCCACCGCCACCTCTAGGCCGGTCGCCCGGCGGCGGGGCCGGGTCGTGCCCTATTATGGCCCCCACTCCGGGTGACCTTCCGACATCATCACCTAATGCTCAAGCGCCTTCGCATGCCTTACGACCTGGAAATACTCCGTCTCGGTTTTTACCCCACGCTCCTACAATGCGCTCCCCCGCTCCTTTGAGGTGCGGTAGTTGCTCCGCGTCGTTCCCGACCCTTCAAGCGCTATGCGCCCATCTAAATTCCCCCGCGACAACGTGCACTTTTGCGCCCGACAATTGCCCAGTTGTGGATGCCGATCGCCACCTTCTCGCGCCGTGAACTTTTTGCGGACGATACTTTCGGAGCGGTGGCCTTAGTAGACACCAACATTCCTGCTCTCACCGCAATACTACGCCATCCCAACAGGCGGCATGCGGTGCTTCGCTTCCGCGTGGTCGGCCGTCCCCGCCGCATCCCCAGTCCTTGACCCCCGCCGTCCAATGGTGCCTTGACCATGGGGCCACTAGCGGGGAGAACTCTAAAGCCTTCTTCGAGTCCTACCTCCTTTCTTTCCGATCTAGTACGTCCTCGAACGGCGTCCCCCCTTAGGTGGTACGCCTCGTCAAGCCGGTCTTCGAGGAGCTTGTCGGTTGCGTTTTGTCTTTCCGAGGTAGGGCCACCCAAGGGGCTTCCGCGGAAGCGGCTTGGGCGGCATTGCCTTAATTCCCGCGCTTAGTTTTGCGCCCCATGGCTGATTTCACTTCCGCGGGGCATCTGCCCCCTGTCCCGGTCGCTGATTACCGTGACAACCGCTTAGCCCATTGGGCGTCATGAGATCTCGATATATTGTTTTCCGCCACTCGCGCTCACGCATCCCTTACCAATGGGCGGACCCCGCCACCTACCTCACTTTCGAGGGCCGGTACCGACCCCATCTCCCCTTCGCAACCCTTTCATAATAGGGTCTCGGCCAAAGTCGCCAACCGGGCGGCTAGTATAGCTGCGGTTGGGGAGTATTGTCGTGTTCTTGAGGCCCTAAACTCCAGCCCCGTTGCAAGTGGTCGTGGGGTGCACGAGAAATTATCACGGTTGCACCCACCAGACGATGACGACCTCGCAGACGTGTTGCCGGATCCCTTCTCCCTCCCTCGTATCAAACTCCGTGCTTCGGAAGTTGATATTATGGAGGTCGTTGCTAGATGCCCTCGAAAGTCTAGTCCTCACGTCGACGGTTGGAGGTTTGAAACTCTTCACGCGTTGGGTTCCCCTTGCACTCTCATCGGTTTAGCCGAAGCCATCGTGAATGCAGAAGTTCCACCAAGCGTTGCCACATTCCTTGCCTCCGCCACACTTATCCCGCTAGACAAGCTTGATCCGGAACAACGACGCGCACAAGAGCAAGAACTTCGCGAACAAAAGGGGACGTTGCGCCCGATTGGAATTGGCTCCGTTTTAGTTCGTTTCGCGAATCGCGCGCTTCTCGCCGTAATTGGTGACGAAGTGTCTCACTGGTTGGCTGCTCGACACCAATTTGGGGTCGGCGTCCGCGGCGGGGTTGAGATCGTACAGTTCATGGTTCGAGCCGCGCTTGACGCTTCACCGGACTGGGCGGACATGCAAGGCGACGCATCCAACGCGTTCAATGAGTTCTTGCGGCGTCCCTTGTTTGAGGAGTTGTCAGCAAATCCCGCGCTTCGACCGTTGCTCCGCGTCGCTACTATGTTGTATGGCCGTCCATCTACCTTGTACGTTTACGACTCATCAAATGCTCACGGCCCGGCCATGCGCATCCCGAGTACCCGTGGAGTCCATAAAGGTTGCGTTCTCGGGGCCATGTTCTTCCCAATAGTTGCCTCCCGGGTATACAAACAATTGGCTGCGATTGCCCCGAACGAATCCGTTGTCTGCGGTTATTGTGACGATGGTCAATTCCTGGGACCCCTTTCGTCTCTAGTGGCTATTGGCGACGCTATGCCGGAGGCGTATGCTAGCGTCGGCCTCACAGTAACCATCCGCAAAAACTGTTTGTATTCCCCTTTGGGTGTCGGTGATGCTTTCAATAACTTACCCAACGGCCACATTATGCGGGGAGTAAATGTCTCCACGGAAGGGACGAAAGTATTGGGAGGGCCATTGGGTACATCCGATTTTGCTTGAGACGTGTTTGAAACGGCCTTAAGTAAGTATGAGGCCTACGGCGAGCGTGTAAGGGATCTAGCGGCTCACCGGCACTCTCACACTGCGCTTCGTATCCATCAACATTGCAACCGCCGTTTCGGACACTTTGCCCGTACAGTCCCCCAAAGTCTTGGCAGGGGCGAGGGCTACGGCGACACCGTCGTGACCTTCCTCAAGCGCGCTGACAATACCACCCTAGACGTGGCGGCTGAGATATTGGGCCTCCCCGCAGCTAGCCTACCCCGCAACACTCGCTCCGAGATGTCTCTTCCCATACGGTTCGGAGGCATGGGGGTGGGGGACTTGGTTGCCTTGGCGGATGCGGCCCATGCCGGAGCGGCCGGTTTGGCAGTGGGCTCAGCTATCCGTTTCCTTACAGCACAATATGCTCGCGTGCGCGAGGACTCCCAAGACGAAGTTCCAATGGATCCGACCATGTATGGACGGCTAGCGAGTGCTATGACTACATAGGTGTCCCGAAGGCACGGTACACCGGACGGAGACGACGGCGACAACGAACCCATGTGGTTGTTAGAACTCGCTTCGTCGTGGGCGCGCCTAGATGCCGCGTGCGGTTCTCACGCTCTCGCCGAGTCTGAACCCTTGATAACCACAGCCTTAGCGATGCTCCCCCCGCAACGTCCAACGGCGGCTCGCGCAGGCTGCGTAGCTGAAGCCCGATCAAGCAACGAGCAGATTGCTCGGTCCCTTGATGAACTACCTTCGCTCGTACCCCTTTCGGCGTTTGCCACGGACATCTTTCAAAAGCTACAAGCCGACATCAGTGAGCGCGTTAACTTGCTTCGCTTCGCGAAGCTCGCTCCCACGCTTTCCAACCGCGTTCGGCCGGAGTCTAGGTGTTTTGCATCTCCTCTCGGCCACGGCGCCCTTGCGTTTTGGCTTCGGACCCACCTACTTCCGGTCGCTTGGGCGAGCTCCGTGACAAGCTCCCTGAGCACCACGACGCAGTTTTCCGCGTCGCGATCTGTCGCATCTTTGGCCTACCCTCATCCCGCATCCTCTCTACTCTACGCTCCCCCAATGCTTGTGCTTCTTGCCATCTCTCGGTTCAAGCTATGCGGGGTGCGTTCTCGTCGGCGGGTGTTGACATGTCGGACGATGCGTGGGCCACTGCTTTCGCGGACCATTTGGCTCGATGCGGCGGAGCTGCTTCGGTCCACACCGCTCACTCTTGGTTAGTGACGGCCCTTGCGGAAATCGTCTCCGAGGTTCGCGGCGCACTCGGGGTTGGCTTTGCGGTTCTCACAGATCCCACGATGTCAGTTCAACTCCCCAACGGCAACGACGGTCTCCCCGCGGATGTGGGTGTCTTGCACTATCACGGCATCCGAGGCTCAAAATTTGCCCTTGATGCCGTGGTTTCCGGTTTGTTCGGCGTTTCTAGCCCCCCGTCACCCGAAGTCGCTCTCCCCCGTGCTGAGAAGACCAAGTTCGAGAAGTACTCCGAAGGGGTGAGGAGTCGCCCCGACATCCGCTTCATTCCCTTTGCAATCACGGAATTTGGTACTCTCGGCGGGCACGCCACGGCTTTCTTGACGGAGCTAGCCGAGTAGGCGGCTGCCTCTAAAGGGATGCATGTGGGCAAGTTGTTGGCTTCTTGGTGTCGAAAGGTCTCTCTCGCCGTCCATGTTGTTCACGCGGACAACGTCTTGCGCGGTTTGTCCGTCTCTGCGGACGGCGTGGAGGCCGCTTCTTCCTCGGCCGGGATGCCTTCTCCTCCCACGGCGCTCTCCACCTGCGCCATGGGCCGCAAGCGTCCCCGTGCTTCCTCGAGCGGTGCGTGAGGGGCCGCTTGTCGCCTCCACGTGTGGCATTCTCGGCGTGGCTTAAGAGTTTCCTTAGTTTAATCTGCTAGGTTTGTGCACAATGTAGTGCTTTCCTTTTGCCGTGCTTTGGATTCCGTGATCCTCTTGTAACTCTTGCCCTTTTGTTTCCCCTCCCACTTTCCATGTCCGTGCTCATCTTGTTCTTCTTGTAACCAATTCACTCCCGTCTTTCTACGTTAATGTAGCTGCTTGGTTGATTGAACTGCTTTCTTTCTATCGGAATCGATACTATCCCAGTAATTGTATGATATCGAAGAGAAGCTACTTTTTGGATTATGCATGTCATCATATACGCAGCCCCAATTTTTTTCTTTACGCAGCCCCATGGCGCGGCCCCAAACCCGCAGCACAGCTGCGAGCGCTTGAGGGCGCGCGTTCGAAATGGACAGTAAACTACGGGAGGTATACAACGAACTACAGTACGACCGCCATCGTGGTAGTGATGATTTAATCGTTTAAAAGGTTTTTAAAATACAGATAAATGATTGTTTCTGATATATATAGTCAGATTGTTTTAAATCTAGAGGTTTGCAAAACTTACTTACATATGTGACAGAACGCAAAACTGAACGGTAAAGCGTTACTATAAAAGCGGCGCGTCTCACCCAGTCCTCGAGGTAACCCTCGAGGACTGAGGAAACGCCTAGCACAACGCCCCATGCCCTGCCCCCAGCAGCACTAGCTAGCGGCAGCCTCTTAAGCCGGTGCAACCCCCGAGTACTGGCACTCTTTGCTTTGCGCTCGCCCATTTGGCTCGCGCAATTGCAGTCTCGACTTTCGTAGTCGAGCAGGGTGTCAGTTTACATCGTCTCATGCGCACTCGAGCGTCACGAGACACTTCCCCACGTTCTAAGTCGCCGTCTAACAACATGCAACCTGAGCCGTCGTCCTCCGCTCCCGGAGTCGACACTCTCCCCTCTATAATTGAACAACGTACTTCCAAACAGATTCAAACCGCGGTATCGGCCCTCGAACTCCGATTGGCTGAGCAGATTCAGGCGTCTAACACCGCCTTACTAGCCCAGCTCGAACGATTGACCGGCCCCACCGTGCTTCCGAATCAACAACAGTCCATTCCCCCTGACGCGACCATTGCGACTGAGGGTGGTAAGGCAGCCCCTGAGCCGCCCATCGACCTACTAAACGACGACCCGGAGCTCCACGAGCCGAGTTCGTCGATTTCCCCGCCTACGGTAAAATCATTCCGGCCGGTTTGGAGCGACCCCCTCGCGACATCGACGAACCTCGTCTGTGGACGCTAACGGACGACACAGCCCGCTTCCTCAACGACAGAAAATCTCAAGCGGGGTACGACGAGTACCTCCACATCGGGTGCTATGCCTTCTTCGACAGCTGCGCCAACGCGGCAATTAGCGAGGCTTTGGACACGCTGTCAACCGGACCTCCTCTACCAGCGGAGCATGCAGCGGCCGTTGCCCTCATCCGAGCGGGTCATCGCACCCACACAGCGACGGAGGAGGCCGCCCGTACTCGACTGGGCTTCCTCCACCTCACCAAGGGCGGACAAACGAGCTCGGATTCGGACCGAGTGTTCGCCGAACTCGCCCACGAGCGTTTCTGCCGCCCACGCCCTACCGCGGTCTCGAGCGCACTGGACGAGCTACGCCAAGCGTTCGTCGATCGGACGCTCGAAGTCAGCCTACATGCCGCCAGCAAAGAAGCTGTTGGAGCCGCGCTCGCAAGAGTCACGCCGGACAAGCCACCCGGACAGGACGCCAAGGCCAAGAAGGCGGCCGCCGACAAGCGAAAGGCCGCAGCAGCAGCAGCAACGGCAGTTGCGGCCGGAACTAAACCCACCGACGGAGCAAAGCCCACAACTAAGAAATGATAGTGTGACCCGCCGCGCCGATTCCTGCTCCCCGTCATCCAACTACATGCGTCACCGCGTGCGGCTAAGATGGCGGGAGTGGGAGCATATCGGCGCGAGCGGTCAAGTCGTGAACTGGATCCGCCATGGCGTGCGGGTCAAGTTCAAAAACGGCCTACGTCCCCGGCCTTTCAACCACGGTGTGTCCATGAAGGACGCCACCCAACCTCAACTCGACTTCCTAGCCACGGAGCTTCCACGCTTCGAAGCCTGCGGAGCTTGGGAGCGCGCCTACAACACCCGCTACGTCTCCCGTATGTTCCTCGTCCCCAAACCCGGTGTGAACAAATGGCGTCTTATCATCGACCTCCGCGAACTCAACAGCTATTGCGCGGAATTCAAGATGTCGTGCGAGACCCTCAAACACTTACGCCACCTGTCCCGCCCGGGCGACTACTTCGTCTCCCTCGACCTCGCGGACGGCTACTACACGCTCGGCATCCGAGAAGAGGACCGCGATTTTTCACGGTCAACTACCGCGGCGAGCTGTGGCGCCTCGCATGCCTCCCGATGGGCTGGTCGGGGTCCGCTTACTATTTCTGCAAGCTCACACAGGCGTTCACAAACTACCTGCGACGAGCGCCCACACCGATGACCACCAACTCCGCGACGCCATACAAACCGTCTCGACGTTTCCTCCGCAACGTCCGATGGCGTGGCGTACGCCTGCTACCGTACATGGACGACTCCTATTCATGGCCAGCTCGTACGAGGCAGCGCTACTGCTACGCGACCGCATCGAGACCCTGCTACACCGGCTCGGCCTCCAGCGCAACCCCGACAAAGGCATGTGGCAGCCCACACAGGTGGGCACCCACCTTGGCTTGACAGTCGACCTCCTGACCGGCGAATTTCGAGCCCCTACCGACAAGTTGCAAGCCCTCGCCAAACAGGCTTCCGCGTTACTCGGCCGCGCGGCGACCACCGCCCGTTGGCTACCCGCCAGACAACTCGCGGCGTTCGCTGGCAAGGCGCAATTCCTCTACCTCGCCATCGCGCCAGCCCGTTTTTTTCTGCGCGAACTACACTGCGTGCTAGCTACTCGGACAGGATGGGGCGGACGTGTCCGGATGACACACCAGTTACGACGCGACCTCGAGTGGTGGCGTACAATCCCCGACCAACACAACGGCCGCTCTATCTACAAACCCATCGAGACAGCGTACCTCCATGCCGACTCCAGCGGTTACAGATGGGGAGCCGTCCTGAACGACAACCCGGCCTACCAAGCCCGCGGTTTTTGGTACGACGACGACCGCCAGCAACACATCACTTGGAAGGAACTCCGTGCCGTTCGCCTCGCAATCGAGTCCTTTCTACCACAACTCCGAGGCCGACATGTTTTACTTCACTAGGACAACACAGCCGTCGTGGCTACGCTATCGAAGTTGACCACGCGCTCTCCGGTCATGATGACCGAATTACGCCGACTCTGGCACCTACTCGACGTCAACGACATCAACATCCGACCCCGCTACATCCGCTCGGCAGCGAACATATGGGCCGACAGCCTAAGCCGGGAGCTCGACCGCGACGAATGGCAGCCGAACCCTCGAATATTCGCCTACCTTCAGACAGCGTGGGGACCACACTCGATCGACCGTTTTGCGTCGATGGAAAACGCACAGCTCCCGCGTTTCAACGCCCGATGGCGCGACCCCGAATGCGAGGACGTAGAATGTCTACACCTCCCGGACGCCGCGTGGCAACACGAGACAAACTACTGCAACCCTCCGTGGTCAGCTCTTCCCGCCCTCTATGTGAAACTACGCCAATCAGGGGCAGCTGCTACCGTCATCGCACCGTACTGGCCCCACAAACCGTGGTTCCAGGACTTGCACAGCTTGGCCACCGAGACCATCCACTACCCCCCCTCGCGAGACTTGTTCTTCCCCGGTCGGCAAGGCTCACGCGAAGGGGTCGGACGACCAGGATGGAGCATCGTGGCCTCTTGACTGCCACGCCGGCCTGGCTACACACTCGCAGGGGCGCAATAGGACGCACACTACGGACGGCCAGCCCAAGCCTCACGGAACTACGCGCTATGGTCACTCGGTCGCACAAGCCCTCAAGGCTTGTCCGCTAAACATTACGAGAGCCAGACGCACACGCACCGTGGACAGCTACCATGACTAGTCGACTTCGCCACCTATTGGGCACCGACCAAATCGGTACCACTGCGCTACAGCTCTTGAGCAGCTCCCTAGCCCCGACAACGTACTCCAACTACGACAGCGGCATGCGTCAATTTGCCGCTTTCTGCCACGAGGAGCACATCCATCCGCTACAAGCTACTACACAATCAGTCGTTCGGTACACGGCATGGTTGGGACTACAAGATACCGTCGCCGCTGCATCGCTACAACAGTACTACTCAGCCATCAACAAGTTTTTCCGCGACCACCAACAGCAGCCGATCGCTGTCGGTGACCTCTTGGCCGACGCTCGACGCGGACTCGAGATGCAGCAACAACGTCTACAAGCAGCGGACTCGCGCCTCCCGTTACCAGCCCCGCTAGCACTCTCGCTACTCACCGCCGCCGCCAAACTCCGTACACACCATCAGTGGACACCTGCTTCACGCCACCTCATCGCGCAATTTCGAGCACTACTGGCAGTCTGCACAAACTATGCGTTTTTCTGCAGAGCCGAGTCAGGAGTAAGGTGTGTAACACGCGACCTCGTAGTCGACCGGCCATCCCAGAAAATTTGGCTGTTCATCCGAAAAGCTAAGGGCGATCAGAGGCGCAGCGCAGCCGACAAACCTATCCTCGCTATCCCGACTATTGCCAATCCCGTTCTGGCTGACCTACTGGAATATTATTGCACACAGCGGACCGCCTATTGCAAGAAATTCTTCAACAGCCCCCCCCCCAGCCGCACTATGGAGCTTCGTACCTTACGAAAACTCCGGCGATTGGCAAGCGGCTGCGACATTCTCCGCTTGGCTCCTCGACGCATGCGACGCCGTCGGCGCCAAACCTCGGAGTGGTTTCAGATGGACATCGCACAGCCTACGTAAAGGTGCCGCCTCCGCCGCTAGCTGCATCGGGACCCCACTCCACGTCGTCAAGTACATGGGTGGTTGGGCCAAAAACAGTTCTGTCACAGAAGGGAAATACATCGACCGCACCATGACCCCATCTCCAGCGGCGTGGCAGTACTTCGGCTGGCTCGTCCCAGCCAAACCGCTTCATCAAGACTAGGCAGCGCAAAACCTCCGGTTTTTTCGATATTGGCAAAACGTGCCCTCGGGTAAATAGTCAGATTGCTTTAAATCTAGAGATTTGCAAAATTTACTTACATATGTGACAGAACGCAAAACTGATCAGTAAAGCGTTACTGTAAAAGCGGCGCGTCTCACCTTGTCCTCGAGGTAACCCTAAAAGCGGCGCGTCTCACCCTGTCCTCGAGGAAACGCCTAGCACAACGCCCCATGCCATGCCCCCAGCAACACTAGCTAGCGGCAGCCTCTTAAGCCAGTGCAACCCCCGAGCACTGGCACTCTCTGCTTTGCGCTCGCCCATCTGGCTCGCGCAACCCACCCACCCATCCCATAATTAGCGCTAATCTTATTCCCCAAGGCCAAGACTGTGGTGGTCTTTTGGCCAAATTGTAAGCAAGCTGACATCTTTGGCAAAACGTGCCCTCGGGTAAATCACCGTATGCAGTATATCGAATAATAATAAAGATTCTTTTTTACATTATTATCCCGGTAATTGTATGATATCGAAGAGAAGCTACTTTGTAGCGGACTACGCATATAGCGCTATTGTATATATGGTAAAACTCGCGACTAGAGTTTCCTTAGTATAATCTGCTAGGTTTATGCACAATGTAGTGCTTTCCTTTTGCTGTGCTTTGGATTCCGTGATCCTCTTGTCACTCTTGCCCTCTTGTTTCCCCTCCCACTTTCCCTGTCCGTGCTCATCTGGTCCTTCTTGTAAGCAAAAGTACCCCCTAAAACTAGCGACCGGCAGCGACAGGAACTTCGCTCTGAAACTCATAATATTATCACTTTCGGGACCCGCCCAGCGATCTGCTTATACGTCCAGCGATCATTAGCGCACCGCTGGCATCCTACTTTGCGGCATCCCATCATCGCGGCACTGCCCGGTCAGAGAACGCTCGAACCGATCTCACAAGAGACTACTGGCTTCATTAAGGCACCGCAATTGCCACTGCTTCTTTGCTTGCTGGCCTGCGGCACATGGCACCGCTAAGACCGCACCGATCCCCGTAAACGAGTCCCGCCGTCGCTGCGGCGTCATGCGACAAATTTTAAAACCCTTATCTATATTATTTGAAAAATGGCAGCAGTATATCATTCAACTCCATGACCGCATTGTCCACATGCTTGAAGAGTTCATGCTTGAAGCGGGGGCTACTAAGGGCCGGGACTTGCGGTTGGAGGTCCGCCGTATTAGGTCGGGAGCTTCACGTGATCGTCCTGGGGATGTGGTTTGGTTGGACTTCATGGCTCCGCACCGCCATCTTGTTGTTGATGTGACGGTTACAAGTGCTCGCACGAACACCAACGTTCCTCGTATAGGTGCTCGCCTTCCACTCCCTGGCAGCCTTGCATTGGGAGCTCAGCAAGGCAAACTTGATGCGGACCTCCGCACTTCCGCTTTGCTTGGCACGCCTTCGGTTCAATCGGTCCATGACTACTACCCCTTCGCCATGGAGGATGGGGGCCGGTTGGCGCCGATGGCGGCTGAGTTGGTCGATCGCTTGGCTATTTTGGTGGCTGTACGTCGCTTCCCTGGCATGGGGGCCGCTGACTCTCGTTCCTTGCGCTCTGACAGTTATGTCCGTATGCAGCATTTTGTTCGTCGATCTACTTCTCTTCCGTTTCGGCGTTTTTTGGGGGATGTGCGACGAGAATTCATGCAACGTCTTTCTGCTGCTCTTCATGGCACTCTGGGTTCTTATCTCCGCGACGCTTTTCAGGAAGGCAGTGCTGATGCTGTGGCATGCCTTCCTGTTCCTCGGGCTTAGGTTTTTTCTTCCTTTCTTTCTTTTTCTTGTTTGGTGGCCTCCACTGCTTTTTCTTGTAAGAAATTTTTAATTGAAAAATGGCAGCAGGGAAGCAGCAGGACGAAAGTACGTATTATGTTATCGTTGATATTTCTGTATTTTCTACAATATGATTATTCTCGGACAATATTCAACCTTACCTTAATTAATTTCCCTTATCATTATTTAATCATAATATGAGTACTGGGTATTTAATCAGCAATCGATACATTTTCACCGGTACCCAGGTACTGGCTTTATACCCAGCCCGCTACTCGAGCAGTACCCGTACTTGCGCAGAACTAGCCATACAGTATTTTAGATATTGTTTGATTACAAGAAGAACAACGTGAGCACGGACAGGAAAAATAGGAGGGGAAACAAAAGGGCAGGAGTGACAAGAGGATCACGGAATCCAAAGCACGGCAAAAGGAAGCACTATATTGTGCGCAAATCGGGCAGATTAGACCAAGGAAGCTCCTAGGCAACGCCGAGAATGCGACACGTGGAGGCGACAAGCGGCGCCTCACGCGCCGCTCGAGGAAGCACGGTATTACAATATTTTAGTCAGCCGTTATTATATTACATTTTAAATAGCACAATAAATTGGGGCATTTCAAAACTTTGTTTTCCCTATTTTGCTGGTGGTTGCCATTGCTTAATTTGTATTAATTGTTAGGATTTTAAAACTCAATTGAACAAGATCCTCGCCGTTTTAACTCCAAGGCCACCACAAAGCAAGGAGAATGGGAGAGAAAGTAGTCAAAATAATTTACGATTTTCTACCCTAGCAATACCCGAAAATTCAAATCTTGTCGCGTCTCGGGTGTATTATGAGTTTTAGTGGTCCAATAGGTGCGATGTGCCGGTGCGTGTGGCTCAAGGCAAGAGACGCAACCGTTGGGTTAGGACTGCCCCACTCGAGCCACGGCGAATGTCTCTCATTTCGAATGGGTGTGCCCCTAAAATGTTCCGAATTACACGTGCCGGGTCAGTGGGACAATCAAGTGTCATAACATAAATTGAGGCGGTAGACCAATAGCACATTCCAATTTTATAAAGCCTTTCGGCGGATTGGTAGTACGTGCGCTTCTTGCGCTGCCGGAGTGATTTTCGCGTGCAAGCTTAACTACGATTTTTTGTGTAACGCGGTCTTGTTGAGAAGTAAGCGCATCGCACTTAAAGATAAATGCATGCTACAACAAGAGAAATCAATCCATTCAAGGGAGGCACGCTCACGATGGCCTAGACAATTGAGAGGGAAATAAAGATGGCGACATGGTCAAAACAACCGATCACGAGACATGCTTGAGAACAATGGGAGAATGGCGACGAAATATATCGAGTAGCCGTAAACACGATAACACGAGGAATGTACTATGACTTTATGACATGATAGAAGTGCAATTATGTGCACGTGGGTGGCTCCCCTCGATGACGTAAAAAAACCTTGGATGCTTACTACGGTAACTAATTGGTCCACTTGGTATTATGCCACTCATACCCACGCATGCCAAGGGCAAGGTGCTAGCTAGCGGCCCAACGCGGGGTAATGGTGAAAACAATACTATATGTCAACGCGCGGATTGAGTAGGGAAGAAGCGCCCGCCATGCTCTTGTAACGAGTATTGCCCTTTATGAGTACATTACATGACATTGTACATGCACTCTTCACTAATTTGATATGTACTTTTCCATCGGAAGGACGTGCTTGTGGCTACGTCGCCATTGCTACAACTCGAGGACAATGTACATACATTACACAACGCGGTAATAGTACATCATGGTACGTGCAATATGCATAGTAAATTCTAATATGCTACATGACGCTATGGTCTAGTCTCCCGAGACAAACATGCTACGTCGCCACTTTGTTGAGACCGTTACGAGAGCCCCAATGCAAGGCACAAAGAGCATGCAAGACTAGGCGGGAATCAACTAGGCAAACTTATTTTAGCCTAGTGCATTGGAGGGGAGTGACAAACGGCATATTTTTTTCCAATTTTAATTGCAAATAATTGCTGACTTTGAACAATGAACATCTCGGCGGCGGGAGACAACCCGTGGAAGACACTGCCACGTGTCATACAAGAAAATGGGCGGTGAAAAGTTAGCGCATAAGAACAAGTTTAAACGACGACGAAAGTTCACACTCGAAGAACACTAGTAGAAACTAGACAGCTACAAGTTGCGATTGAATAACGGCACAAAATTATCTTTAAGTATCTATAGGCTAGTCGTTAATGCTCGTCATGGCGTTTTCGGCATTGGTTGAAGTATCCCTTTAATTAATCCGCCTGTCAGCTTACATCATTTGCTGATATCCATACACGACATAGAGCAATTGTAAAGATGTGCTTATTATGAATTTAATATGTATTTTTACTTTATTGTAAGTAAATGTTAATAGGTGAAATGATGTACCTGATAGACTGTTTACTAATAAAAGCGATTTATACCGATGATAGAATAGCGCTTAGCGTTTAATTTGATAATGTGATGGAGTTTCTCCGTCAGTTTTATAAACATTTCGTACGCCAGCTCGCTTCATGCGGAATATATTCGTGCTGAATGCGTAGCCGATATCGCTGCTCAATTTCACAATTTCCGAGTTAGCGACAGCTGGCGAGATATAATATTGGGGTTTAACGGTTAGTTAATGTACCATGTTGAGTCCGCCTAAGGCAACGCGCGGAGACAAAGCGTCACAAGCGCAGTAAATTGTCCGCGGCGGACGCCCACCTGCTTTACCTATAAAGCAGCTCCTCTAGCTGGTAGCAGCCACCTTCTGCCTTTGCGCTCGCCAATTCGGCTCGCGCAATAGGCATCGTAGCTCTCGTAGCTGCGCAAGGTGACAGCTTACCCTCGACCGCGTCTACCACGGCCGAGAATCTTTATCCTGCTCGAATATACGATGGCTACAGACAGACAAGTCGACGACGAAATTCGCGACGCGCCGGAATTTGTTACATCAATAGAATTCAAAGAACATGAGCAACGCTTACTCGCTAACGCTGCCGCATCAGAAGAGCGACTTAATGACCGTTTTCAGCAAGCCTTTACCGAACTAACGGCTACGCTTAGCTCGACCATCATCACCCAACTAGCAGCAACAAAGCAAGTCGGCACACAGCTAGCCAGTCCCGTCGGCGTAAACGACACGCTGAAGGGTGGAATTGCGGAGCACGACGCCCGTAGCGCCTAGCTGCCGACCGAGCAACCCTCGATCGACCCCACCGTGCGACCCATGGCCCCAGCCCCAGCGACGACGGTACCCCAAGCAGCCCTGCCAGATGAGGACTACCACATCGACACAGGGCCATGGGGACCCTACATTGCCCCCCGCCTCGAGCTACCCCCCCGACATCTCAACGGCCCACAAATCTGGAAGCTCACTTGTGACACCTACCGCCACCTCTCCGCCCGCCGGCACAACGCCACGCTAGAAGAATACCGCGCCACGGCCTGTCACGCCGCCTACGCCGCCTGCGCTAACACGGCGAGCTTAGCAACTCTGGATAACATTCACAATTATCCCAAGGACTCACCGGAATTCACGGCAGCGGTCGTCACGCTGCGTCAAAGCAACCACACCCACAGCGCGCTCGAGGAGGCCGCCCGTGTGCGGATATCCCACATCCGATACACCAAGGGCGGAGGGGAGACGAGCGATTCGGACCGCGTTTTCGCGGAACTCGCCTACGAGCGGTTCTTGAATGTTCTCGCATGGCGTAAGTGGGTTAACCGCTACTCGGCGGGAAACATTCCCGAGGCTGCGGCTGATTTTCTGGCGAGTGCGACTGGGTGGGCTCTTCACAAGCAAACAAGGGTCGACCGCGACGCCACTCGCCTTCGGGGTGAAGCTCCCAAAGTTCGGCCGCTTGCTGTCGGCAGCGTTATGTCGCGGTTACCTCATTGTCACGCCATTGCGCGGCAAGCGACTATTGCGGCCGACCACTTGGGCTCTGTAAAAATATCGTTTCCATCAAAGCTGGTATCAAGCGAGCCATTTATACCACTCGTATTGTCCTACAAGCTATTCTTGATTCCAGCCTACTAAGCTTGGACCTGGAGAACGCCTTCAACATCATTTCAAGCCGAAGTCTCCTTGCGAAGATGTACAAGAACCCTTACTTGCATCCCATTATCAAGTTGGTTGAGATGATATACTCACGGGACTCCACGGTGTCTTATTTCGACCCCAACGATGCTTCGCTCCTACACGGCACGGTTCAATCTCGTACGGATGTCCGACAAGGAAATCCTCTTGGCCCGCTTTTGCTTAACTTGGCGATCAGCACCCCCCTCCGGAATATTGGGAAACGGTGCAAGGATTCAGCGGCGATCCAAGCCTTTTCTGACGATGGAAAGTATTTGATCAAAACGCCTTTCGTCCCGACTGTGATTACGGTGGCTACGAAGGGACTGGGGAAAGTCTGCTCGAATTTTCAACCAATCAAATCTTCGTGCATGGTACCTCCGGATACGGCCCCTAAACTTGTTGAGGTGATACGGGCGATGGTCCCCGTTGTTATGGGTACTAGTAACCATGGAGCTCCTTTGGCGACGGACTTCTCGATGAGAGAGGGCCCTCTAGCATCTCATAATGAGGACAATGTTCATTCTTGGCTGCAAGACACCGTAGAGGCTCATAAACTCCTCTTGGACAAGATCGTTTGCTTTGCTATGTCGGCGGACTTCGGAGAGACGCACGCCACTTTTCGCCGGATGATCACGTCTGCGGTACGCCGCTATGGGTTCTTGCTCCGCACCCTCCCCCTTAATATATGCCGACCGTACCTTGCTATTGCATATAAGGCCGTTCGTACAGCAGTTTACCGAATCTTGGGCGTTTCTCATGACGTACAAACACTCGATCAACTAAATTGTGCTAAGCGCCAACTTTCCCTCCCTGCGGAGTTTGGGGGGCTTAATGTACCGTCCCTCGAGCTCGACGCCGAATCTGCTCACTATGCTTCATTCGCTGCGACCCTCGCCAAAATGATTACTGATTACGAGTCGAAGTCGCTAGGTCCTCTACACGGTCTCATCCGACAGGAACTATTGAATGATGCTACTTCTACTTTACCGTGGGCGGTCCAATTGTGCAATTCGTATGATTCGATCTCCACTATCGGCGGGTTTTCGGAATCGGACATCGTGGTATTGACTAACACACTAAACCAAAACCTTTTCGATTATGTTGGGCCCGACGTCGAGTTGGTGGTATCTCCGGTCAACAATGCGGTGGCACCCGCTACCCAAATGACTTGCCTACAACTTCCGACTCCCGATGCTCTCACTCGCTTGGGAAATTCTGGGGGTCCCATTCAACGTGCCCGGGCCTACCTTGACCTCTTGGCGTTTTGCAGACCTTCCCCACCGGACTATATGAGGGTGATTTCGGGTACGGGTCGCGGGGCTTTGGCTCTCTTTTACGCTTCACATGAGTCATGTTTCAAGGTGCCATCCGATAGCTATACGGCAGCCCACCGGGTGCTTGGCTTGACTACGGAGCGCGCCTCTCATGTTCGAAAGTGCCCTCGGTGCAATGAGGCTCCTTTAGAGACTCGCGGGTATGGATCTTCGTCGAAGATATCGGGCATCTCCATGTCGGGTGAGCGCTCAACAACTGCTATGCTCATGGACCGTATCCCCCGGTGCCCGTGCTCTTGGTATATCATCCAACTCCACGACCGTATTGTCCACGTGCTTGAAGAGTATGCTTGAAGCAAGGGCTACTAAGGGGCGGGACTTGCGATTGGTGGTCCGCCGTATTCGGTCGGGATCTTCTCCATATCGCCCTGGGGATGTGGTTTGGTTAGACTTCATGGCTCCGCACCGTTATCTTGTTGTTGATGTGACGGTTACAAGTGCTCGCACGAATACCAATGTTCCTCGTGTAGGTACTCGTCTCCCACTCGATGGCAGCCTTGCATTGGGAGCTCAGCATGGCAAACTTGATGCGGACCTCTGCACTTATGCTTTGCTTGGCACGCCTTCGGTTCAGTCGATCCATGACTACTATCCCTTCGCCATGGAGAATGGGGGCCGGTTGGCGCCGATGGCGGCTGAGTTGGTTAATCGTCTAGCTGTTTTCGTGGCTGAACGTCGCTTCCCTAGCATAGGTGATGCGGACTCTCGCTTCTTGCGCTATGACAATTATGTCCGCATGAAACATTTTGTTCGTCGATCTACTTATGTTCCTTGTCGGTGTTTTTGGGGGGATGTGCGACGTGAATTCATGGAACGTCTTTATGCTGCTCTTCATGGCACTCTGGGTTCCTATCTCTGCGACGCTTTTTAGGAGGGTAGTGCTGACGTTGTGGCATGCCTTCCTGTTTTTCGGGCTTAGATTTTTTTCTCTTTTCTTCTTTTTGCTTGGTGGCCTCCACTGCTCTTTCTTGTAAGATTTCTTTTTTGATATTTCATGTGCCAGCTGGACTAGACTAAGGTTTCATAGCGACGATGGTTGTAGTGATTAGCATTCGTCAACTACATACACATGCTCTAATTAATGAAGTATAGCTTTTTGTATAATTATTTTGTTTGTCTAATTTGTTTATATGCTGATTTGTACCCGGTACTGTAATATTTTCTGAATAAAGATATCCGAAATATCCGTATTTACAAGTTGCAACAACAGGTACGGGTAAGGTTCCTGGTATCATTAATTCGTTATCATCATTGAATCTTTTCTTGATATGGTGGATTCCGGAAGTTTATTTACAATACATTATTTATTACGAGTAGCCCATAGTTGTGCCTTATGATTATGCCTTTCTATTGATTTCAGTCACACACACACACACACACACACACACACACACACACACACACACACACACGGATTTTAGCAAACTATGTCAGTAGGATTTTATACAAGTAGCCCAAGCCTTATGTTATTGCGTTCTTTCTATTTCTCTATATGTCTCTCTCTCTCTCTCTCTCTCTCTCTCTCTCTCTCTCTCTCTCACACACACACACACACACACACACACGCATACAAATACGCACACACAGTGCGTCTTTTGTAGTAATCCACACACGCGGTCTCTCTTAAACTGTATTTTTTTGATAATATAAATAATGCTCATGTACCCCTCGTAGCGATGCGCAGTAGTTACAGACGTATTGAAGTCCCTATCGCAATACACCGTACATATTTATATTACAAAAAAAAAACATTTATTGCCCGATCGAGCTGATGAGAAGGGGGAACACACACACACACACACACACACACACACACACACACACACACACACACACACGCACGCACGCACACACCCACGCACGCACGCACGCACACACACACACACACACACACACACACACACACACACACACACACCACACACACACACACACACACACACACACACACACACACACACACACACACATTTTAGCGAATCGGTGTGGTGGGACAGGATCAGCGACTAAATACACTCCTTCACAAAAGTCCGGACAAGATTTCGCACCTTCGCAAGTAAAAAATGTAATCATGCGTCGATTTTATTGACAAGTATCCTGAAATCCCAGGCAATGTTTTTGCGCGCAAAATGGAATGCACCGACAACTGCGAGGGGTGAGTTCGAACACTGCCGGGCATGTGTACTTGGGGTTATCGCGCCCGCACCCGTGCGTCACGCTCTTTCAAATAGTCGCCGTGCTTGGTAGACAAAAATAGTACCGGGCGCACAACGCCGCAATATGAACGCTGATGCGATGGTCAATCAAATATAATGCATAGGCGACGGAGGGAGGAGGTGTTGGGCAGGCCGCTGCGGAGGAAACGCAAGAAATCGCGTATGTAGACTTACCACCGATGTGCGCACAACCCAAGGGCAAGCCGCTTTCGGCCACCATGTTCAAGCGATCATAACTTACTCAAATTTGGTCAGAACATTTTATGACAGGTACCGCTGGACGCGTCTTTACAATGCGCGTCGAACGCACCTACTTTGGAGTTCAAACTCCCACAAATAGATTTGTAATGAACTATTCTAATTTACAAATTATTCCGGCACAGCTGAGCCGCAGTGCCAAGTAACACCCATCCAAGTCGGCTCACCTCCTGAGACGATTTGTGCGGGGTTTGTCGATATACGTTTACCAATTCTTCATTCCTATTGACCTCCGGGCCTAATTCCCGACGCGTGCTACGCGTGGGGCGGGTGTGGTTGGCACAAGCACATACCCAAGCATTCCAAACAACACCGTCAACGTGATGCGTCCTTAACGGCCAAGTTGGACCTCGCCCCTCCCCTAAGCCAATCGCCTTCGCATGTTTACAGCGTGCAGTGTTTATCCAAACCTGCGTCATGTGCGTTTTTGCTAGCTTGCTTTCCAAAAAATCACCCGTGCCAGCGGCCTGAACTTCCGTGCTCTATTCACACACCCGCAAACCAAACCTCGCGCATTGAACACGGCACCCACGCCTCCAATCCCTCCAAAAAGGCCCCCAAAATACGGTTATGTGGAACACAGAGAAGCATGCAGCTTGGTATGAGCGCTTGAGCAATGCCCAAGCGTGGCGCTCAGAATGATGTGTGTAGTTCACACAATTTCCCGGGAGTTTATGGGCTTAATTCGACAAACTCCACCGACAACACCCGCTTTTAGCTGAGGTCTAACCACCCCGGATGGCGGCTTACTGCTTGCTTCTCGGCTCTCCTACAATTGGGTGGTACTCGGGTATCGTCGTGCTTGACGTGGTGAGAGGGGAGCGTGTTCTGGACTAGCTTATGCTGAACATAATGCATGTCCGGAATTTTATGGAGGAGTATAGTTATGGTTTTTTGTTATTATAGTAAATCGCCCTCGTCCACATACAATTCGCATCGTTGTCTGTAGTTCAATTTCAATTCGTCAGAATTTAATTGAAAAAAAAATCTTGCAAGAAAAAGCAGCGGAAACCAACAAGCAAAAAGAAGAAAAGAAAATCTAAGCCCGAGGAACTAAAGGAAGTCATACCACAGCATCGGAATAATTTCTGAGAAGAAAAGTACACTGTGTAACAGCATGACGACCTGCCCGGCCCGGGTGGATGAAAAGTATCCGGACATCTCGTCATCCGCATTGTACCTCCAGTCAGATTTTCCTTGTACCTGCAGGCCACGTGTACGTACGTTCAATGACACGTACGTCCTGGCGCTGCGGCTGGTACAGCACAATATCTCTCGAGTGTGGTAGCGCCGTAGCCCGGGACGACAATACGCAGCCTGCACGAGGAAATCGTTTTTAATGTAGTCTGTTGCGATAGCGCATACTTGTTTGGACACATTTCAGCAGCGCGTTAAAAAGGCAACTGCTCGTACAATAGCCGCTGCTGCGTAACAACGACTCTCATATTCCGCCGCCCCGCAGCCCCGTTGTCGTTAACAGAAAGCTGGCACGCAATTGAGAGCGTCGTGGGACTCGAGCAGGCCTCCTGCTCCTTGCAACGCAGCTTTGCAGGCGCCATCATCAACACCTCCCGGCCAACAGCACCGGACTACGGCAGAACGAGCAGAGGTATGCTTTATCATACCGCCGCCCCGCATCACCCCATAGCTTTCTGCCTGGGAATCGTCGGGCTTGCGGTTGCGTTTCACTATGGCGGATTTCCAGGAACAATATAGAGAAGGTAGCAGGCACCGCCTATCAGGACATCGCGCCGTAACACCAATCGGCAACAGTCTTACATACTGGCAATTTCTTGCGACCAAGTAAACAGAGTCGAATACAAGTTGGGTTCTCTGCCCACCCCAGCGTTCGATGGCCCCCGCCCTTTTCGTCCTATCCCCAACTGCGCCCTCTCATTTTCAACCGCGCCGGCTGTCCCGCGACTCGTTCGCCCACTTGTCTGAAAAATGTAACAGGTTTACAAAAACGCACCGGGCCTTTTTTGATGTACTCATGTTATTATCTAGGTGTTCTGACACTGTGGCTGGTGCCCGCTTAGCTCGATAGGCCAATAACGGTACTTCGACGTCTTCTGAAAAGCGGTTGTTACAGCTTGTTGACTTCATGCAGTACTGTCGCCACGATGTATAGCCGCAGTAGTGTCGTTTATTAGGTATGTAAATGTTATGTACGTCAGGGCATGCACAGCGTAAAGCTTTTAAATGCTATTTTGTCGACGCCTTGGGAGACAACGGGATGTCGTTTACACTTCTCATCCGCTGCAATGCGATAAGACGCTGTGCTGCCGCCGTTATTCCTGTTCTTACATAATAGAGTCAGTCCGCCAGCAGGGCAGCAGGCGTGGTCGGGCGGATATCCCAACGAACACACATTTCGGCAGCAGCACGTAAAATGCATTTCCTGCGCTTCTTCTTATAGTTTTCCTATGCACCATTCTGCTATATAGCGACAGTCAGAGTAGCAGATATAAATGAGTATCATCTTTTTGCGTTAATATTGTAGAGCGCGGCTATCGTCTGCTGCTCTTAATAAATAGTTTGTAATACTGCACGCACCACCGTATACGGCTCGTCGTCGACGGCGTACGTAGTCACAACTTTATTTGAGCCGCCATATCACCTATACTCCGAGCACATATGTAATCCAGAACCTTTTGATCAATTAATATTTGTATATGTAGTCTGGTTTGTTTCAATTTCACGATACTCGTCGCGGCTGGGTATAGCTCCTGATGCATATAGCTTCTATGATGCAGCTACATACAGAAGAAATATATGGCACATATATATATAGCAGTATAAGTGATTATGCTGCTGCCGCTGCGTGCCCCAACTCAACCAATGATGAATATTGTGACTGTTGTCATGATACCATATACACAAGTGTCATAATCGGTTTTTCGGAGGCCCCTACTCTTATACGTCTGTCGCGCGCTATTCTATACATACGCTGCCACGACCCGGACGCCGGGCCGAATCGACGCGCTTGAGTTCGACTGTCCGAGGTTAACATGGGTGGGCTAAATAGGGTAGCTGTAATATGTCAATTCTGGTATACGCGTATTCTATACAGCTGTCGCCGAGTACTAATCCGCCGAAGACAAGCGGCTGAAATGAGGTATTGAGGTGAGTAGCAGCGAAAAAGAAGTTTGTTGTTGTGTTTCTTATTGGCACAGTGGTTTTTGCAAACCATGCAGTTCACACGTTATCTTATTTGGCACGTTCTATTTCCGCCCGAGGTATTTGCGTCGATTACAACTACTACCAAATAGATATCGAATAGATGTTATCCCTCCTGACGAAGGTTTCGTAGTTTCAATGGACAAGCGCCTCATAAGGCTAGCTACAACTGCTGTCGAGCAAACTCCTATAACTCGATACCGCGACACGGGGTCGAGTATGCAGTTGGACTTCATCATAGTATATGTAGTCTCTGACGATAGAACATTTATCTAATAACCTACGAGCGGTGAGCGACGAAGGAGACCAGCGCAACAGTTCACACCAGCAGGGATGACATGATGACCACCAAGTTGTAATTAACATGATATTGCAGAGGTAATAATTTCAACACTAGTAAGTGCATGCAGAGGCCTGCATCTCTGTCCACTGTTGCTGTCGTTATTATGCGCCCCACTTACAATATCACATCAATCGGAATGCTACTGGCAACGTTGCCTGCTCGCTTGGTTGAACAACTCGATATGTGCCCGGAAAGTATATGCCTTAAAAACAAGTGGTAGCGATAATACGACCTGGAGCAGCTCTAAGAGCACGCGGACCTCGTGAAACTGGATATATGTATGCGTAGTATCGATGATGATACCAAGCGAGGAGCTCCATCGAAAAAAATACAGTCTCCTGCGAAATATAGTGTGAGTACCATTATAACGGTCGTACGCTCATCCAGGGTCCGAATATTCTCAGCTTACGACGATGCTGTTCGAGTTTTAGTGGATTGCCGACCCGTGCCAGTAGTATGGATGCATGTTGTGGTGAATCAGTTCAATAGGATGACTTTAAGCACGAGCGACCTGAATCTTCCTTCTAGCGTCTCTTAACGTCAACCGCCCCGCCGAGCAGGCGTGTTGCTGACTATCAAAATATTTCCTGTATTGTCGTCTCAGTAGGTACAGCTTGGAATTGTCGGCTGCTATACCTCACTTTCTCTATCTCGGCCATTGACTCCAGCTGTTCGACAGTAAGGTGCTTGTTCTATTCCAACTGTTGTTGGAATATATCAAAACGACGGAAGTCTTGAAGTAAATATGGATCCCGATGCACGTATCGATGGCGGCTCGATGCTCGTCCATGGGGGTGGAGGGCAACTGAAAGCTGGTCGCACTTTTATCGTGTCGCCCGATAAAGCAGCGCGACAATCGCCTGTCGCAGATAAGAAGCCCACATTTACCCGCGAATACATTGTTCCACCGCTCTTCCTGAACTGCGGGAAGTCGACCGAGACACAATGCTTCAAAGGTATAGCTCCTCCCTATACAGCACATATCGATTGAGTATCACTTTATTTCTGACATGGCATGACTACTGTCGGTACCGTACGCCGTTCGGCAATTCTTGAATGTTCACTGGACAGCTGCAAGTTATACAGCTCGCTCTACTGTGAATCGGAATATCAGGAGTTGCGGCAGCGGATGTTTTAGTATAGTCGTCAATCATGTTTTCATCTACCCGTATCTAACTTTCTACTGCCCTTGTTGCTGTGATAGACGAATCAGATGCTGGACACACCGAGGAACATGGAAACACAGCACCCAATATGAAAGTGGCTTCATCTCATCCTACGCGCAATCGCAACACGCCCGCGCAGTTGCTTTCTGTCAGACCGACACCGATGATGTTCGGCAAGGCATTCTCATCATGCCATAATATAATCCCCGCCGCATCGGCAAAAAACCTCCTGGCCGCGTTTGAGGACGCTGCTCAGAACCTGCACGGACCCGAGGAAAATGATTCCCTATTTGGTTCTTTATTTAAGACGAAAATGGGGCAGCATCGTCACGATGGGGAGGTCTCTGATGACGTCAGCTCCGACTTCACTGGACATAGCAATAAGGGCCATGCCGTCTGTGGGCAGGAGAGGCACGACGTCGTCTCTTTGCTGCCCCGCTCCAGCGCATCAGCACCGAGTCCGGACGACGATGCGGACACGGACGAAATTCGTGCCGTCAAGGCTGCGCTCGTGTCGGTGGAGCCTCCCGTCCCGATTGGCGACCACTTGTCCGCGAAGATCAAATCCCAAATGGCGGGTAGCCGTACTGGCAGCGACAACAGGAGCTGTGGCAATCAGGCTCACGACAATCTTGTGTACGCAGCAAGTGATCCTAACAGCCGTCGTAGCAGCGTGTCCACCTGGATGGAGTCCACCTTATTCACTCTCTCCAGTGACAATCCCAGGATGGCCTCCACCGAGTCCATTCTTTCTCCTCACCATCAGCAGCAACAGTTCACCCGACAGCAGATGCAGCACGACAGCCTGACTGATGCGCTGCTGCTGGACCTCAAGCGCCACGGGGAGGTGGACAGCACTCTTGCGGCCTGCTACCTCCACATCAACACTTCCGATGCCGACGATGGCGCTTACTCCCTGGGCTACCACAACAACACGCTTGCCGCCTGTCCCTTCGGTGCGTCACCCGCGTCTGCAAAGCTCAGGCAGATGGAGGGGAACCACCCCTTCACCAATACCCACGTCGCCACGCCGCAGATAAAGAACATTAAGCAATCTTCGCTGGGTCGTAGCATCAGCGCCGTTGCTGAGTCCGCGGGATGGAACGCCGCTGGGGATGGCCATTCAGCATCCTCCCAGCAGTCTCCCGGCCACGTCGCCTCATGCGGCCTCCTTAACGGTGGCGCAGTCGTTAACTCGGCCAATTACATGAACAGCTTCGAATGCCACTGGAACGTGATGCCACACATGCTGCACAACTTTCACCAGCACTCCAACGACCACGGCTTCTCCAACTTGTTCTCGACACTGGGAAACATTAACGCTCATGCCACAGTCGCTGGTAAGGGCAAGCGTACAGTGCCGGCCACGAAGCAGGCCGGGGTCGGGAAGCGGGCCAAGACAAGTCGAAAGGCTGCAAAGGTCACCGAGGCGGCGATTAAGGCGGAGGAGGACAACAATAACGCGACTGGGGAGCAGCGGGCGCCGACGCCTGGCAAGAAGGCCCTCGACAAGGGAAAGTCCACTTCGAAGTTCCGTGGCGTCACACACCATCGCTGGACTGGCCGTTACGAGGCCCACCTGTGGGACTCCTCTGTGGAACGCGTCAGGGTGAACAACACCGGCCGCAGGCGGGGAAAGCAGGTGGGGATGATGCCGCTCTCCTCCCCGTACCAATCAGCAGTAACCTCAAACGCACGCTACCTAGAAATCTTAACAACGGATTCATTGAACGTGTTGCCATGGCAGAGAGCTAAGGGGTGACCTGTCCACAGGTGTACCTCGGTGGATATGCAGATGAGGTTGAGGCCGCACGGGCGTATGACAAGGCCGCCCTCAAGTATTGGGGACCAGAAGCCCAACTCAACGTATGTGCCAGACTCGGCGCATACAATCATATACCACTTTGATTGTCCACTTCCGCCTACACTGTCATTGCCTGTTTGGCGTTGTGAAGCTGGCCCCCTTATCCTTTTGGCGTGAATAGTTTCAGGCGGCCGACTACGTTGACGAGATGGCGGAGCTGGAGTTGCTGAGCAACGAGGCAGCGGTCGCGATGCTGCGCCGCAGCAGCAGTGGCTTCTCGCGAGGCGCCTCCAAGTACCGTGGTGTCACCAAGCACCACATGCATGGCAAGTGGGAGGCCAGGATCGGACGCGTAGACGGTAATCGTTACCTGGTGAGTAGCTACCGGTTTAGTAGCTCTCTCTCTCTCTCTGTCTCTCTCTCTCTCTCTCTCTCTCTCTCTCTCTCTCTCTCTCTCTTTCTCTCTCTCTCTCGCTCTCGCTCTCTCTCGCTCTCTCGCTCTCGCTCTCGCTCTCGCTCTCGCTCTCTCTCTTCTCTCTCTCTCTCTCTCTCTCTCTCTCTCTCTCTCTCTCTCTCTCTCTCTCTCGCTCTCGCTCTCGCTCTCGCTCTCGCTCTCTCTCCCTCTCTCTCTCTCTCTCTCTCTCTCTCTCTCTCTCTCTCTCTCTCTCTCTCTCTCTCTCTCTCTCTCTCTCTCTCTCTCTCTCTCTCTCTCTCTCTCTCTCTCTCTCTCTCTCTCCCCTCTCTCTCTCTCTCTCTCTCTCTCTCTCTCTCTCTCTCTCTCTCTCTCTCTCTCTCTCTCTCTCTTAGGAGGAGCATCAGACGGACTGACACCCCGTTGTCGGATCATAGTATCCGCCACCCAGTGCATGCGAATGATGAGCTATTCTGACCATGAGATGCTGTCATGTCCTGCGCAGTATCTCGGGACGTTTGGCAGTGAGAAGGAGGCGGCTCAGGCGTACGACCGCGCCGCCATCAAGCATCGCGGTCTAAAGGCAGTCACCAATTTTAAAATCAGCGATTATGGCGTGGAAGAGTGAGCACGCACTGATGAGGGAACCGAAGCAAGGAATGGCGATTCTGTGAAGGCTTGCTTCAGACATTGTAGCAGCCGGTTGAATACGCCTTTGCCGGAATGACAAAAAGAGCAGCAGTGTCTGCCCTGGGGATATCAAGATCAAGATGATGACGAAGAACACGTACATATTCGTTTATAACTTAAAAGCCCGTCTAGTCTCTACGTGTTGTCGTGTTCTGAAGACGACGGGCTGATGACGACGAATGCGGCCGCCCCCTTCAAGGGCGACCGCCAGAATCGACGTGTACACGTATGTATTCGTAGCCACTGCTTTGTGGCGCTAGTATTAGTGCAGCACCAGCAATCGAGTTATGCTTAGGACGGCTACCTCACCTCACATCGGAGTAAAGTACAGTGTACATGCTATGATGCAGGGAACAGCTGTAGCATAAGACAATTTTCCTTGTACAGTACCGTGTACTCCCCTTGTGTCAGGCCTAATTCCACACAGTCCTGCCTTTGCCATATTATGTAACCCGTGAGAATGCAATATCATCCCATGTATCCTCGCCCATCCCTCGACACCACATGCGCACCGCTCCATCGGGTATTTCTATGTGATTGTCATACACTGTTTCAATACTCCTATCTATCTATTGTCAAATCCAATTATATGCGCATCTGCTACAACCTCGTCCGATTCGTGCTATGCGGCGTCCTCCCATGGATAGGACGTCCGCGTCGGCGAGGACATGCCAGCACTCCAGCTGCTCCCCCGCCAGCAGGTAGCCCGATATCTCCGAGTCGCAGATGGGCGGGTCGGCCGTCGCCTTCTCGCTCCCGGGGCAAAAAGACTCCGGGATCGCGGCGCCCTGCGCCGTGTACCACCCCTCCAGGACGGCCTCCTCCAGGTGCCCCGCCAGCAGCATCCCCTCGCTCACTTCGTCCACCCAATCCAGCGACCCCGCCACAGCGACGCTCCGCTTTTCGCCGCGCGGAACGTTTGGTCTGCCACTCAGTAGCCCCAATCGACTGACCCCCCCCCCCCCCCCCGCGCCATCCGCACTTTGGCCCGCTGGATGCGCTCTTGCCGTTTCTAACGGGCCGCATCGATGGCGGCCCTCGAAGGCGGCGTGCCACCCGCTGCTACCGGCTGACTTCGATCTGCAGCCCTCTTCTTGGGTGCCCCCTTGCCAGTGCCGTCCTATGCTAACAGCGCAGTCATCGCCTCGTTGCAGTATCGCAGGCGCGGTTGGGCGCACTCGTCAATAGCTCGAGTTGCATCCACAATCGAATATGGACATGCGTGGCCTTAAGTTGATGGCGGGTTGGGCGTCAAAACGCTTGGCTAGTGCGGCAACGCGTTTGCATCATAAATATGTTCGGAGACGTCATATGCAAACAAAGCATGAGGAGGTAAGAAATTGGTCCATGTGGGCACCGTCGACGAACGTAGCAGACAAAAGCCGGTATTAATGCTCCGCCACGGCGCCATCTAGCTAGTTAGATTAACTATGCGTATCTGTACGTACCGGGAGGTACTGGTCGTACTGTAGCATCAACACCCTTATGAATATTGCAGTAGCGACGTACCCACGTTTGTACATCCGTCCGATGGAAAAGCACGAATTGCAATTAGTAACGAGTACCTGCACAATGTCATGCAATGTACTGTTGCATGACTGCACTCGTCACACTCGTACCCTCCCCCTCTTGACAGTTCAATGAGGCCGCCGCGAGGCAGACCTCCGTGGTCTAAGCTCCTTTACTGAAGTAGTTACTGGGACTCAGGAATGCGCGTTGGGTGAGCGTGCATGAAGTCGATATACGCCTGAGTCTTGGCAAACTTGTGCCATTGGGGCGTCTCCAAGAAATCTTGTAACGCTGTGGTCCGGTGTACTTCAGCGGTGCCAGACTAGTGGAATGTCGTCATCACTGAAGTGCGTCATGAAGAGAAGATATTTGCCTCGTCGCCCAGGTAGCGACTTGATGCACACAACAGAGATATGCGAGACATCAAACTCCTCGTCGTCTCCTTCATGTACAGTTACCGGAACAACTGGTCGTAGTGGAGCGGTAGAGCAGGGCCGTAAATTGTTCACATGAAACACATGATGTAAGCGTACTATCGCTGGAAGTTTCAATATGTAAATGTGTTTCCCAATTTGCTCCTCCACTGTAAAAGGGCCAAGCTGTCTGTCTCTGAGTTTCCGGTTCGGTTGTCCACGTAGAAAAAGGTTTGCTGTGACGACTGACACCTTGTCTCCTCTGGAGAAGTGTGGCGCTGTAGACGGTTCTGTGCGTGCTTGCATCTCGTCTTTGTGTAGCTGTAATACTGAGCGTACCATAGTATTTACTTCCTTTAACAATCTCAACCGTTCTGTTGCGTCTTGCGAAACTGGAATTCAAGGTCGCATGCTGAACAACATATCAGGAGGCTCCTCAGGAGAGAATCCGAAGTTGGCCTCAAACGGTGTGTGCTCAATTCCGAGTGCACGCAAAGCGTTGTACGCAAATTCCACTTGTGGTAGTAGAGTCGTCCAATCAGAGCCATCATAGCAACAAAAGCAACGAAGAAGCTGCTGAAACGTGCTGTTCACGCGCTCTGTCAGTCCGTCCGTTTCTGGATGTCGACAGGAAGACATGTTCAGACGTGTTCCGAGGCGTCGCCAAAGTGTCTGCCAAAAGGCACTGACGAATTTCGGGTCGCGGTCGTTAATCGGCACACGGGGCAGTCCATGCAAACGGTAGACTCCCTGTAAAAACAAAGTTGCAGTTTCTTCGGTAGTAACAGTCTCTGTACACGGCAGAAAATGGGCCATTCGAGTTAGATGGTCTACTACAATCAGCACACTGTTAAAGCCATACATGCTAAGAGACACTTGCACTGAATAAGCACAAACAACATATTCTATGCACACGCAAATAACCGTACCCAATTCTAATTCAAATCGCGAATCGTCATCATATATATCACCGCACCAAATGTGTATTATATTTGACATGTAATATTGCATAGACATGCATGTGGAGTTTACGATAAACAAGTATATGACTTTCACATTTTGTCGTATGCCTTCTTACCTTGCTTTGCCACATGCTCGGCAATAGCTGTGGATATGCCATACCTTGAAAATATGCATGCTTGAAAACAATTCCGTATCGTGATTGATTGCTACAACAACTAGCGCGCGTGTCACAATCCTAGGAAGTGCGCAACAATAAAGCTCCACAGGTGTTGTTGCAATAGCAACAAAATAACCGGAGTTTTTTTATGAGTACGTCAAGAATAGTTGGAAGGTAGAATATGGGGGTTGGGGAAATGTTATTCACTGTTCACTTCCGCTGCGGCTTCTGTAAACAATTACGTCATCATCGGAAAAATAAAGTAAACAAGCCATTGAAAGAATGAAAGGTAATGCAACTTTAGGTCACGATCTGTCCATGCCTTCACCCGCAAGAACCTTTTCTATTCAATCAGTCAAGTCGATTGCCAGCAAAATTTTCAGATCATGAAGCCTTAGTCCTTTGACTGCATCGACACTCAAACGAGTGGCCGATGACTCTGCATGTGTGGATGGCATTCCCACACTTTGAACTATGAATAGCATGTCCCATGTACATCGATTTTTGGCGTTCCGCATTTGCAAATAATGGACGGTGAGCCCCATGAATATTTGTCACGACCAGTTGCGTGCCTTTAATGTTTAGGGGACTAAGCACTATACATGAGTACCCTTAGTAGGGATCGCAAACGGTTATATAGTCATTCCTGAAATCTGACCTCAAAATTAATTCATACGCTCAGATCAGCCACCTCCACTTTCTTCGATGGGGAACCCTCGAGCGATGAGAGTGGTATGTGGCGGAAAAGTCAAGCGGATGCCACGGATGAAGGGGCGAAGGTGGTCCAAGGGCATGTAGGAAACATATACCTCATCGGCCAAAGGGGGGTCCGTACTTTGCACGGAGACCGTCGGCCATATTGATAGAGGGAGCCCCATTAAGGTCGAAGAAGGACATGAGGGCTGACTGCGCTGGTGGAGCGTCCCCGGCAAGAGGGTTCATATTAGAGTGGAACACGGAGGGATGTCCAGGAGGTGCATCACGTGGTGATGTGCCACACCCTGCACGTCCCCATCGACCACCCCGACCGCGAGGAACACGACCCCGGCCGCGGAGAGCAAAAGAGGTGGATCGTACTGCTGCTGTTAGTACTGCTAGTACTAGTACGGTTGGTGCTGGTACTATTGGTGCTGCGATTTCTGTTCCCCGTGCTACGGCTGAGATGGCTGCAAGGGTAGTTAACATTCATGATGGCAATACAGTCTATCGGCCACAAGAAGACATGCTCCAGTCCGATAACGGCATGGTGGTGGTATGTGCCTGCTTTGTGAGCTGTCTGCACGTGTAGTTTGTCCTTCCTCGACGGCGGCTTCAACAAAAGAGTTGAAAGCACGGGGATCATGCATGCCAATGCGACGACCGGGATGGTGATGTCCAGCGAAGGACGTGTGCGACTGATGTTGAATAAGCATGGTAGATAGTTGGGTAATGGGTATGGAGGTAGCAGCTTGACCATCATGCCCGGCATTTAGAGCACCGATAATGTTGGCTCGTGCCCCTGACATCTTGTTGTTTAAGTTACATAAGGTTTTTGCTACAATATTTTTTTCGCTGACCATAAACTCATCCTCATTGATGTCTTGGTAGTTATGCAACATACGCCGCAAAAGGCGTATACACTCTCGGTTTCGCCTTGCAAGTCCAAGCGTTTTGTAGGTAACCCAATTCCTATTGTCGGAATCAGGAACGGGTAGTTACATGTAGGTCGTGCCGGCCCCACAAGGGGGCCGGCTGTGGCGACTAGAGAAGTGAGAGGAGGGAGATGGCGGCCGGCGAAGGCACCGGCACGGCCGGCCGACCGCCACTAATAGGGAATAGAGTACCGCTAATAGCATAACACTAACTACTAGGATGACAAATAGCTACTTTGTACATAAGCACTAGGCAACGGGATGCTAGTGCTAGCACCCCCCCTCAAGGTAGCCGAGGTCTTGACGTCGTCCTAACTTGCGTCGAGGAAGGTGCCATCTTGGTCGGAGGTGTAGTGCTTGTAGCGTGTGCCTCAGGCGGGGCATGTGCAGCGACATGCACTCACATGAACTTGCCGTTACTGGCGAGTTGCCGATATGAAGCGGTTCCAAATTTGAAATTGTTTACGACAATACCGAGTTACGGTTGCTGTCGCTGGGCGCCCCCGATCGAACCTATTGTAGGTCTTTGCGATGCTTAATGGGTTTAGTAGTACGCCGTGAACCACTAATCCCGACCTCTCCATTTGAAGTAGCGATACCGTCTAAAACATACGTGTAACTAGATATTTATTATTTTCTGATCTATACGTTTTTTTTGGATAATGTATGAAATAAAAAGTGTCGCTAGTCTCCACGATACGCGGCGTGCTCCAGCCGCTACGGGGACGATGATCAGCGAGGCATGTCAGCTTGAGCTGGTCGAGGCGGACTTGCCTGACCTATGCTCATGTGCAACTCCGGTCGTGCCGGAGCTAGGGGGGAAATGCATGTGAAAAACCCCCTCGCTCAGGTCATCGACGGTCCCGTCTCGATCCGTGCTCATCCCCGCCCGAGGTAATAGTTGCTCCTCCCGACGCATCTCGCCACCTAGCGGAGTCTTTTCTCCTCCTTTGGGGACTGGAAAGAGAAAATAACTAGGTTGCAGACGGTGTCCGGCTGTCATATCCGGCTGCCCATTTCTATGAATGCTAGCATCTGGCATTATTTATTTCCTCGAATTGGTACATGTATCTTAGCGATATTCAGTGACTTTCTATTGTCATCACGGCAGTATCACTGTATCGCCGTATTTTCCACGGACAGTACATAGTTACTAGCAGTATCTCTTCTTGATAGTTCCTTTCAAGATAGTTCTATGAGCTCGTACGATAAGGTTAGATAAGACGGCACATATATTTTCAGATAATTTGTATCGCTAGTAATAGTTTGGTTAGTTTAGCTGGCGGCACAAGCTACATGTTCTAAGGTTGTTTCTAGACCACATGAGGCGTGGATATTTAAGACGGAGACTTACTAGTCATGGGAGAGACCCAAACCGGTACAGACCATATTTACGCCACACCCAGATTGTAAGAAACCATGTTCCTAAGACAATCTTCTTAATTCTCTCTACGCTGTATAATTAGATCCATAGATTAGGTTCTACTATTAGTCTAAGGTTGCCAACTTAGCCTGACCAAAGTAGCACCTCGCACGTGGTTTCGGAGCCCTAGAACAGCTAGACGAGACGAGGATGTCTAACCGAGCAGGAGAGAGACTACCAGAGGAAGTCGATGGTCGACAAGAGGGGCGCCTTCTAGGCCGACACAGCCGACATCGACAGATGGTGGAAGACATGCAGCACGAGAAGGATCGAGTCCCACGATGGAGCCTATTTCGGTACACGTCACCGAGATGCTACAACGTCTAAGTAACCGAGTTGACACTTTTTCGATTGAGCTATCTCAACTGCGTGACCACGTCGACAACGGTTTCAGACGTTTTGAAGGACGAGTGAACATAAGGCGAGAGACGGAGAATTTTCTTCGAGGAGAACATTGAGATCGGAGATGACGCGAGAGATGCCGAGCATGATGCCAAACGACGTCAAACCATCCAAGATTAAGAACATCGCTACGACTAACATCGACGAGCTAAGAAACTGGTTCCGACACGCATGAGGGTATCTACGGTATCACAACGTTAACCCTGAAGAATAGAGAGGATTGTAATGGGTATCTGGCTTTCTGAAAGGCCCACTATCGAAGTGGTGGTACTCCCAAGTTGCGCAGACTGGAGATGAAGTCGGTGGAGGATTTTTCGGAGTTTTTGAGATGGAAAGATCGTTAATTCAGGAATTCTGCGGAAGAACACCGGCGGAACAAGCGAGATTGAATTTGGACAAGGCGCGACAGAAAACCACGGTCCTGAAGTACGCGAACTATTTTCGAGAACAATTATTGGAGCTTCCTCACCGTCATGAAGAAGATAGCGTACATGATTTCCAACGCGGTCTAAGACCCTCGATTCATAAGGAGGTTACCCTGAAGACCCCTAAGACCCTACACGAGGCGATTCAAGCAGCCCTGCGAGCGGAAGCAGCGGAGACCAAGATTGAGACGACCCAACGCTCGACATGCCGGCTGAACGTCATCGAGGAGGATAGCGACTTTTCGGAGGCAGCGGAGGAGGTCGACAGTGAATCGGAGGAAGATTCGCATGGCGCGACCGATGAAAAGCCGCGGGAGTTGTACGAGATTCAACGCCTCACTCAAGACGAGGTCGACAAATTTAAGAAGGAGGGCAAGTGCTTCATTTGTCACAAGAGGGGACACATCGTTATCGACTGCTTAGACACAAAGAACAGGAAGAACGACTGAATGAGGAAACCCCGGCCGGGAAATTGAGACCTGAGTCGGCAACTCGCGGCAAGCTGCAAGGTGAGGTTTTGTCTCATACAGAGACTCAGGGTAAGACCAAGACAAAAGAAGTACGAAACCCGCTACCTCAAACGACATTGAGGCCAATCTTTAGGAGCAAGGACTATAGCGACTTGATGATGAATAGGGAGTATTTCCTAAAGTACTCTCGGACCTACGGACCTTTCGACTTAGATGAAGCTAGCGATAATGACGGCCTTAATTCTCAAGTGGCGGAGGATTTTTGCTGTCCGACGCGCCCATTTCAGGAGAGAGATTTACAGAAGTACCGGAGAATTTTGGCTAAATGCGCCATTTAACGAATTAGAAGATTTTTGGGGCCACTATTTGCGGAGTAAACTGCTCCATCCCCACCTGAGAGCGGTTATAGTGGTTCCAAAATGGAGGGCAATACCATGCACTGGGCACAACATGCCATTTTGACCTGCCATGGTCATGTGTATTTTTACAGGTGTTAAGAGCGTGGTACGGGTCATGTTTTTCCCTATTACGTGCGACCTTCATATTATTTCTCATTGCATACAAGGTGATGATACGGTGTATATGAGTGATAAACCGCACATAATCTAATGAAGTCAAGTGTCTTCCTTAGCGTTCACCACCCTCAGCGGCCCCCACGTCCGCCACTTATTTCAACTCTTCCGCCCCGACCTCTCGCAGCACACGTTCGAAGAGGAGGTCTACCACCTCCTCACTCGCCAAGGTTCCCGCTCAGAAATCCACTCACCCACACCCGCCACCTCCACCCGTAATAGATGGGCCACTAGAGAGGACGTCCTCACAGCTCTCCGCCACACATTCCACATCCAGACAGAACTCTACTCCGACCCCCTCAATAAATCACTCTATTCTCACACCTACCACTCCCTATACCCCGAAGACATAGTCTTCTCATCAAGCGGCATCAATGCCCCACACACATGGCGCGTCACCAACATCGCCAACCCAGAATACGATCACGAATGCATGCGCCGCGCCATGGAACATGCAGTCACAAGCGCACACCTCACAGCCTCTCACACACCCAGCGCAACCATCCTCATACTCCCCCGATGGGAACACACCCCATACCGCCACTCCAAATACATCAATTCCCCATACACACACCACCTCACCCCCCTACCAATGACGCAAACACCTTCCTACCCCCCGACCAACACACATGCCACCCCACCCCTACCCCATTCGGCACACGGTGGATGGTCGACATATACCTCGTCGCTAACCCCCTAGTCCTCTCCACCTTACCCTCACACACAGCCATGACCGCACTCCACAACACTCTCGAGTCTATCTACGACACACACCTCCTCAACCCCACCATCACCATCCCACCTCCACACCTCACCGACTCCTACTCACCACACTCAGTAGGCATCCACCACCTCCTCCCCAACCCCACTCACCCCCTTACCTACCCCCTCCATTAACGCATGCGACTAATATACTCCCCCACCAGAGGAGATCTTGCTTGGAACTGGCAGGACTTTGTTTACACAGACGGCTCCAAGAAGGGAGGCTCCTCCCCCTTAGGAGCAGCCGCCACCCACCCCGCCTCGGACACCCGCATCAAAATTCTGGTGACCTCTACCCCTCCCTCGCACACCATCAACCGCGCTGAATTAGCTGGCATTGACATAGGCCTCCAACTTGGCCATACTCATCTCCTTACAGACAATGCGTGCTCCCTCCGCCTCATACAAGGCTACTTAACCTGCCCATTAGCTTACAGACACAACATCCACCGCGACACACTCCTCTCCATCACACACACCCTCAAAACCCGCTGCAACGCAGGCATCCGCACACACCTCGGCAAAATTAAAGAACACAACCACTCACTAGGAAACGACCTCGCAGACACTCTAGCTAACCAAGTTTCAGATGGACACCCACCCGACACAACATACACCACAGGTTCAAACGTGTCGATAGGCCACTGGACCTGGCCATACACCCTCATTCCACAAACCCTAGGGGAACCCACACCCTACAGATACACCAACCTCAAAACTGACGCTCACACCCACAGCACCAAACACACTCACACACCCCTCTCACACACATCCAAACACGGTGCCCTCCTCGCTCGCGCCGCGGAGGACGGCGCGGACTTCACTTTCCACAAAAACACACAACACTCACCAACATCTAATTCACCCACAAGCAAGAATTCATGTGGAGAGTCCACAACACCCGCCTCCTCACACACAACCCCACCCTGCGCTGCCCCATGTGTGTCCAACTCACTAGCAACGGCCACATGGCCGGTAACTGCCCCACCATGTCTGGCCTAAGACAAGACCGCCACAACAGCGCGCTACAACTCCTACCATGGAACGTCACAACGGAGGTCGCTGGGAGACCATCAGCATTGCCGACTTAGGTAACAAACCCATCAAGTCATTTACCTCCCCCACCCCCACCCACACCCATCTTGACTGTCACCCTCCTCATCCCACTCACATGCCCACCCGCCTTGTTGCTGCTGACGAAGGCCTCTCACCCGACTTCCTAACCTTGTGCCCAGCCATCCTCCCCCCCGAGGTTCTCCCCCACGCGCTACGACCCCCGGCGCATAAACCCGAATTTATCCGCCTCCTCGAACCTCGATTCATCGGTCAAACAAACGGCCGCCGCCGATACTCATAAATTAAAAAAATTCAGATAAGGGAGTGGAAATATTGCACGGACCACAACCTCTCCCACACTGCCCAATTTATTCGTGCCAAAAAACAATCCCCTCGCAAATGCCATCCGTAACCACTGGCCATGTACAGAGGTCGACATCCTCCCCATCGTCATGAGCCGCACGGGTACACCGCACTCATCCACCATCGCAAGTCTCACCTCTCTCCTCACCCTCCGCACCGACCCTCCTGACAAACTCATCTCCAAAGCACGACTCGACACATCTCGCATACTCGCAAAACTCCACACGCACTCTGTCCAATGGCTACACCATCTCCTACTTGTATACTGCATCAAATCCCGCACGACCTCTCGCCGCGCCCCCGCACACTGCACCTTCGCACGCCCCTGATTGCACTCCATCTTCGCCCTACATCGCACCCTCCCCGGGGGGGAGTAAAACCCCCGAAACCATTTGAGTGGTTGGATTTAGGTGGTTAACGGTCTAGCCTTGACTTGTAAGTTTCTTGTATGGCATAGTTGGGAGGGCCCAGAGACAGCAGCCGGCGCATACGGTACTTCGTGTAAACCGGCGCACACGGTACATGTTGTAAACTATTTCAATTTCAATTTTTCAATTTTGTCTTCCTCATATTTTGATCTACTGTGACCTACGCACAGCGCCTCGTTCGCGAAAATGAAGTAAGGCCGTCCGCCGATGCCGATGCAGTTTGGTTTACTACGGTCCGCGCGAACATCGCTACCTTGTCGTCATGGCGGCGCCCATCCACCACAGTGGATAGCCTTACGGAGGAATATGAGGAAATCCGTGGCTAGGGCTGTGCCTTATGCTTGATGTTATGTGACAATGGACTGGGCGAGTGAGAAATTGGCACAAGATTTGGTGAAGTACGTGGACGCTTTTAACGACGACCCCGTCGAGGCAGCGGAGCGCGAACCATGGAACAAGTCATAGGGGCCGAGTGAGTGGAAAAAATAAGAAGACAACAAAGTTTGGTGGGGACGTAACAACACGGGTGAGGAGCTGGCAATTCAATTTGATGAGGTGAGCTCCCTATGTGAGTCGTGTTACTGGTCACAACATATTATACAGCTTGTAGAATATTTTCCCGCCGTCCCGTTCGATCTTGACCTGCGCGACGTCACTTCCCCTCGCCTACGACTTGTGGTTATTATTTGTAGAATTATTCTTTCGTGAATCTCTGACTACGTAGCAAAACTACCGTTGTTGTCGTGGGATTGTTAGGGAGGTCGGAAAGCTCCCTAACTTCCAAGATCTCTCACACGGGACAAAATTGGGGTTCAGGAACATCATGTAAGTTTTCCCGCCCATTTTATTTTTTTGCCATTTAGACTAGCAATGTATGCATCAACTGAACATTACCTGACATAGCGGCTATGTGCTTATATTCGCAGGCTTTTGCCTTACCTTGAGGAATGCTCGAAGGATAAGAGGGGGGCTATAGCGGTGATGCTCCCGCCTGTGACACTAGAGCTCCACGAGACAACATACGTCCCGTCCGGTCCGACAGAGTACATGTTGTCGGGGATTTTCTACGCGGCGAATAACGAGCCGCTGCCCTCGGAGGAGACGTGGCACTATGGTGGTCGGTGGGCGCTGCTTCCACCTTACTCGGACTGGGAGGTAAGAGTCACCCCCGTCCTTTGTATGCCGACCGTTATAGACGCTACCTGTTAATGGGACGAGGTAAGACGAGTAGAGTCACCTTGTTGCCGAATTAATGCCTTCTACATTTATCTGATTTGTCAGTCTATTTCATGCATGCATACGTGAAACAACCCGTGAAGAACTTTGTGCTTCACGAGGAGATTAAGCGTTATTTCCGGAAGCCGATAAGGAGGGCAGTTGCAGCTTGGGTAATCCCCGAGGTGCGGTTCTTGCATGAGCGCGCCAGCTACAAACGTGAGCACCCTCAGCTCACGTTCAACAAAACAAGTCGGTCCCCTCAGCATTTAGGGAAACACTTGTTGCTTGTGTTTTATGATTGTGATTCATGTTAGTATAATGTTATTGTTACCAAAGTTTTGGCCATACAAATGTCTTGAGAACAATACATCTCACCTTTTTATGTGTTTTGATATCTAGGCATTCACGGCGCCCGGGGTGCTGATGCGCGTGAGGACCGGGCTCTTGCCCGTAGGCAAAGGGCAAGAGGAACCTGGCGGGAAGTGCTGAGTGCTACGTCGGTGGCTTGGAAGGCGGGGGGGTATGACGCAGCAGAGCCGCCGGCTGAGGATGTGGGCATCTCCTCCTGCCATTCTCTAGGTGAGTTTAAGGGAGAGGGTGGCATAGTGATGGGGTCGGTGGGGGCACAACCCGCAGAAGAGGCACTGGCGGGCAGCGTTGGAAAGGAGCCGGTGCAGATTGACGGAGGCGGGTCATGTCTGATGGGCGCGCCGCATGCTGGGGCAGATACCGTGCAACATGTCGCCCCGGCAGGTAATGAGGGGATGCCAATTGGAGTCCAAGCATCGCGGGTGCATGCGCAGCGGCGCAATAGGCCTCCCACATTATTGTCAGCTAGGGCACGGCAGCAACAGGCTCCTGGGCGGGAAGCGGAGGTAGAATAATACAAGGCAGCAATTAAACGTTATAGATATGATCCCAATCGTGCGGCGGTCAACAAGGCTAGGCGACTAGAGGACTTGAACAATCGCGGCGCTAGATTAGTAAAACTACACTCCTCCACAAAAGTCCGGACATGCATTATGTTAAGCACAAGCTAGTCAAGAACACGCTCCCCTCTCACCACGTCAAGCACGACGATACCCGAGTACCACCCAATTGTAGGAGAGCCGAGAAGCAAGCAGTAAGCCGCCATCCGGGGTGGTTAGACCTCAGCTTAAAGCGGGTGTTGTCGGTGGAGTTTGTCGAATTAAGCCCATAAACTCCCGGGAAATTGTCTGAACTACACACGTCATTCTGAGCGCCACGCTTGGGCATTGCTCAAGCGCTCATACCAAGCTGCATACTTCTCTGTGTTCCACATAACTGTATTTTGGGGGGCTTTTTGGAGGGGGTTTGGAGGCGTGGGTGCCGTGTTCAATGCGCGAGGTTTGGTTTGCGGGTGTGTGAATAGAGCACGGAAGTTAAGGTCGCTGGCACGGGTGATTTTTTGGAAAGCAAGCGAGCAAAACGCACATGGCGCAGGTTTGGATAAACACTGCACGCTGTAAACATGCGAGGGCGATTGGCTTAGGGGAGGGGCGAGGTCCAACTTGGCCATTAAGGACGCATCACGTTGACGGTGGTGTTTGGAATGCTTGGGTATGTGCTTGTGCCAACCACACCCGCCCCACGCGTGGCACGCGTCGGGAATTAGGCTCGGAGGTCAATAGGAATGAAGAATTGGTAAACATATATCGACAAACCCCGCACAAATCGTCTCAGGAGGTGAGCCGACTTCGATGGGTGTTGCTTGGCACTGCGGCTCAGCTGTGCCGGAATAATTTGTAAATTAGAATAATTCATAACAAATTGAGTTGTGATAGTTTGAACTTTAGAGTAGGTGCGTTCGACGCGTATTGTAAAGACGCGTCCAACGGTATCTGTTACAAACGTTTTGACCATATATGAGTAAGTTATGATCGCTTGAACATTGTGGCCGAAAGCGGCTTGCCCTTGGGTTGTGCGCATATCGGTGGTAAGTCTACATACGCGATTTCTTGCGTTTCCCCCACAGCGGCCTGCCCAACACCTCCTCCCTCCGTCGCCTATGCATTATATTCGCGCGACCGTCGCATCAGCGTTCATATTGCGGCGTTGTGCACCCGTTACCTTTTCGTCTACCAAGCACGGCGACTGTTTGAAAGAGCGTGCCGCACGGGTGCGGGCGCGATAACCCCAAGTACACATGCCCGGCAGTGTTCGAACTCGCCCCTCGCAGTTGCCGGTGCATTCCATTTTGCGCGCAAAAGCATTGCCTGGGATTTCAGGATATTTGTCAATAAAATCGACGCATGATTACATTTTCTACTTGCGAAGGTGCGAAATCTTGTCCGGACTTTTGTGGAGGAGTGTCGTTGTAGATGACCTTACCAAGTGAACGTGTAACAAATAAAATCAATCTTTTATTTGTGAATGGACCGTTGATGCATACGGGGCATTGTAAATTTATGGATACATTATATTGCATCGTCTCACTCCTTATCATCATGTTTGCAGTGAATGGAATGCATCCTATTTCTCATGCTAATAATTAACTAGCAATGCGCGATTTGATGTCAAGGGAGGGGCAACATTTAAGGCGTGGCAAAAGCACATGCAGCAAGTGACTAGCTGTAGTAGAGACACAATGTAGATAGTGCTGATAAATTAATGTTTTGCAAAGCAGCAAGTGATGTTGTAATATAATACTTTGTAACACATTTTGACTTTATAGAAATGGACCGCCTAAGCATATATATATGTATGCATACGACATAATCGCTCATCATCACGTTTGTAGAAATGGACCATCATTGTTAATTTTGCTGTATAGTAATAGCGATGCTCGACGGTTTGATGTGAAGGCAGAGACACAAACTTTGGTGTAGCATATACACATGCACTTGAGACCAAATATTTCTTATGCTAAAATATGTGTGAAGTGTGTAATTTAAAAAGTTCCGAAACAATTAGCGCTCATCATATTTGAAGCAATACAATCGCCATGTAATTCACAAAGTTGAGAAAAGGTAATAGGCATAGCTATGGTGTATAGCTAGGTCCTTTTGTCACGTGTGGGTCTTCTTCATCGTCGCTATCTTAAACATATGAGTCCACGTCATGGTCCCTCTCCTCGGTGTTCGGTCTCTCGTGCTCGGGCAGTCTTGCCCCCTCTGCGAGCAGGCCTCGGCGAAGGACTTCATCGTGGTATGGCGGCAGGTTGTCCAAGTATTTTTTACACCCCTAGATCATGGCAGCATTCCTCTCATCACATGCCTTGCTGCGTCCATCCCTAAATTGACGGGGCGTTCAGTAGTTTTGAGGTTGTCCCTTCTCAGCAAATAGATCTGTCATATCCTAGCCCATTATAAAGCTAAGTGCTATTATCTGATATTATTTATTTCCTCTAAATGGTACCTGTATCTTAGCGATATTCAGTGACTTTCTATTGTCATCACGGCAGTACCACTGTATCGCCGTACTTTCCCTAGACAGTACAGAGTTAGTAGCAGTATCTCTTCTAGATAGTTCTAAGAGCTTGCGCGATAACGTTAGATAAGACGGTAAAGATAATCTCAGATAATCTGTATCACTAGTAATAGTTTGGTTAGTTAGCACACAGCACAAGCTACAGGTTCTACGGCTGTTTCTAGAACACCTGAGGCGTGGATATTTAAGACGGGGACTTACTGGTCGAGGGAGAGACCCAAACCGGTACAGACCATATTTACGCCACACCCAGATTGTAAGAAACCATGTTCCCAAGACAATCTTACTAATTCTCTCGACGTTGTATAATTAGATCCAGAGATTAGGTTCTACTATTAGTCTAAGGTTGCCAACTTAGCCTGACCAAAGTAACACCTCGCACGTGGTTTCGGAGCCTCAGAACAGCTAGACGAGACGAGGATGTCTAACCGAGCAGGAGAGAGACTACCAGAGGAAGTCGATGGTCGACAAGAGGGGGCGCCTTCTGGGCCGACACAGCCGACATCGACAGATGGTGGAAGACAGGCAGTGCGAGAAGGATCGAGTCCCACGATGGAGCCTATGTCGGTACACGTCACCGAGATGCTACAACGTCTAAGTAACCGAGTTGACACTTTTTCGATTGAGCTATCTCAACTGCGTGACCACGTCGACAACGGTTTCAGACGTTTTGAAGGACGAGTGAACATAAGGCGAGAGACGGAGAATTTTCTTCGAGGAGAACATTGAGATCGGAGAGGACGCGAGAGATGCCGAGCATGATGCCAAACGACGTCAAACCAGCCAAGATCAAGAGCATCGCTACGACTAACATCGACGAGCTAAGAAACTGGTTCCGACATGCACTAGGGTATCTACGGTATCACAACGTTAACCTTGAAGAGCACATAGGAGTGTACTGGGTATCTGGCTTTTTGAAAGGCCCACTATCGAAGTGGTGGTACTCCCAAGTTGCGCAGACTGGAGATGAAGTCGGTGGAGGATTTTCCGGAGTTTCTGAGATGGAGAAATCCTTAAAACGTGAATTCTACGGAAGAACACCGGCGGAACAAGCGAGATTGAATTTGGACAAGGCGCGACAGAAAATCACGGTCCTGAAGTATGCGAATTACTTTCGAGAACAATTATTGGAGCTTCCTCACCGTCATGAAGAAGATAACGTACATGACAACGCGACAACATGACAACATGACAACGCGGTCTGAGACCCTCGATTCATAAGGAGGTTACCCTGAAGACCCCTAAGACCCTACACGAGGCGATTCAAGCAGCCCTGCGAGCGGAGGCAGCGGAGACCAAGATTGAGACGACCCAACGTTCGACATGCCGGCTAAACGTCATCGAAGAAGACATCGATTTTTCGGAGGCAGCGGAGGAGGTCGACAGTGAGTCGGAGGACGATACGCATGGCGCGACCGAAGAAAAGCCGCGGGAGTTGTACGGGATTAGACGCCTCACTCAAGAGGAAGTCGACAAATTTAAGAAGGAGGGCAAGTGCTTCATTTGCCACAAGAGGGGACACATCGCTATCGACTGCCCAGAGAGAAAGAACAAGAAGAACGACAGAACGAGGAAACCCCGGCCGGGAAAGTGAGACTTGAGTCGGCAACTCGCGGCAAGCTGCATGATGAGGTTTCGTCTCCTAAAGCGACTCAGGAAGAGACCAAGACGGAAGAACTACGAAACCCGCTACCTCAAACGACATTGAGGCCAATCTTTAGGAGCAAGGACTTCAGCGACTGGATTATGAATAGGAAGTATTTCCTGAAGTACTCTCAGACCTACGGACCTTTCGACTTAGATGGAGCTAGCGATAATGACGGCCTTAATTCTCAAGTGGCGGAGGATTTTTGCTGTCCGGCGCGCCCATTTCAGGAGAGAGATTTACAGAAGTACCGGAGAATTTTGCTAAATGCGCCATTTAATGAATTAGAAGATTCTTTGGGCCATTACTTGCGGAGTAAACTGCTCCATCCCCACATGAGAGCGGTTATAGTGGTTCCAAAATGGAGGGCAAAACCATGGTTCAAGTTGCTGCGAAATTTCTGACTTGTCGACGAGCTGGCGGCGTCGACATGTGTTTACCTGCCCTGCGAATGACGGAATAGAAGGAAGAGGGCAAGATGTTGGACCGACAAGATGGACGACGCAAGTCTACGTCGACGACACCGATCGAGTTCGATTTCTGCCTCAGAACCTACAAAAACCCCCGAAGACCTATTGGACTCACTCGACGACTCTTGTTACCGATGGCCGACGAGTGTTACTAGCGAAAGAGGATACTGGCATGGTCTGGTTTCCTGGTGGCAAACAGGAGATTGAAGACGCGACCCCGGAATTCACAACATTGCGAGCTCTTACGGAGACAACTGGATTTAAGGTGAGCGAAACAAATTTACGCCTTTTAGGGACAGAGTATTACGGACAGAATAAGCGCTATGTGACGAGTACAGTCCTGCAACTGTACATTGCAGGACATTGTACAGGTACTCGTTACGGATTCCAATTCGTGCTTTTCCACATGACGGACGTATACTCGTGGGTACGTCGCTACTGCAATATTGTAATGGTGCTGATGCTACAGTACGACTAGTACCTCCCGGTACGTACATATATGCATAATTAATCTAACTAGCCAGATCACGCGCCATAACGAGCTCTTCGATGCAGAAGGAGCCGCGTCGTGAAACCCAATGCTAGGCAGGCCGCGTCTCGAGGCAGATGACGACGGTTAGACAGCGCTAACGCCTAACACGTAAGCGTAGCTTGCAGGCGTAATCAGTCTGGGCTGAAACCTATTTAAGCTCAGTGCAGTAGAGGGAGGTGACAGAACCTTTTAACAATTCCTTTGTTCATTTACAACATCTACTGTCTAAGTACAGCAGTGAAACATCTTTGACCATTGCCTCTCGACAACATCATTTTGCCATCTTGCAACAACAGAACTAGACAGACTAGGACAGATTTGTGCTAGCGTTTAGCTTTCAGAGGCTAACCGCCACACTGGTTTCGGAGTACTTTGGTCGACGCACGCTTTCGTTGTTCGTTGATTCGCTCGACGTTGCTTGACTGAGTTGAGATGGCTTCTCTAGGACCCGGACATTACGTGGTGTTGGTAATTCACGTTGGAGGAACTAAATCGTCGGACTTGAAGTTGGTGTTACAGCGTGAGCCTCGTTCTGGTAAAACTTGGTTCCCAGCTGGCTCTGTCTTACCTAACGAAGAGCATGTCGACGCTGCTGTTCGCGAGTTACACGAGGAGACCGGTCTTGTTTTGACACCGGATGATTTGACGCTGTTGAGTGGTGAACTTGTTAACATTACGCTACCTCAAGGACGACAGCTTGTCTACGTGTACTCGGCATCTATTCCAGTCCTGTTTGCTACGAACAATTTACGCACACCTGCTCAAGTTGAACAGGCTGTTTTGGCACAGTCGACATTTAATCCGGATATCACTTACGTCGTCCCGGAAACCATCAACATCGACGGTCTGACACTTACGCCCGCACAGAAGGGGTTACTTCGTGCTTAAAAGCACAAGAGTGAATTACTTCACTTTGGTTACGTGGCTCAGTGGGAATCCTTTTTCCGGGCAATCAAACAACACGTTCCAATCCTGCACGATGACACGTCTATCCCTAGGCAGTTCCACATGTACACCCGGTTTACAACGGTCGACTCTGGTTCTATCTGGCTGCTGATTCGCGGACACATCAATCGACTGACTGGTGAAGGACCTACAGATTTACGAGTGGGACAGCCGATGCCTACCCACAATTTGGCTGGACTACCTGTGACCCTCACGGAGACCCAGCGTAAGGCAGCAATTAATTCACCGAATCAGAATGGCCAAGTAGCTCATGTACTGGAGGATTGGCTTGAAGCTCAGCCTCAGCGTTTTCTCATGCTTGGGATTTCGCCTGACACGTACGACTCAGTTATCTGGGTTACTTCACAGTTTGCTGGACATCTGAATGGGTGGTGGTTGAATGGGAAAAATCAGCCTCCCATTCCAGCTACGTACGACGAGCTTGTTACGGAGTTACGCAAGTCAATGTTTCTTCCGAACATCAAGGACGATGCAATTAACGCTTTGCTCAGCTTTACGCAGAGCAGCACGATAAGTTACGCGGTCTACACTAAGCAGTACAACGACTACTTACGTCGGTCTCGTGAACATTTGACAGCTAGTGTACAGTGTGTACGCTTCATTAATGGCCTAGCGAACACTTCGCTCAAGAACCAGGCTAAATCACACCGAGCTCAGAAGGGGTACCAGATTACACTGGTGGAGCTGCAAAATTTCCTGAACGACGTCGTTACAGATTCGCCGGAACTCGGCAATACGAAGTCTATTGCTGGTCCATCTTCCCAGCCTACACGCAAGCGTAATTTTGAGGACCCTCTCGACGAGGCCTCTAACATCTGGAAGCGTAACAAGGGTGGCCGTGGTCGCGGATGCGGACGCGGACGCGGACGCGGACGTGGTGGAGGCAACAATGGCGGACGTGGTCAAACATCTGGCCGCGAAGATTTTAACACACTCTCAAAGGCAATGACACCTGAGGAGCGTCAACGACACATGGACGAAGGACTCTGCTTCAAGTGCCACAAGAAGGGACACCGACTGTTCCAATGCCCGGAGTTCAAGGGCAAGGCACCGATGGAACCTAAGAAGTAATGATGGTGGCAAGGCTGTTCTACAAATGAACTGGAGCAGCCGGCTACATCTACTGTTCATTCTGAGACACTGTTAGCGACAGAGGTCGTCGAAACACCTTCGGGATCTCCATCGACTACAGTCGCGACACATGTAACACTAGTAGCAGGTCGTCGTCGTCAGACTAAGCAGAAACAAAGTCGTAGACCTGTAACCAGACGTTCAATTGATTGGAAACTGGTTGACTCAGTCTTTGACCCTCTGCATGCACGATTCAACTTCACATTGGAGGGATGTGCTGATGATGAAGGTCTTAACTCGCACGGTGACTTACCTCACTGTTCACCGAGTGACTCGATTCTAGACATAGATTTGTCAGGAGAACGGGTGTTCATCAACCCACCCTGGGAGTTAGCTGAGCAGATTGCGCAGCATTTTGAGGACTGTCGTCGAACATCTCCGACATCTACGATGGCTGTTTTTGTACTTCCGAAATGGGCGAAATTTACTCGAGTGACTAAGCACTAGAAACTCTACCAAGAATTCCCAGCGAGGACACAGCTTTTTACTCGTCAGTCACTGGAGAACCCAGCGCAACAGGAGGTGGTTGCTCCAGCTCCTTGGCCTGTACAGCTGTGGTTAGTCGACGCAGATTGTGCGTTTAACGACTCAACAGAACCTACAACACCTGATCAACCCAACTCGGTACTTGTACCTTCAGATAACGCGGAACCGTCCATCGCTATGCTGCAACATTTTTCTTCGCCAGCTACAGCCCTACTGACTGACCTCACGGAAGCTCGCCCGTTAATTCGAACTGAGCTGACTGTGAAAACTCCTGATGGCGGACACCAAATTTCTGGATTAGTGGACTGCGCTGCGACGCTTGATTTTGTGTCAGAGGACTTTGTACGATGCTTTGCTTTACAGACTCGGAAGTCTGCAAGTAAGACTCCAGTTCGACTCGCTAACGGACAACGAGTGACTTCTACGACAGTCTGTGACGTCGCTTTTGAGCTGGCTCGACACGAATTTCACCGGACTTTTTACGTCTTACGTGATTTACGTACAACTGATTTAATCTTGGGTTTACCATGGCTTGATGACGAACAAGCCTCTTTACAGTTTGGTACAACCAAAATTTTTATATTAATGGACGGCACAGCAGTGGAGACTACGCTCGAGGACCGACGCCCTGAGTGTCTACTACTGTCATCTACGAAAGTTCAGAAACTCATGCGCAAGACACGCCGCATCAGGGGACGTCATGCTGATTTTTACGTCATTGAACTTACGTCAGTCGCTAAACAACCGACAGACTTTCACACTAGAGAGGAGCTAACTGCAAACCAACGTGACAACTTCCGGTCGTTACTCTTCGATGACTTCCCGGAGTTACTGCAACCTGTCGACTCTCCACATGTAAGCCGACAATGGGATCATCCCATTGAAATTGTTGGCCCAATGCGACGTCAACGTCTGAACATGTTATCACCTGCAGAGCGCGCTGAGCTAAATCGACAGCTCAAAGACGCGGTGGAGGCTGGTCTGGTCCGTCCCAGCTACAGTGAGTTCGGCTCGCCAATTCTCTTTGTGCGGAAAGCTGATGGCTCGCTACGTCTGTGCATTGACTACCGTGGCCTTAACGAGGTTACGCGTAAAGATGCTTACCCACTTCCGCGTGTGGATGATACTCTCGACGAACTTAAAGACGCGAATTTCTACACACACCTCGACCTCGCCTTAGGATTCTGGCAAGTTCGAGTGCGTGACTAGGACATTCACAAGACGGCTTTTCAGACCCCTGATGGCTTAATGGAATGGGTCGCCATGCCGTTTGGCCTGTGCAATGCGCCGGCTACATTTCAACGAATGATGAATGACATTCTTCGCGACTTTTTACATAAGTTCGTGACTGTCTACCTTGATGACGTCTGCATTTACAATCGAACACTGGAGGAGCACCGGGAGCACCTACGTCTAGTATTGCAGCGATTCAAGGAGGAAGGCCTGAAATTACGCCTTAAGAAATGCTTCTTCGGACTACAACAGATGGAATACCTGGGCTACACTGTGTCAGCCGGTAAAATTTCGGTTTCTACAAAGAAAGTCGAGGCCGTTGCAGACTAGCAAGTGCCCAAGACGCAGAAGGAGGTTCGCAGTTTCGTACAGTTCTGCAACTTCTATGCCAGATTTATACACCATTTTAGCGATCTTACGGCTCCATTGACGGACTTAGTGCGGAAGTCCCAGCCACAAAAGGTTACGCTGACGCCTGCCTGTTTGGAAGCCTTCGAGACTCTCAAGTTACGGCTCATTTCCGCGCCATGCCTGATCCTTCCGGAGGTCGGCTCGGACGCGACGTTCACCGTGGCTACAGATGCTTCAACATTGGGGATTGCAGCAGTCCTGTTGCAAGACCAAGGAGGAGGTCTTCAACCAGTCTCTTACTGGGCGCGTAAGCTGAATCCAACTGAGCGTGGTAACACTTACTCTGCGTACGACTTAGAAGCTTTAGCCGTATGCGAAGCTGTCAAGCATTGGAGGTGTTATCTTGAAGGATGTTCTAAGTTCCTTGTCGTAACAGACCACGACACACTGCGACATCTGCTCAGGCAACCGAACAAAAGGCTGAACAAGCGGCAAGCAAGATACCTGCGGGATTTGCAACCGTTTGTGGGCTCGATGACACTTGCATATCGCAAGGGAGCTCTGAACGAAGCTGACCCGTTAAGCCGGCGTCCAGACTTAGTACCTCAGGCCAAAATACCCTTATTTTGGGATGGCGAGGTTCCGTCAGATCGAGAATTACGACGGAAGTCCTAGTTGCTGTTTGAAGACGCATAGTTAAATTCACTGACTGTTGACGCGCTGCAGCTGAGCCCTGAGTTCGCTGATCCCATTCGCGAGGGGTTCTCACAAGATTCGTTTTATGGGGACGATGGTGAGTGGACAAGAGACAGTCGGATAGAAGCCAGAGACGGGTACTTTTGGCGTCTCAATCGCCTCTGTATTCCACAGAACTCTGAGCTCCGACTGAGATTGATCACGGAGCTGCACGAAAGTTCGTCAGCTGGTCACAGAGGAATTGCTAGCACTCTTGCTAAAGCACTCGACAGATTCTAGTGGAAACGAATACGCCAAGACGTGAAAGATTTCTGTGAACGCTGCGTCATGTGTCGACGAGCGAAGATTCGACCGCAGATGGCTGCGACTCTTTACCCATTACCTGTTCCACCCATACCGTGGCACACAGTTGGACTTGACTACCTGACACACTTGCCTGAGAGCAACGGCTTTAACAGTGTGCTGATTGTAGTAGACCATCTAACTCGAATGGCCCATTTTCTGCCATGTACAAAGTCGATTACTGCCGAAGAAACTGCCACTTTGTTTTTACAGGGAGTCTACCGCTTACATAGACTGCCCCGTGTGCTGGTCAGCGATCGCGACCCGAAATTTGTCAGCGCTTTCTGGCAGACACTATGGAGACGCCTCGGAACGCGTCTGAACATGTCTTCCAGCAGACACCCAGAAACAGACGGGTTGACAGAGCGAGTGAACAACACGTTTCAGCAGCTTCTTCGTTGCTTCTGTTGCTATGATGGCTCTGATTGGTCGACACTTCTACCGCAAGTGGAGTTTGCGTACAACGCTTCGCGTGCACTTGGAATTGAGCACACACACCGTTCGAGGCTAACTTTGGGTTCTCTCTTGAGGAGCCTCCTGACCTACTGTTCAGCATGCGACCGTCGATTCCAATTTCGCAAGACGCAACAGAACGGTTGAGATTGTTACAGGAAGTACACACCTTGGTACGCTCAGTGTTACAGCTACACAAGGACGAAATGCAGGCGCGCACAGAACCGTCTACAGCGCCACACTTCGCTAAGGGAGACAAGGTGTCAGTCGTCACAGCAAACCTTTTTCTGCGAGGACAACCAAACCGGAAACTCAGAGACAGACAGCTTGGCCCTTTTCCAATGGAGGAGCAGATTGGGAAACACAGTTACAGATTGAAACTACCAGCGATAGTACGCTTACATCCTGTGTTCCATGTTAACAATTACGACCTTGTGCTACTGCTCCACTACGACCTGCTGTCCCGGTGACTGTACCTGAAGGAGACGATGAAGAGTTCGACGTCTCGCACATCTACGCTGTGTGCATCAAGTCGCTACCTGGGCGACGAGGCAAATATCTGCTCTTCATGACGCACTTCTGTGATGACGACATTCCACCTGTCTGGCACCGATTGAACGAGGTACACCGGACAATCGCGTTACAAGATTTCTTGGAGACGCCCCAATGGCACAATTTTGCCAAGACTCAGGCATACACTGACTTCATGCACGCTCATCCAGCGCGCATTCCTGAGTCCCAGTAACTGCTTCAGTAAAGGAGCTTAGACCACGGAGGTTTGCCTCGCGGCGGCCTCATTGATCTGTCAAGAGGGGGAGGGTACGAGTGTGACGAGTACTGTCATGCAACAGTACATTGCAAGACATTGTACATGTACTCGTTACGGATTCCAATTCGTGCTTTTCCACAGGACGGACGTATACTCGTGGGTACGTCGCTACTGCAATATTGTAATGGTGCTGATGCTACAGTACGACTAGTACCTCCCGGTACGTACAGATATGCATAATTAATCTAACTAGCCAGATCACGCGCCATAACGAGCTCGTCGATGCAGAAGGAGCCGCGTCGTGAAACCCAATGCTAGGCAGGCCGCGTCTCGAGGCAGATGACGACGGTTAGACAGCGCTAACGCCTAACACGTAAGCGTAGCTTGCAGGCGTAACCAGTCTGGGCTGAAACCTATTTAAGCTCAGTGCAGTAGAGGGAGGTGACAGAATCTTTTAACAATTCCTTTGTTCATTTACAACATCTACTGTCTAAGTACAACAGTGAAACATCTTTGACCATTGCCTCTCGACAACATCATTTTGCCATCTTGCAACAGAAGAACTAGACAGACTAGGACAGATTTGTGCTAGCGTTTAGCTTTCAGAGGCTAACCGCCACAGCTACGTGTATATTGCTCGCGTTCGACCCAGATCGATACCGAACACTACGTCAACTTCTCGGGCAGTATGGGCTACCTGGAAGGAATTAATTTCGGCACGGCGTACGGGTTATCTAGTTCGTGGAGATCAGCCGTTCCCTCTTCGTTACGAGACTTTTGGAAAATCGATCGACGGGTGGATGAACAAGAACGTCCGACTAGAAGACAGTGTTCCTGCGTCGCTGCACGTATCCACAACCCAGTCTGGAACAAGTCTGTTTGTGTTGAGAGGCACCTTACGCGGACATCGATGCCGTATTTTGGTTGACTCTAGCGCCTCGGAGAATTTCTGCAAGGCTGAGTGGGTACGGGAGCATCACATTCCGACGGTTTCTGGAGAGAAATACCGGATAAAATTGGCAGATGGTAGTACAACTACGACTCGCCAGCGACTACGGAATGAAGTGCTTATAGTAGGGACCATGGATATACGTCTTGACGCAATTATGACAGAACTGGATAAATTCGACATCATCCTCGGTCAACCTTGGTTACAAGCCGTCAACCCGGATATAGATTGGTCTACTAAAACGATTCGCGACCGTAAAACTGGCGAAGCTATGGTGTCTGGCGACGAGTACACAGTACTTGTGGCAGTACATCACTTGGAGGCGGATGCGATGGCAAAGCTGCTTAGGCAACAACCAGCAGACCTCTTCGTGATTGGACTACGAGAAGTACAAGATGCGGTCGACGACATCAATACTGATCAACAACCTGAGTGGACGACTTCGTTACGAGATTCCCTGAACGAGTTTACGGACATCATCAAGGAGCTTGACGGTCTACCGCCAACTCGCGAGTGCGACTTCGAGATGAACTTGGAGTGCGATGAACTACCTAAGGAGCGAACGTACCGTATGTCACCAGCACAGCTCCGAGAGGTTTAGGTACAGTTACAAGACTTACTCGCAAAAGGCTGGATTCGTCCGTCTAAATCTCCGTACGGTGCCCCGATTTTATTTGTACGCAAGAAGGATGGTACCATGCGTATGTGCGTAGACTATCGGAAACTCAACGACCTTACGAGGAAAGACCGAACACCGTTACCCCGGACTGATGAATTACTCGACTCGCTACATGGGGCTCATTATTTCAGCACGTTGGACATGTATAAGGGCTATCACCAAGTTCGAGTTAAGGAGCGCGACATACATAAGACAACATTCCGAACTCATTACGGATTGTTCGAGTACTGCGTTCTACCCTTTGGACTTTGTAACGCCCCAGATGGATTCCAAGCGATGATGAATCGAGTTTTGGCCCCGTATCTTGGCAAATTCTGCGTGGTATATTTGGACGACGTGCTGATCTATAGTAAGACGGCCGACGAACACCTCGAGCATATTCGACTCGTGTTACGAGAGCTGCAACGACACCAGTTGCATATCAAACTCTCTAAGTGTTACTTCGGACGATCGAGCGTCAACTTCCTTGGGCATGTGGTGTGTTGTGGGACCACTCGCCCTCTAGCAGGACGGGCGGCATATGGGGCCCATTCTCTGGATCGTTTCCTAGTGGGAGGAATAATAGAGTTGATGATTGGAAGAGGGGTTCTTACAGATCTACCGATAAACGGTAACCCGAGTGACTCCCTGGCAAATGTGCCGGTCGCTAAATTTATAGGCGTCCGGTCGAAGGTACCAGAAAGTCACCAATTCCAATTTCGTGTGATGTGCTGCATCTAATCTAAACTACTAAATATTACTTTAGACTATTATCTTCTCGCAGCACAGCGACACTGTAGAAGTCTCTAGAGTCTTCACCTCTAACTAATTCTAGAACCGGTGCGGGTATAATTATTCATCATCCCACGCTTCCGGTACTGGTACTAAATATTCTATTTCTACAAAAAATTTAATATGACGAGCTCGCTCCTGTCGTCGCTATACTCGTCATACGACCCTTTATCGCTATATACAATTAATTATCATTCTAATCCTGTATCCAAAGATACGTAGTTGCTATTTAGAGGGAATACCGCTATTAATGGCAAGTATCAGCAGATATTACTCGCTAATACTGTAATCTTCTAGTGCCTCGGGAGAATGGGTAGTACACGTACCACGTTTGTGGTACACGTACCACAGAAAATGGTCATCTTTGGAACCTCCAAACAGACCGCTGATTCAAGCAATCTTTACAGAAATAGGTCCAAAACGTGCAGAAGGTCCCAGTAAACTTATTTTTCAAGAAATACGGGTTACCGGCCGCGGCTATTCGCCATGGCGACGATTTTGCCCCCATCTAACCCCCGCGATAGCAGCGCTCGGCACGCCCGGATAGGCCAAAGAGTCTCGGCTAGTAGAGGCTCTACAGAGGACCTAAGGCCCGGCTCGAGGCGCCATCAGCGTGCCCGGAAGTATGGCTTAGATACTGCGTCGGTAGGGCCGAAGTTGTGGACCGTGCGGTGGCATGATGGTGCGGAAACTACCGAGCGGTCCACTCAACTCCGGGCAGAGCTGCCCACTGCCGGGGAAGAACTTGCTAGCTCACCGCCTCCCACGCCTGGCGATGACCAAACTAACTGGATATTAGATCCTGCTCACCCTTCCAACACCTTGTCAAAATTTCGTGTGGAGCTTCTGCTTGTCGACTCCGCTGTGCGCACCGCGCCGACGGAGGGTAATGGTAGAGAAATAGCTGAAAATGTAAATTTCGAAAATCAGCCAACACTACCCACCGACGCATCTCCTTCTCCAAAACGCACAAAACCTAGCTTTACTCCCCTTAAAGAAGCTAAAGCAGTAGCAATGCGCTCTGTCATGCAAATTAAAAGGGAATGAGAGGTGTTTTTTACTTTTTGTTTTACAAAGACCTGTGCAATCTGAATTTTGGCGGAGCCACTAACCCCCCCTCCCCCCCCCCCCCCGATGTAATGCACGACCTGTGCCTATAGTCTATGTCTACACTTACTTCCCATGTCTGAAACTTCACACCCACTCGCTCCCTTGATATCCTCCTTCCTATATGAGCGCTAATTAGTATTCTTTTTGTCGGGAAGGGTCGCCTCCTCGAAAATCGGAGCGCGGGGCTTCGAGCCGAGGGCCGCGCACATAGCCGCGCTCGCACATGCGCCACGCTCACTCCCGCATCCACCCCCACGTCACAACCAGCACGCCTCAGCTCCTTCGCAGTGTCTAATTATTCCTTATTTTCCTATTCGAACGGGTTTCAGTAAGATTTTGGTCGCTAGGTACCTCAAAAAGCGAGGCACACGAGCGCAAATGCGGGACGCGGTCGTGGCGGGGAGCGGCTACACGCATTTTCTTACCTCGTACACTCCCCTCGACTTTCAAGCCCGCCGCAACACAGCCATCTGCGACCCAAACAACTGGTCCATCTATTACATAATACTCAGGGGCGTTATCGAGCTGATTTTTGATTCACGAGAGGGTCTTACCGCACAGCTCTAGCTCATCTTTAGGACGGTAAGCTTGTCGCCGACCTCATCGCGCACCACTCACTCCCGACCTTTCACGTTGCTTGCACGCCCAAATCACCACACCAACCTTCGCCTCCGACTACCAAAATTTTCAAAATCCTCTTGGCAACTTGTTTTGAGAAGCGTCGGGCTTGAGGTAGAGTTTGATCCGACTTTGGTCCTTCTGAGTCGGGCGGATGGCCCGACAGAGAGGTGGTGCGCTTAGGGTGCGAGCAACTGCAAATATAGCGATGATACGGTTTCCTTAGAAATATTTTAGAGATAAGTACTAAATTAAAATTTCGGTCCGTACCACACGTTTTTGTGGTACACGTACCGTACCACCCATTCTCCCGAGGCACTAGCGTCATCGTCGTAGACTATGACACTCTCGCCTCCTTAAGCAACAACGTCCTCGTTCTTGGTGTGGTCAGCAGACAACAAATCCAGCAGTAGATCAGGACCAGGAAGGGTCGGAAAAAATAATATACAGGTTGAAGCTCGCAACCTTAGCAATGCTCCGGGGCGTAGTCGGTAGGTCGAAGAAAAATATTTTCGACGCAATTCCCCTAAGTCGACTCCCATCGCGCCCGGTACTTGCTTCTCTCTTAGCCATCCGTAGCATCTAACCGCTTCGCGTTGCTCAGCAGCTCGACTGTGACGATAACTGCGTAAGCAGCACCCTCTCAGGAAAGCATGCAGTTGTTGCAGCGTAGCGGTAGTCCACAGGTTGTCATGTCGTCCATCATCGCTGTATAAACAGCAAACATATCGCAGCTCGCTTTAGCGCTTTTGGTCGCCTGTCCTCTGAGACTTGCTTACAGGTAGCCATAAGAAATATCGCTCGCTTCAATAAAGAGTCCTCCAGTACTGAAGCAGTCCTTTAGGCACAGATACTTGCGCTCTTTTTTCTCGTATGGCAAGACTCGATAAAAAGTCTGGCTGTACGAATAGAAAAAAAAATCCGGAAAATAGACTTCTCAGTAGCACGCTCCTCGCGAAGATACGGGCCATCGGTATAGGTCCGATATTCCACTCGAAGCTTGCGGTAGGCCAACAGCAAAAATACTGCCGCATCGCTAACTCCCTCGTTGAAATTGTCGAAAGTATCAGCGTCGCGTAGCCATCCCGTATTTGGTGCTCCCATAAAAGTCACTCCATTTGTCACGCGCTTGCATCCACCTTGATAAAACCCTCAATCCTCAATTGCTCTCGTAGTGCCAAAGAAAACGCTGTGCGAGTAGCATCGCGTCTCCAAAACACAAATCGCTAAGCACAGGTGCTGTCGGCTTGTAGTCAGCGTCTTCGAGCTAAAATAGAATCTGTCGCTCGCTTCAGTTGCTGGCTGCTCGCCGGTGGTCAATCGTGCAAATAGGGCTCCTCGAAAAGTGTCAAACTAGTATCCAATCGCTAGTCGCGGTACGGTATAGTCCCGAAACGTGTCGTCGCAAAAGAGAATAAAATCCAGCACAACTTCTCGCGTGTAGTCCTCTCGCAGTCTCGTCCCACAGCGAAACACTGTACTCGGTAACATAGAGCCATGCGGTATCGTCTCCACCTCCAACACAGGATACGGTATCGCCATCGGTAGTCGGGATCCACCGGAAAATCACCCCAGATACTGTAGACAAAATATGTACAGGTGTAGCTGCTCCACAGGAATCAGCAGCCACAAACGGTCTTCTCTCGGAAACAGGAAAAACTCGGTCGATACTCGTACAAATCACAACCCGTCATTTGAAATTAACGGAAAGTCAAAATAATACGAGTAAACTCCACCAGAATCAGGAAAAGTAGCGGTCGTCTCGCTGCGCCTCATCGGATGAAATTCAATCGCATCGCAGAACGTCCGGAAAAATAGCCTCGTCTGTGCGAACCGTAGCGACTGATACTGTCGTCGCCAAAAACAGCACAGGTTGGCGCATCTCCCATCAGGTCAAGCTAAGCGAATCTCCTCGCGCTATGCTTATCGTCCGCCATGTCCTCCTGTCGTGTAGAGAGTCCTTTCGAGTCTTCTGCTCCCTCGTCTCGTCTTGTTCCGGTGACTTAGCAGGTAATCATGGGGCTCCACAGTCCCAGTCCGCAATCTCGTCGCGAACAGGTACTATGAAAAAATCGCATCACTACTGCCAGGTCGCCATTCTTCGGTCACATCTGAATTTAGCAGGTCCTCTCGCTGAAGCCAGATTCGAAATACTCCAGGTTGAACTGGAAATACTCCGGTAAAGCCCATAATCAGCTAGGTCCAGCTTATGTCCAGGTGTGTCCGTCTGTTCTCAAATTCTGGTCTGAGTCTCTGTTCTGTAGCTCAGCTCATGTTCAGTTCAATTCTGTTCCGTTCAGTTCTCTTCTGTTCTGTTCTGGGTGTAACACGTCCAACAGGTGTCCGCGTCACGTTCTGTCACAGTCCGGTCCAAAATCTGCCGTCCAGGTCACGTTACTGCTTCATCCAGGTAACCAGAATGTCCACTTGTCGGCCGTCGTCAGCTCCGAGGTTGTCCAACTGATCTCAGCTGCATGTCACGCTAAGGCTGGCCACTAGAGGAATAGCGGAATAACGATAGCGGTACGTATCACTATACAGTAACGAAACGTACTGACACGTCGGAATTATTAGTAATAAATAAATCGCGAAGCGATACGAGCTATAGGTCCAGGCAAATAATAGGTATATTCGCGAATATACCTCCTATTCGGAATAGGAGGTATAGCATTTTTCAAATAATATAAACGACATACAGGCGAAACGAAATAACGAAATACAACCGGACCGCTATGGGTTTGAGCGACCGCTCTATAGGTTTGGGCTGGCTCACGGACTGCAACAGGTACCCGTACAGCAACGAGGGGTGCCAGCAACGGGACAACGCAAAATCAGTGGCGTGCCATCGTCTAGAAGAAGGAATCCTAGGACTATCGCTAGTAACCCACATGTTCACCACGTAGTCGCTATCGCTATCATGGAATCCTGCGCGGCTTGTGTTGGAGTGAGCGGCGGACGCATTCGCTCGGCGCGCGATCTATCCGGACACTCGCATTTTCGAAAATCTTTTCTTGTTGGCTTGCCCACTCGGTCAAACAAGAGGTAGATCGACGCCGAATTTATCGAAAATCTAGAAGCGTACCTTGAGATACCTTATAAAACAAGTTGCACCATCGGTGTGGCAGCAAGATTCTCGTCTACTCAACTTTTCGATAGCGACTTGCGGGGTAGCTCCTCCCCGTAGTTGGTAGTAGCGACCTACCTGTACTTAACTGTAGTTGGTCCCTATTCGCTATTCTTTCGCGGTTCGCGGATGGTGGCTAAGTTTTTTTTTTTTTTTTTTTTAGGGTTTAGGGTTTCCGGATGATGGCTAAGTTCATCTAACTAAGAGTTTCCCTATTCGCTATTCGTTTAGTAACTCGTAATAGCACACATACATCCTAGGCCGACTCGTGCTGACTGGACTGGCTTGAAATCGAGAAACGTACTACGACGTACTGTACCTTACAGCAACATGGTCACGTGTGCGCTATTCGGCTATTACACTAGTGGCCGGCCTAACGATACAGATACGGGTACTCTCGAAGTTGATTCGTAGCCCAAAGTTCGGGTACTGATGCAACGGTAAAAGCTCCACTCCACAAACAGGGTTCAGGTACACGGCAAAATATAGCGATAAAATCGCAAAATACCGTATACTACTCCTCATTGCCCAAATTTGTAGGATGACAATAACTCGTCGCACGAACTCGATCTCGTGAAATCCAGGAAACCAAATAAATCGCAGATCCTCCGTAAACAGGTCGGTAGAAAATTCACCGGTACATTAACTGCACAAGTGAATATCGGATGAACCGTAGAACCGGATAGAAAACGTCGCCACGTACCACCGCAAAGACTTCTGCTCGTAGGTCTCCCGCCCATACAGGAAACAAAGTCGCCAATTTACAAAGCAGGGGGAGGCTCAGTTTGCCAAAAGTGTTGATCTCTTACATTTTTTGCCCGCAAGGGGCCCAGGGCCCGGTACGTACGCTAATTGAGGGAATCGGGAGGGAGGGTTGCGTGAGCTGTGCTCGCGCAAAGGCAGAAGGTGGACGACCTATGTGTGTCGGCGCGTCATATAGGGGTAACGCATGTCTGTGTTTTACCAACAGTGTCATGCGTACTCTAGCGGTTAGAATTTGTAACGTCGTGGCAACGCCCGACTATTCTCGCCCCCAGTGTAATTTAAACCTCTATAATTTCAATATGACCATTTACAAAGCAGGGGGGGGGCTCCGTTTGCCATGTTGTCGCCATTGGGCGGGTTGTTCGTCGTTGGTTGGCCACCCCATGGTGTGAGCCAGCCGAAGAGGAACCACTCTGACCGTCCTGCAACGGCGGTCGGGTCGATGTAGTCGAGGACGACGCTTGACTCCGTTGACCAGCCACCGAAGTGTTTGATCTTCTGTAGCGTAACTCCGATGCTGTAGGCGGCTGTCGCAGCCCCTTTTCGGAGGGAGTGTGATGTCCAGTTGTAACCCTCCGGGGGTCGTTCTTGCAGTGCCATCGTGACTTCGGAGAGCCATCCCGTGAGCGTGTTGGCTGTCCATCTCTCGTGTCGTTCGGAGGTGCTAATCGCCCACCGCGCTGTCGGGTATTTTCCGTCCGAGAGCGTGTGTCGGATAGCGTCGAAGAACAATAAGATTTGAACTACCTCGCTGTGTACTGTAGGCGGTAGGTGACATAGTAGTTTGCGCTCTGCTGACACTTCGCGTTGTCCCTTCCTTGTACGTTGGTACAAGCGTAGTCCGTTTGCCTCGGAGGCGACGAGGTCCTCTGTTAAGCAGCCTATGCCTGCGCCCCCTCTACTGAAGAATAAGTAGAGTAGTACCACCGTAGTGCATGCCCGTAGTAAACGTACTTGTTCGCGTGATGGGCTGGCTTGGAGCAATTCACGCGACGTGGCCGCCGTGAGTTGGAGTCGTAGGGCTTGAGCCATGCGTAGGGCTTTTACGATGATAGAGGCGGGATGGTGGACCCGTACCGTCGTGTCGTCAATCGCGACTTGAGAGGCCGCTAAGCCTTTTCTCACTTTCGCGACCAGATCTCCGAGGGCAATTGCTTCGAGGCCGTGGTCCTTGAAGAAGCCGTTGACCGCTGAGAGGTACGGCTGGAGACTTGAGGCCTTGATAGTACCTAGTTGACCTAGCCATGCGACGTAGCGTGCCATGTGTGCCGGTGTGGCCGCTAGCGGCGCGAGTCGTTGCTCCGTACATAACTCGAAGTAGCGGCGGATAGTACTGCCGTACGTTGCTGCCGTGCTAGGGGCCCATGCTGCGGCGAGGAGAGCCAAGGTCTTGGTGCCCAATGCGTCAGAACCGAGAATTTTGGTCATGTACGGTTTCATCGTCTCGATCCACGGGTTGGTGGTGGCTGTGACGGTAACTCGGTACTTAGGCTGTGCTTTGCGGCCGGGCTAGTGGTGCGGGATTCTTGTCGCGTTGTGTACTCCCGTAAATAGTGCTAACGTAGCACTGACCGCCCCTCGCCTCAGATAGAGCCACGCCGGAAGGGAACGCGGAATACTGTCACATGCCAGTGTGGACTGCCTGTTGTACCGCGTAGCGCCCGCCGTCCGGGTTGGAACAAGTTTTGGCGTGGCGTGATGATGATTTCCTCGGAAGCCAGCTCGGTAAGCGCTTGGTGCCAGACCTTGCCTGTCCAGCGCGGGGCGACTACGGTAGCTGCTGCTCCGCTCTGTCGAAGTTTCTGGACGAGGTTGGGTAGGAGGGGCCAGGGTGGGTTGCACCAATTGTTTTCCTTGCGCCAATCGTTGTCTGAGAGGTGTATGGCGTCCACAGCCTCGCACATGGGGTCCTTCCAGCCATCGTTGTACCAGGGTAGTAGGGTGTTGAGGGCCGAGGCGAAGCGGTCGATCGAATGCTTTCCGAACCTTGCATCGAGTTCTGCGAACAGTACCGGGTCTAGTCGCCAGTCGTCGTTGTCTAGATGTCGACTGAGCATGTCGGCCCACACGTTGGCCGCTGACCTGATGTAGCGGGCCCTGATCGTGATAGAGTTCGTATCGAGTAGGCACCATAGTCGTCGGAGTTCGTCCATCATAACTGGCGACCGTGAGGTCAGGCCAGTCAGAATGTGACATACTGCTTGGTTGTCCTCGTGCAGGAGGACGTTGCGGCCTGCCAGTTGTGGTAGGAACTCTCGACAGCGTGACGGACGGCCTTCAGCTCCTTCCAGGTAATGTGTTGTTGTTCGTCCTCCTTGCTCAAGAATCCTCGAGCCTCGACTTGCTCGTTTAGGACCGCGCCCCAACCATACCCGGAGCTATCCGTGTGCAGATATGCTGTTTCCACGGGTTTGTGGATGGGCTTGCCGTTGGACTGACTGGGCACCTCTGTCCACCACTGTAGGTCGCGACGTAGCTGGGGGGTGAGCCGGACGAGGCCACCCCACTTCTCGCCGACGACGGAGTGAAGTTCGCGGAGGAAGAACCTGGCCGCCGGAATTGCCAAGAAAAGGTACTGGGCCTGACTTGCGAGTGACTGCATGTCTTTTACGGGTAACCACAGCGCGTTCCGTGTAGCTCTGCTGATGAGGTGTCTGGCCTGTTGTGCAATCTTGTTGAGTTTTTGCTCCGGCGCGTAGAAGTAGCTTGACGCTGTGTCGATGTCGATACCCAGATGGTGCCCGACTTGCGTTGGTGTCCAGAAACCCTTGTGGGGTGTCGGAGGAGCCCGAGCCGGTCGAGCAGCTGTGACAGGCGGTGGCGTAAGGTAAGCGCTTCCGCCTCTGTAGACGCAAAGAGTAGAAAATCGTCGACGTAGGGTAGTATTCGGGCGCCGCGCCACCGCGTTCGTCTGAGGTAGGTCTTCGAGCTGCTGTTCGTCGGTGGGGTATGTGCTTCGGGGTCCGGGTTGCGCAGGAAATTTACGAAGGTGAGCGTCATCTTGCAGAAATAAAACGGGGATAGGGACCAACCCATAGGTAGCCCGGCTAGCCTGTAGAGTTGGCCCCGGACGTTGACGGTGAAGTAGTTTCGGTCCGCTGGGTTGATGCCCAGTGCGTAGAACCCGTCTTGTAGGTCGAAGCTGAACATATAGTCCCCCTTGCGGGTGAGGTGCCTTACCACGAGTAGGGTCTCCATCTTGAGTCGTTTTCGCACGCAGTACTTGTTGAGTGGTCGTAGGTCGCAGATTAATCGCCATTGGTTGACGCCCGGTTTTGGGACTAGGAATAGTCTGGAGACGTAGTCGCTGCAGGTCGAAGGTTCCCAAACGCCGGCCTGTACAAAGCGCGCTAATTCGCGTTCGACGAATTCTAGTTGGGCAAGGGTAGCATCGAGTAACGACACTCCTTGGTTGAATCGTGGGGGTGGGCGGTTGCTTTTGAACGGTATCGATACGCCCTCCCGGATCCACTGTAGGGTTTGCACGCTCGTGCCGATTTTCTCCCACTCGCGCCAGCTCCGTCGCACGCGATGTCGCATGTAGTCGGAGGCTGGGTTGCAGGAATCGGCGCGGCGGTGCACACCATCAGCCCTCTGCCTCGGGCTCGGGCTTTTTGTTTTGGCGAGTCTTGTCCTTGTCGCGCTTCTCTCGTTTTTCCTTGTCCCTGATTTCCTTGTCTTTGAGGTTCTTGTCCGGCCTCGCGGTAGGTCTGTCGGGGTTGCCTCCGTCGCCCCTGCCGGGCGTCGACTGCTTAAAGGTTTGAGCGGCTTGAGCTTTTGCGGCCGCGTGGAGACTAACTTCGAGGCGTTTGTCTTCCAGTGCCGCGAGGAGGCCGTCGACGCCGTTGGTGCTGCGGTCGGCAGCCTGTGTGTCGAAGAATCTGGAGTAGACGAGGCGTTCGGCGACTCGCTCCTCTCCGGTAAGGGCCTTCTTGCCTTTGAATCGTCGAACGTAGGTAAGTCGCGACTCGACGGCTTGCGTGACAGTATTGTGTGTCCGAACGGCCGCGTCTGTAATATCCCAGGCGTGCGCTCGTTCCGCTTCGGTAGCGGTTGTGGAACGAATCGTTGCCATAGCTGTTTCGAGCGCCGCGTCCGCGGCCGCAGAGTAAACGCCATAGCACACTAGGTGTCGATACTCGTCTTGTGAGGAAATTCGTTTCTCCTCGGTTAGGAACCTGTCAGTCTCGTCGTGTCGAGGCGTCCACAGGCCCGGTATAGAAGCGTTGACAGGCGGTGAATTGTCGTTGAACGCTCGTGGGAGTAAGTCGATCCAATCGCGCGGGTCGATGTACGCGGGCTTGGTCGAATGAGCAGATACAGGCGTGGCGTACTCGTCCACGCTCCCACCCTCAGAGACTGCGTCGGCAGGTACTGACGGAATGTTATGCTGCTTGGTAGGGGCTGGCGGTTTCGTCATCCCGCCTCCAATCACAATTCATCACCATCAACTCCACCCCGGCCCCCATCCTCTCCATCGGCCCCTCGGACACATACCGCGTCCTAGGGGTCGAACTCAACACCACCCTCACCTTCACCAAACACTGGCACGAACTGAGACGCACTACCGCATCCCTTATCACCGCCCTCTCCACCTCCCTACTAATACAATCCCGCAGATTAAGAGTCATCCGCGGACTACTTATCGGCAAACACGGCGCCCGCCGGCGGCGCAGCGGCGGCGGCCCCGGAGGGGGGTGCGCTCGCAGGCCCGTCGGCATCCCCTCACCTCCCCGTGGTGGGCGCTAGAAACCCCGTAGCCGTGCCAGGCCTGGCACGGTAGGGGGCTAAGAGGGCCGACAGCTCGATCCGTGGGATCAGCAGCTGTCGGGAAAGCCCTGTACAGAGGGCTTTTGAAAAAATAATTCTGTACACTACCGGCGCCAAGATCTCCCGCTCGGCCCGTCCGATATGTTTTTTCGCGTACAGATACTCCTAGATACAGCCTTACTTTTAGGAGTGGGGCATGTACTACGGCAACGTTTGATGGCGAGGAGGGTACGGCCGGATCAGCGGTGGGAGGCGGGTGTTGGAGCTGGTGGTGGCCAGCCGGGAAGCAACGCCAGGAAAGGGCGCTCGCTAGTTGTCGACCAGCTCTGTGCCGGTCGAACCTTGCCGAGGGGTGAGGCAAGACATGGCACAGGACGGTGGCTAGTCGCAGACGGAGGAGCGGCTACAGGAGGCGGCGGCGATCCTCAGGATCAGCCGCCGCCGGAAAGCCCTGTACGGAGGGCTTTTTTGGATACTAAAAACAATGTCCGTACCCGGCGTCGAGCTAGTTGGGGAGCAGCACCAGGGTAGGGCGCTCACTAGCACGTCGCTACGTCGTCCAGCGTCATCTCCCGGGGGGAGGAGTAAGCTGGGACGACAAGGAGGACAGTCGCGATGGGAGGAGCGACACGATCTGGCGGCGACGACCCTTTGGGTCGGCGCCGCCGGAAAACCCGGCACGGAGGGTTTTGTTTAATTCCGGGCGCCCGCGGCCCGCCGGATCCGGCTACGGTGACCTGCCCCCCCCCCCCCCCCCCCTCTTCGACACCCACTACCCCGACAGACCTTCATACTCCTAGGGGTCCTTGAGCGTGGGCCCGGGTGAGCGCGGAGGCCCCCGCTCAAGAAAAGGCTGCTCGGTGGACGCGCGATCAGAGGGGGGAGGGTACGGCCACATGCCGGAAAACCGACAGGTACCCGGGTACCAGACAAAGAAAAAACCGGGGAAATGAGTGGGGAAAATTCAGGCGCGGAGGCAGGAGCGCTAGTTTTTTCTATGTCTGTGTGTCTCGGTCCCCCCCACCTGTCCTCGAGGTGATGGGGGACCTCGACACGGAGGACCGCCGCGTCGGTGGACGCGGCAAGACCTTGGGGCGGGGTTTACGGGATGGAGCGGCGGGATCGACGAGCGACCGCGCGAGGAGGGGTTTTTTGCCAGCCTTTCCCCTCCTGCCTTCGGCAAGACCGAAGTCACGCGGGAGCTAGATTAGGTTGGCCCGTCGTCCCTCCCGAACGCCGACCGGCCTAGGCCGGTCGACACCCCGGTTCGGTGGGAGCGGGCCGTGCATCGTGAAGGTCGAGCAGCAGCTTAGTTTTGCATTTCTAGACAAGTGGACTTATTTTAGATCTGTTTTTCTTGATTACAAAATCATTACGCTGTTACTGCTTAGGTGGGGGGACTGTGGCAATTACTGCGGTTGCTTACAGTTATATAACTCCCGAGCAACGTCGACACACATTGCGGATAGGTGTGTCGATAAGAAATGTACCTGGTCGGAGAGACCCGGGCCCAACTTGCTAATAAGTCTTGAAAGGCGAAGTAGAGTGGCCCGTGAGACAGCACTCGGTCCAGTTTGCCGGGACATGTTGTAAACAATTTCAATTTCAATTTCAATTTCAATTTCAATTTCGGCAAACACTTCACCCTCCAGCTCGGCCTCTTCAACGACTCCCAACTGGACACCCTCGAAGGCCAAATATGCCGAGCACTCCGCTCCGCCGTCTCCTCGGTACGTAACCTCCCCCGCACAGCCCTCCACCGGCCCACCTCCGACCTCGGCTACGGCCTCCCCTCCCTCAAAGCCCACGCCGCACAGCTCACAGTCTGCCACCTACACAAAATCATGAGCTCCCCTGGTTATAGAGGCCACATGGCCCGAGCACACATGCGCACCATATCCACCATATACTCCCACTGGCCCACTGAATCCATCATGTCCGGCAGCTCCTCCCCACCCACACTCCGATGCCTAGTAAGTGCCCAACGCGACGCTGGAACCATGTTCCACAACATTCCTCCACCCTCCCTCACCAACCCTATTGCTTCCACAATCCGCGCCCACTTCACCCGACAAGACAACACCCTCCTCGCCTCACTCAGAGACAGAGCCACACACATCACAGACCCCCACGCATACAAACATGCATACTGCGAATTCCCCCCCGGCAAAACACACGCTTCCCTCCTCCCCCTTCTCACTCCCCTTTGGAAAAATAATATCATCACATGGCCACAAGTCCTCCTCCGAGCCACCTCATCCTCATTCATCTTCAAATCTTGCAAATCCATCTCCACACTCACGGGGTCCATGTTGTAAGTAATACCTTATAGTTATTAGTTGCAGATAGCTACTGTAAGCTATTCTAGATATGATTAGTACATGTCTAGATCGGACATACCGATAACCTGTTTGTACTGGTACAGAGCTGTCCCTAGGCTTCAGCTCTAACACTTATGTTGTCCCGACACCACGCCTCGGGCTGGTTGTCTCTGTGACTGTCCCTTTGCGTGACTGTGACTGTAACTACGTATGCGTTAGTTACCTTCCTTACTGATCGTGTGTGCACGGTTTAACAGGTTATGGGCCCCCGCCTCACGTCACTCACGCGCGACAACCTGGTTCGGCGAGCTGCGATCGCCACCTCTCCCGAAGAAGGCAAGTTTACATAGATACCTAGTACTTTCATCCTGTAGTCGGCGGTATCGCCAGTATAATCAGGGTAAAAAAAAAAAAAACCCACCCTCCATCCCACCTAAGTCAGCCGCTCGAGGACGCCAGACAGCCACCCACACCGACGCACTCGTCGTGTGTGGACAGGGTGCATACAGGTCCAAGCTAGAGACCGGGGGGGGGGGGGGGCGCACTATCGGGTGAATACACATATACAGAGTGCACGACAGCCTTAGATTACTGTATTAATTAATACATTATCGTAGCGACTCAGCCGCCGCCGCATCGTCCCACCTGCACTGGCCGTGGCCCCGACTTGTGCCCCACACTGGGTGGAGGACACAGAAAAGGTGCTTTGAGACACCCCGGGGCATCAGGCCGAGGGGTCGGCGGGCATCAGGCCGTCTCTCTGCATACCGTTGTTAGGCACACGTCCGGCTAGCGGTTTTTACCGCTGCCTGTTTTTTCAGCTCTTATTTTTCGCCCTGTGTCGAAATGGCGCCGAAAACTCGCTCTGTCGACAATCCCCCCGATTCGCCTCCTGCTTCCCCTGACCTCGGCTCTCCGCAGAGCTCTGTCAGTCCCACCCCTGCTACCCTCGCACTCGTCATGCAGCAAATGGCGCTCATTAACGCCCGCCTGGACGCTCAGTCTGCTCCTGCTGCTGCTGCTGCTGCTGGTCCTGTTGCTGCCCCTGCGGACCCCTCTTTCGCTGTGCGTCGTCGCGACGCGCAGCTCGACCCCCATCGCGACAACCACTCTCTGAACCTCCTTTCCTCCGACCCGCCAACACACGCATCTCCCTTTCCCGGCACTCGGCTGGACGCGCAGCCGGCCCACGATGCTGCTTTCGCTGCAGCGTCGGTTGGCGACCCCCATGTCGCATTCCGCCGCCACGATGCGCACACCGCCCCACAGCCTCGCGGACTGCCCGCGGAACACCTACCACCACCCCCTCCGTACCCTCCTGCAGGGTATGCCCTCCCGGATCCCGGACCTTTTTTCCCGGAGGCACCGCCGCCCCGCGTCCCCGCCTCCCGTGGCCACCCGCACCCGTACGGCCCCCCGCTTTCAATGGCCGGCCACTCTCCTTTCCCCGGCGGCCCACCTTCTCCCTTCCCCGGTGGACCACCGCCTCCCTTTCCTGGCCGGCATTCGCATCCTACACAGCGTGGTGGGCACACCACCCGTGGCGGGCGTCGCCCCACCATTGACCCGGTGGTCATAGGCCGCTCGGCCCACGAGGCCACCGGTTTCGACAAGGACGCCCTCAACCGGTCCATGAAGATGTCGGTCCCTACCATGGGGCCCACCACGGACTTCAAGCAGTGGAAGAGGAACTTCCTTAATTTCCTCTCCATCAAGGCCACTTACCTCATCCCACAGCTTGCCCTCCGCGACTCGGGCGTCAGGTTAGACGAACCGGCGCAACACTACGCCTACACCTTGCTCCTTCATGCAGCTAGCGCGAACCCACGCGCCGACCAAGCGATGAAGTGCGTCTCCCCAGCACGTCCTGACTGCGCAGCGGCAGCGTGGGACCTTCTGTGTGGACGTCTCGACAGTCGGTCCTTTGCTCGCTCATTGTCGCTGCTGGACAACTTGATGGTCAGACAACGCCCCGGACAGTCACTCAGTGACTATGTCCACTACATGCGACAGACGTTCGACGACTACAACGAGACATGTCAGATGGTTGATGGTTCCGCTGCCATTCACCCCCACAACCTCGGTCTCCTCATGCTGCGCGGTATTTCCAGCAACGGCCCACACGGTCAAGCCAAACAGTGCGTCATCAACGCGTTCGACACAGACTACCTGCTGTCCGCTGATGACGTGATGGCCAACATCCTCCACCTGGCGCACAATATGGACGAGGACGACGCCCCGGCCGCAACATCTCCCCACACCTCACCGCCTCCCATCTCCGCGTTTGTCGCTGATGGCCGCGGTTCACACAGCGGTCGAGGCCACCCTCCACGTGTCCCTCGCGGTGGTCGCGTCATGCCCACCAAGTGTACCGCTTGCGGCAGCCCGGACCACATCTTGTCCTCCTGCAATGCCCCGGATGACGCCCTCTTGCGGTGGACACTCGCGAAGCGCAAAATGATCATCCAGAAGTAGGGCACCCCTGCTGGTGGCTCTCACTCTGCGCACGCCGCTGTGCTGAGCGACGTCCCCGCCGATGACTTTGACAGTTTGCCTACCCTCGAGGAGTGCACGGATGATTACGATGACACCGAGGTGAGTGTGCCTTTCAGCTCCGTAGCCTTCTCCTCTTCCCTAACCCCCGGTCGTAACCTCTCACAGTACTGGGTAGTCGATTCCGCCTGCTCGATCAACCTCACCGCGTTTAAAGGCGACTTCGTACGGTTCACACCCCCCTCCGCTCCCTCGCGCGTTGGCGGGGTTGGTGTTGACGTCAAGGGCAGTGGCTCCGTCCGAATTTCAGTCCGACTTGACACAGGCGTACTTATTCACCGCACTGTCCATGCGTTGTACACCCCTGACTTGTCCTCTCGCTCTGCTCAGCGCATCGGCCGGTTACTTAGTGTCAGCTGGATGCAGACCCACAGCGGTTGTGAATTCATCTTCCCCTCTAACTCTGACACTGGTTTGCTTGTGGTTCCCACAAGAATGGGTGTGCTAGAGCCCTCCGGAAACGGCCTCTACCTCCTCCCCCACCAGCCAGAGCCCCCCCCCAGTACCTCCGCGATGATAGTGAATTCTCCCTCCCCTAGTGTTGCCCTTGCTGCCCAGTGCGACCCTATACTGTGGCACCGTCGGTTTGGACACCTAAACATGCAAAGCCTGCGGGCCCAGCACACGCACGGTGTCCCGACTAGCCCTGCGTTAACCAGCTCCGTAACCAATGTCTCTTGCGACTCATGCTTGTTACACAAGGCCACAGCTGCACCGCGCAACACCGCTGCATGCGCGAAACCTTCCCGTCCCCTCCTCAACCTCTCCTTTGACCTATGGGGACCGGTCAACGTCCCCTCCCCACATGGCCTCCGCTACTGCTTGCTCGTCATTGACCACCACACCCATTACATGTGGGTGCGGTTCCTCAAGTCCAAAGACGATGCGTGCTCGGAGTTGGAAAACATCCTCCTCGACATCAAGCACATGCATGCACGTTACCACTCCCAATCGGGCGCGTTTGCACCAATCATAAAATTTGACTCGGACTCTGTCTTTGAGGCTACAACAACCCGCCAGATGTGCGCACAGCTCGGCGTCGGGGTCCAGTTCTCTGCCCCATACGCCCACCACATGCTCGGCAAAGCCGAACGTCCTTGGCGCACTATCCGGGACAATGCGTCAGCGATGCTCCACAGTATGGCCGTTCCCAACTCCATGTGGTCATGCGCTGTCAACACTGTTGTGTACCTCCGCAACCGCACGTACAGTCGCTCAGTCGGCCCCACTGGTGGCATCCCACTCTCCCTCCTCACGTCGTCTGTGCCTGACGCCTCCAAGTTTCGCGTCTTCGGGTGCACCGTCTTCGCCAAGGTGCCTGACAAACTGCGTCGAAAACTCAGTGAAAAGGCGTTTCGTGGCGTCATGGTCGGCTACCCCACTGACGCACCCGGGTACCGCGTTTACAACCCGGAAACCCGCCGAATCACCACTTCCGTCCATGTTGTCTTTCAGGAAGACACCCCGGGCTTCGGCGCACAACTCTCCGTCGACTCCACCATCACCAACCCTTCGGATGACGCACCGGCCACCTCACTCCAATCCCACCCCATCGACATACCATTGCCAGACCCCATGCCCCCTCATGCCGCCCCTCGCCAAGCTCGGCTCCGTTCTCATCCCCTACGCTACGGCGAAATGGTTGCCCACGTGTCCGACTTCCCCCCGACCCTCGTGACGGCGTGTTGTGATCCTGAACAGGGCAAAGCCAAAGAGGACATCTTCGAACACCCTCACGTTCCCAACCTTATCACTGGTCCCCCTCACACACATGCCGGCACATCGCCTACTGCCGTCGCCCTCCTGTCCGCCCGGAAGTGTGTGGAACCGAATTCGTACCGAGCTGCCTTGGGCAGCGCCCATGCCCCCCAGTGGCAAGCCGCTATGCAGCAGGAGTACTCCTCCCTCATGGACAACGGCACTTGGGAACTCGTTGACCTTCCCCCGGGTCGCATGGTAGCTAACAGCATGTTGATCTACAAAGTCAAGTCTGACACCGCCGGTGACGTCTCCCGCTTCAAAGCGCGGTTCGTCGCCAAAGGGTGCAGCCAACGCGCTGGACTAGATTACACTGAGACGTTCTCTCCTGTCATCCGCATGGCCAGCCTGCGTCTCTTCCTGACCATCGCAGCCGCCCGTGACCTTGAGCTTTGCCAACTTGACATCGACACTGCGTTTCTCTACGCACCCATTAAGGAAGACGTGTACATCCGCCAGCCCCTCGGCTTCAGCGATGGCACGTCCAAAGTGTGTCACCTCAGGCGCTGCCTATACGGCCTGAAGCAGTCCCCCCGCGAGTTCAACATGCTCCTCCGTGCCTGGCTCGTCGACAATGGGTGGCAACAGTGCGTTTCTGACCCTTGCATCTACATCTTCCGCACCGGCCACGTCTTCGCCATGATCGCGTTGTACGTCGATGACATCCCCGCAGCCTGCAATGATACCGCATGGCTTGCATCGTTCAAGGCCAAGCTCGGAGAACGGTTCAAGATCAAGGACCTCGGCGACCTCTCCCAATTACTCGGCATGCACATCACCCGTGACCGCTCGGCACGCACCGTCTCCTTGGACCAATCAAGGTACTTGCGCGACATCCTCGCCAAGTACAACATGACCGACGCTAGACCGTCGTCCCTTCCCATGGACCCTGGCTTCCTCGCTGGCCTCGCGCACATGTCCTCGCCCCATCTCACCGGCGTGGCCAAGGATGTTTACCCAAGCCTCTTGGGCAGTCTCCAGTACGCGGCCGTCTGCACGCGCCCCGATGTCTCCACGGCGTTGAGCATCCTCGGCTCAGCCCAAGCCTCACCCACCGAGGCACACTTGCAGGCTATGAAGAAGGTCCTTCGATACCTCCATGGCACCATCGACATGCGCCTGACGTTGGGGGGGGGGCACGGACCACAGTCTCCAACTCACAGGCTTTGCCGACGCTGACTGGGCAAACGACAGCAGCACCCGCAAGTCCCGTTCGGGCTACCTATTCACACTTGGACGCGGGCCCATCAGTTACAAGTCCAAACAACAAACCTGTGTGGCCCAATCCACGTGTGATGCCGAGTACTACTCTGCGGCGGATGCCACCAAGGAGGGACTCCATCTCCGGCAACTTATGGGGGAGATCTTTAACGCCCCCATCACCGAAACCACCACCATCGAGGAGGACAACCAAAGCGCCATCGCGTACTCCTAGAACGCCTTGGTCAACGAGAAGACAAAGCACATCGGTCTGAAATGGCACCTCCTCAAGGACCATGTGGAGTAGGGAACCATCAAGTTGAGATACCTCCCCACTGACCAAATGGTGGCTGACATGTTCACCAAGCCCCTCCCAGGACCAGCACTCACAAGACACCGAAGTGCAATCCTTGGAGGACAAGACCCAATGCAACGCTTCATCCCGTAGCTACCTTCAGGGGGAGTGTTGTAAGTAATACCTTATAGTTATTAGTTGCAGATAGCTATTGTAAGCTATTCTAGATATGATTAGTACATGTCTAGATCGGACATACCGATAACTTGTTTGTACTGGTACAGAGCTGTCGCTAGGCTTCAGCTCTAACACTTATGTTGTCCCGACACCACGCCTCGGGCTGGTTGTCTCTGTGACTGTCCCTTTGCGTGACTGTGACTGTAACTACGTATGCGTTAGTTACCTTCCTTACTGATCGTGTGTGCACGGTTTAACAGTCCACCACCCCGCTCTCAGTCCCCATTCGCCTTCGCGCCGCAATCCTTACCGAACCCTCCCCGATACTATCCACGACCGCCTGCCCATCACAAGCCTCACCCCCAAACAAGCATCCCCCCCCCCACCACTGTCCACCCCTCCTGGATTCCCCTCCTCTCCCCACATCTCCCCCGCCCCCCCCACCCTCTCCTCCGGCATCCACAACTCCCACACCAAAACCTCCCCCCCCACGACACCAACCATACACATTGACACCGAGTACCTCACCCCCTCAGACCACCACTTCCCCCCCTGCGACGTCACGCGTATCATTTCCAGACACAAAGACACAGAATACGGCCAAACACATTACATGGTAGAATGGGCCCCGGAGCACCTCACGGAATGGGACATACAACTCCAACTCGACGACGGCTTCCGCCTCATCTCCTCCACCCCCACATCGGTATGCCTTCCCACCCCCTCCCCCGCTGTTGTAGGTACCACTCGCCCTCTAGCAGGACGAGCGGCACCTAGGGCCCATTCTCTGGATCGTTTCCTAGTGGAAGGAATATTAGAGCGGATGATTGGAAAGGGGTTCTTCTTACAGTTCTACCGATAAACGGTAACCCGAGTGACCCCCTGGCAAATGTGCCGGTCGCTAAATTTATAGGCGTCCGGTCGAAGGTACCAGAAAGCCACCAATTCCAATTTGGTGTGCTGTGCTGCTTCTAATCTAAACTACTAAATATTACTATAGACTATTATCTTGTCGCAGCACAGCGACAGTTCAGAAGTCTCTAGAGACTTCACCTCTAGCTAATTCTAGAACCGGTGCGGGTATAATTATTCATCATCCCACGCTTCCGGTACTTGTACTAACTATTCTATATGTACAATAATTCTAATATGACGAGCTCGCTCCTTTCGTCGGTATGCTCGTCATACGACCCTTTATCGCTATATACAATTTATTATCATTCTAGTCCTGTATCGAAAGATACGTAGCTGCTGTTTAGAGGAAATACCAGAATTAATGACAAGTATCAGCAGATATTACTCGCTAATACTGTAATCTTCCAGCGTCATCGTCGTAGACTATGACACTCTCGCCTCCTTAAGCAACAACGTCCTCGTTGTTGGTGTCGTCGTAGACAACACAACCAGCAAGAAGATCAGGACCAGGAAGGGTCGGAAAAGGAAAATAATGTACAGGTTGAAGCTCGCAACCTTAGCAGTGCTCCGGGGCGTAGTCGGTAGGTCGAAGAAAAATATTCTCGACGCAATTCCCCGAAGTCGACTCCCATCGCGCCCAGTAGTTGCTTCTCTCTTAGCCATCCGCAGCATCTAACCGCCTTGCATTGCTCAGCAGCTCGACTGTGACGATAACTGCGTAAGCAGCACCCTCTCATGAAAGCAGACAGTCGTTGCAGCGTAGCGGTAGTCCACAGGTTGTACGGTCGTCCATCATCGCTAAAACAGCAAACATATCGCAGCTCGCTGTAGCGGTCTTGGTCGCCAGTCCTCTGAGACTTGCTTACAGGTAGCCATAAGAAATATTGCGTGCTCCAATAAAAGTGCCCAACAGTACTGTAGCAGTCCTTCAGGCGTGGATACTTGCGGTCTTCTACTCGTATGGCAGGACTCGATAAAAATCTGGCTGTACGAATAGGAATAATATTTATTTATCCGGGAAATAAACTTCTCAGTAGCACGCTCCTCGCGAAGATACGGGCCATCGATAGGTCCGATATTCCACTCGAAGCTTGCGGTAGGCCAACAGCAAAAATACTGCCGCATCGCTTGATCGCTAACTCCCTCGTTGAAATTGTCGAAAGTATCAGCGTAGCGTAGACCATCCCGTATTTGTTGCTCCCATAAAAGTCACTCCACTTGTCACGCGCTTGCATCTTCACCTTGATATATATCCCTCAATCCTCAATTGCTCTCGTAGTGCCAAAGAAAACGCTGTGCGAGTAGCATCGCGTCTTCAAAACACAATTCGCTAAGCACAGGTGCTGTCGGCAGGTAGTCAGCGCTCCCGAGCTAAAATAAATTCGGTCGCTCGCCTCAGTTGCTGAGTCGCTGGCTGCTCGCCGTAGGTCAATCGTGCAAAAAGGGCTCCTCGAAAAATATCCAGCTGGTATCCAATCGCTAGTCGCGGTACGGTATAGTCCCGAAACGCGTCGTTGCAAAAGAGAATAAAATCCAGCATATAACTTCTCGCGTGTAGTCCTCTCGCATTCACGTCCCACAGCGAAACACTGTACTCGCTACCAAAGAGCCATGCGGTATCGTCTCCACCTCCAAGACAGGATACGGTATCGCCATCGGTAGTCGGGATCCACAGGAAAAATCACCACAGATACTGTAGACGAAGTATAATACAGGTGTAGCTGCTCCACAGGAATCAGCAGCCACAAAACGGTCTTCTCTCGGAAACAGGAAAAACTCGGTCGATACTCGTACAGATAACAACCCGTAATTTGAAATTAACGGAAAGTCAAAATAATACGAGTAAACTCCACCAGAATCAGGAAAAGTAGCGGTCGTCTTGCTGCGCTTCATCAGATGAAATTCAATCGCATCGCACAACGTCCGGAAAAATAGCCTCGTCTGTGCGAACCGTAGCGACTTAAACTGTCGTCGCCAAAAACAGCACAGGTTGGCGCATCTCCCATCAGGTCAAGCTATGCGAGTCTCTTCGCGCTATGCTTATCGTTCGCCATGTCCTCCTGTCGTGTAGAGATTCCTGTTGAGTCTTCTGCTTCCTTTCGTCTCGTCTCGGTGACTCAGCAGGTCATCATGGTGCTCATCCATAGTCCCAATCCGCAATCTCGTCGCGAACAGGTACTTGTAAGAAATTGCATCACTACTGCCAGGTCGCCATTCTTCGGTCACATCTGAATTTAGCAGGTCTCCTCGCTGAAGCCAGATTCGAAATACTCCAAGCTAAACTGGAACTACTCCGGTAAAGCCCATAATCAGCTAGGTCCAGCATATGTCCAGGTGTGTCCGTCTGTTCTCAACTTCTGTAGGTTCTGTTCTCCTCTGCTCTAGTCTGGTCTGTTCTGTTCTGGGGTGTAACGCGTCCAACAGGTATCCGCGTCACGTTCTGTCACAGTCCGATCCAAAATCTCCCGTCCAGGTCACGATACTGCTTCGTCCAGGTAACCAGAATGTCCACTTGTCGGCCGTAGTCAGCTCCAAGGTTGTCCAACTGATCGCAGCTGCATGTCACGCTAGCGATACAGATACGGGTACTCTCGAAGTTGATTCGTAGCCTCTCAAAGTTCGGGTACTGATGCAACGGTAAAAGCTCCACTCCACAAAAAGGGTAAAGGTACACGGCAGAATATAGCGATAAAATCGCAGAATACCGTATAATACTCCTCGTCGCCCAAATTTGAAAATGACAGCAAATCGTCGCACGAACTCGATCTCGTGAACTCCAGGAAAGCAAATAAATCGCAGATCCTCCGTTAACAGGTCGGTAGAAAATTCACCGGTACAATAATTGCACAAATGAATCTCGGATGAACCGTAGAACCGGATAGAAAACGTCGCCACGTACCACCGCAAAGACTTCTGCTCGTAGGTCTCCCGCCCATACAGGAAACAAACTCGCCAGTAAAAACAACTTCAACCGCAGTGCAGTCCTCGACGTACACTCGTTAATCATTGTCGCATCCGCCAGTCTTGCTCGCACCAGTGGTTCGTCAAGCACGTCCAATCCCGTGGCATCCTCGCCTCGGAACAGGGCCGCTGAACGTACTAGACTCGGCGTCCTCTAGGTCCTTCTCAAATTCTGGCGTCGCACTCTCGCGCACGCTCTAGCAGGCCTCGACAGCGTAGTACGCTCGACTCGGCTCGCCAGTCTCATTGCCCTCATGGCACAGATGTCTTCCGCCGCTTTCGCATCCCGCAATTATTCCGAATTTCCGGTGTACGGGTCACGGCGTACATGTACTGCACCACTCGGTCATCTCATAATATCGGTACGTAGAACCCACATTCGCTTACTCGTAGTGTAGCGATAATGTCTGTCGCACTCCGTAGTTCGCGAAGTTTCGCGTACCGAAATCTTCAATTCTTCAAGTTCTTCTCTTACCAACGGTTCTTCGCTGGTTCTCTTCTGAAAGAAATCACGCGCGGACAGAGAAACGGGGTCACTCAGGATTTTCTTCTGACGTCTCCCTGTCATTAATGCGTAGAAGCCTTCCAGATCTTCATTCTTCTCTCGAACTGTTGCGTACGAGTATACTCCGCCAAAAATGACCAAAATACACTCGCGGCACAGATATGCCGGTATCTGCCAGCCCGTCTCAACAACGTTGTTGTCTTCAGTCTCTTCTTCAATCTGTTCTCTCTTCAGTCCGAAATCTCAGTGGCGCATACCAGTACAGCATCTCTTGGCCCATACTGGTCTTTTCTCGACGTAGCGTTCGCTCAGCTTCGAAGGCATCTCGCTGCAGGATTGAGCATCTCGTTGCACGCATCTCGCAAAAGAATCGACTCGAAGTCACCATAAGTCGAACACGTCGGCGTCTCATCAAATCTCCGTTGTGTCGCTTCAAATGGTACTAGCTCCTAGTCGCAAAATCTCGCGAAATCTCCTCGACGCGGTTCCTCGATACAGAAACTCACCCGCCAGGAATAAAACGTGCGATACTCGATACGATACGCGTAGGCATACGGCAAGGAATCAAAATCGGCCGGTTTCACATACGCACGCTGTGTTACATACGGTATCACAGTGTACTAGCCGGTCGACTATCGCTAGCCGGAAAACCTTCATCTCCCGCGTAAAGCTCCTTTAGCGTCTTCTCGACTTGCTGGTTCTACTGGTCCGTAGTCGCTAGATCACGGGTTCTTGCACGAAGTCCTTCTCGTGCGCCAGCTCGTCAAAAGCCTCTTAAAATAGCTTGAACGGTGGCCTCATCACCTCCTCGGTAGAATCTTGGCCGCGCTCCATCGTCTCGCCAATCGGACTCGACTCCTTCGACCAAAGCCGGTATACGTCCGCGGTCGGCGTCCCTTCCGTCGAACCTTCGGTGTCCTTAGGTGCCGTCTTGTTCTTCTCCGCCTCTCCAAACATCCCTCTCGTCGCTACCACTAGTGGCTCTCGAAACCAAGTGTTGTGGGACCACTCGCCCTCTAGCAGGACGAGCGGCATCTAGGGCCCATTCTCCTGAATCTTTTCCTAGTGGAAGGAATAATAGAGTGGATGATTGGAAAAGGGGTTCTTCTTACAGTTCTACCGATAAACGGTAACCCGAGTGACCCCCTGGCAAATGTGCCGGTCGCTAAATTTATAGGCGTCCGGTCGAAGGTACCAGAAAGCCACCAATTCCAATTTGGTGTGCTGTGCTGCTTCTAATCTAAACTACTAAATATTACTATAGACTATTATCTTGTCGCAGCACAGCGACAGTTCAGAAGTCTCTAGAGACTTCACCTCTAGCTAATTCTAGAACCGGTGCGGGTATAATTATTCATCATCCCACGCTTCCGGTACTTGTACTAACTATTCTATATGTACAATAATTCTAATATGACGAGCTCGCTCCTTTCGTCGGTATGCTCGTCATACGACCCTTTATCGCTATATACAATTTATTATCATTCTAGTCCTGTATCGAAAGATACGTAGCTGCTGTTTAGAGGAAATACCAGAATTAATGACAAGTATCAGCAGATATTACTCGCTAATACTGTAATCTTCCAGCGTCATCGTCGTAGACTATGACACCCGCCGACTGCTCCATATGTCACGACCCATTGCACACAGAACCCACCTCCACTTGCTGCACATGCCCGCACTTTGCCGTCCATTCCCAATGCCGCCCCGCTCAGGGACCCGCCACATGGCAATGCGAATGGTGTGCTCGCGGCCAACAACACGACCTCACCCGCCTCCACGAGGTCCATTGGGAGCCATGCCTACAACTACACGACACCATCAGTGAGACCCTCTCCAGCCCCACCACCCTCACCGCAATTAACTCCGGCTATGTCCCCTCCACGAAACCCATCCTACTCGAACCCGGACCCCCTCCATGGACGCACCCCCTTATCACATTCAACCACGACCCCATCCACCCCGACCTCGACATGCTCCCTACCGGTAAATTCGCCATTCACACACACCCATCACTACACGACACCACTATACTATGCACTCCCGACGGCCGCGCGGTCACCACCCTTAGCGGCCCCCGCGTCCGACACCTATTCCAACTCTTCCGCCCCGACCTCTCACAGCACACGTTCGAAGAGGAGGTCTACCGCCTCCTCACTCGCCTAGGCTCCCGCTCAGAAATCCACTCACCCACACCCGCCACCACCACCCGTAATAGATGGGCCACTAGAGGGGACCTCCTCACAGCTCTCCGCCATACATTCCACATCCATACATAACTCTACTCTGACCTCCTCATAAATAATAAATCACTCCACTCTCACACCTACCACTCCCTATACCCCGAAGACATAGTCTTCTCATCAAGCGGCAACAATGTCCCACACACATGGCGCGGCACCAACATCGCCAACCCAGAATACGACCACGAATGCATGCGCCGCGCCATGGAACATGCAATCACCAGCGCACACCTCACAGCCTCTCACACACCCAGCGCAACCATCCTCATACTCCCCCGTTGGGAACACACACCATACCGCCACTCCAAATACATCAACTCCCCATACACACACCACCTCTACACCCTTCCCAACGACGCGAACACCTTCCTACCCCCCGACCAACACACATGCCATCCCACCCCTACCCCGTTCGGCACGCGCTGGATGGTCGACATCTACCTCGTCGCTAACCCCCTAGCCCTCTCCACCCTACCCTCTCACACAGCCATGACCGCACTCCACAACAGTCTCGAGTCTATCTACGACACACACCTCCCCAACCCCACCAACACCATCCTACCTCCACACCTCACCGACTCCTACTCACCACACTCAGCAGGCATCTATCACCTCCCCCCCAACCCTACTCGCCCCCTTACCTACCCCCTCCATGAACGCATGCAACTAACATACTCCCCCACCGGAGGGATTCTTGCTTGGAACTGGCAGGACTTCGTTTACATAGACGGCTCCAAGAAGGGAGGCAACTCCCCCCTCGGAGCAGCCGCCACCCACCCCGCCTCGGACACCCGCATCAAAATTCTGGTAACCTCTACCCCTCCCTCCCACACTATCAATCGAGCTGAATTAGCAGGCATTGACATCGGCCTCCAACTAGGCCATACCCACCTCCTTACAGACAGTGCGTGCTCCCTCCGCCTCATACAAGGATACTTAAACTGCCCATCCGCCTATAGACACAACATCCACCGCGACACACTCCTCTCTATCACACACACCCTCACAAACCGCTGCAACGCAGGTATTCGCACACACCTCGGCAAAATTAAGCACACAACCACTCACTAGGAAACGACCTCGCAGACACATTAGCCAACTAAGTTGCAAATGGACACCCACCCGACACAACATACACCACAGGTTCATAAGGGTCGATAGGCCACTGGACCTGGCCATACACCCTCATTCCACAAACCCTAAGGGATCCCGTACCCTACAGATACACCAACCTCAAAACTGACGCGCACACCCACAACACCAAACACACACACACACACACCCCTCTCACAAACATCCAAACACGGTGCCCTCCTCGCCCGCGCCGCGGAGGACGGTGCGGACTTCACTTTCCACAAAAAACACATAACACCCACCAACACACAATTCGCCCACAAGCAAGAATTCATGTGAGGAGTCCACAACACCCGCCTCCTCACACACAACCCCACCCTGCGTTGTCCCATGTGTGGCCAATTCACTAGCAACGGCCACATGGCCGGTAACTGCCTAACCATGTCTGGCCTAAGACATGACCGCCACAACAACGCGCTACAACTCCTACTCTCCCTCTTAGAACGCCACAACGGAGGTCGCTGGGAGACCATCACTGCAGACTTAGGTAACAAACCCATAAAGTCCTTCACCTCCTCCACTCCCACCCGCACCCCTCTTGACTGTCACCCCCCTCATCCCACTCACATGCCTACCCGCCTTGTAGCTGCTGACGAAGGTCTCTCGCCCGACTCCCTACCTTGTGCCCCGCCATCCTCCCCCCTGAGATTCCCCCCCCTGCGCTACAACCCCCGGCGCATAAACCCGATTTCATTCGCCTTCTCGAACCTCGATATTTCGGTCACACAAACGGCCGCCGCCGATACTTATCTATTAAGAAAATTCAGATAGGGGAGTGGAAGTACTGCAATGACCACAACCTCTCCCAAACAACTCACTTGATTAGAGCCAAATACACACCCCTCGCAAATGCTATCCGCAACCACTGGCCAGGTACCGAGGTCGACATCCTCCCCATCGTCATGAGCCGCACGGGTACACCGCACACATCCACCATCGCAAGTCTCACCTCTCTCCTCACCTTCCGCACCGATCCTTCTGACAAACTCATCTTCAGAACACGACTTGACACGTCTCGCATATTCGCACAACTTCACACGCACACTGTCCAATGGCTACACCATCTCCTATTTGTATACCGCATCAAATCCCGCACTACCTCTCACCGCCCCCCCCGCACACTGCACATTCGCACGCCCCTGATTGCACACCATCTACACCCTGCATCGCACCCTCCCCCGGGGGAAATAAAACCCCCGAACACCCTTGGAGAGGTTGGATTTGTACAATTAAACCCACAAATTCCCAAGAAGGTGTCTAAACTACACACGTCGTTATGAGCAGCCACCACGCGCGGGCATTGCGCATTTGCGCAAGCGCTCATACAGTCATGCCAAACTACATAATATTGCCCAGCGAGCCACGCAACTCTATTCGTTTGGACTTGTTGGAAGGGGTTGGAGAAGTGGATACATAGCGTGTTTGATAATGCACGAGGTTGGGTTTGCGGGTGTAATTTATGTGTGAATGGAGCGTGAAAGTTCACGCTGTTGGCACGGGTTATGCATTTGGAAAACGAGGGAGTTAAACCCGCAAGATGCAAGTTTGATAAACCGTGCATTGTTTTAATGGGCGACGGCGATTGGCATTGGTGAGGGGCGAGGTATAATTTGGCTGTTTTGGACGCGTCACGTTGACGGTCGCGGTGGAGTTTAGAATGCTTAGGGCGTGTATATGCATGTGCCACCACACCCACCCCACGCGTGCCACATGCCGGGATTATTAGGCCTTGCAAAATGGTTGGAGTGAAGATTGAACATGTATCGCCAAACAAACTCCGCACAGATCGCCTCATGAGGTGCGCCTAATTCAACGGGTGTTGCTTGGTACTTTTTGTTGTTATCTATGTGTTTTACTTATTATATTTACCGACCAAGTTTATTACACGCGACATTCGGAGAAGGCGTATCTCGTGTCAAACTGCCATTCCGTGACATCCGGCTGGTCCGGCCCCAGTTGAGCCGACCACCGGCTCAAAGTGGAGATCTACACATAGCTATAGCAAGATCGATTTTGTTTGTCAACCTGATTTGACGGTCTAGCCCTGACTTGTAAGTTTCTTGTATGGCATAGTTGGGAGGGCCCAGAGGCAATAACCGGCGCATACGGTATTTGGTGTAAACCGGCGCATACGGTACATGTTGTAAACAATTTCAATTTCAATAGCCCGGTCCTCGGCTGCCTTGGCTGCTTCATTGCTAGCGGCGAGCCGCTGCTTGTGGACCACTTGGACCTCCTTCGGGTAGCGCCGCTGATTTCCAAGCTTCGCCATCAAGCTTGTCCGCTCTGTCTTGAGGTCGAGATTCTCTTTCTCTACGCGCTCTAGCTTCGAGCTCATGGCGAACCCCTCCATGATCACCAGTTAAAGCAATTGATCCATGCTTATCTGCGGAGCGGCGGCGGTGACACCCGGAGGTGGTCGTCCCTCGGGAGGCTGCCGCCCGTTCCATGCAACCCCCTTGTCGACATGGCTAGAGGCCACAAAGCCGGTAGCATGCGCTGACAACGTACGGTCGATGGTCCGCGGAGGGTTGGAGGCGTCGTCGACACCGGTAGCATCTGTAGCGATGGCAGTTTTAGAGCGAATACTAGCCAGGGTATTATCTTGGGTAGTGGGAGCGACATGATATTTACGGGGAGTAGACCCAAAGGCCTCTGTGCGAGTCGCTTTGCTGTTGCTCCGTGTGGTGGGCGCCGGCGGCGGCGGCTGCTTCCGTTTAGAGATGCATGAAAACGTCCGTTTCGACCTTTCACACCTATGTTATTTCACGCTATTACCGCGCTGATCGCGTAAATACATCTTATCAAGATGTGTGAGGGCCCATAACCTCTTATCGAAGGTGCCTGTGAGACGTTAGATGTGTCGACAAGTGTGTGTGCAGCAACGATGTGTGATGGTTACAAGAAAACTAAACAGCAGCATGACACATCTCTACTTCTTGTATCGTGTTTATATGTACTATACGTATTCACTGCAGGGCGCGCGCTTGCGCGCGCGGGGGTGTGTAGAGCGGAGTTTCCCTCTAGGGACGCATCGAAGCAAGATTGTCTTACAAAACAAGTTAAGAAATGCAGTAGGGGGAGAAGTTGATAGAAGGGGAGAGGGAGAGAGGGGGAGGGAGAGGGAAAGAGAATGAGATCGAGAGAGGGGAGTAAGGGGCGGGGGGGGGGAAGAAGGGAAATAGAGAGAAGGGGGGAGGGGAAGGGGCGAAAAGGGAGAGAGAAAGAAAGAAAGAGGGTGAGAGAGAGGGGGGTGGGAGGTAAAAGGGAGAGGAAGAGGGAGTGGGAGGGAAAGGGGGGTAGAGAAGAAGACACGCAGAGGGGGACTGGTGGAGAGAAGGGGGGAGAGAGAAAGGAGGGGAGTGAGAGGGAGTGGGAGTGATGAGAAGGGGTGGGGGAGAGGAAGGGAGATAAAGATGGATAGAGGGTGAGAAAGGAAAAGAAAGGGGGTATGAAAGCGAGAGAGAGAGAGAGAGGTTTTCAGTATTATTATTTGTACATAAGTAAGTTATGTAAGTAAGTATAATTTAGTATGATATTGTATACTGTATTCGAAATATGGCCCATACTACATAAATACGAAATATCAATCGTCTCTTTTATTATATCAAAGCTAACACGTTTCTTATACCTGAAAATGCGGAAAATGTCCCGAATAGCACACAATTAATATTCGAAGATACGACGAGAAATGAAAGAATTTTTCTTCCAGTACACTTGGTACGTTTTGGTACGTGGTTCTACGTTTGGTACGTTTTGGTATGTAATTGTACGTTTGGTATGTTGTGGTACGTTTTATATGTCATAGCACGTTTTGGTACGTCGGGATACCGCGTCGGATTTTTTGATATGATGAAGCTATCCCTACTGTTCACAACTGTGAAGAGGGGGACTGATACTGTTCACAACTGTGAACGTACATGTAATGATAATGATGTTCTTTGCGCAGCAGCCCCATATCATACCGGCTCGGCTCCAAACCCGTACAGCTACGAGCACGTGAAAGCGCGCGCGCGTTCGAAATCGGCAGTCAACTACAGTACCGTACGGTCGAGTCGGCGACCGCCGCCGTCCTCGTCCCTGCTCGGTCGTCTTCAGCCATCACGGTCGTGCTGTATCGCGGTTGCCACCTGGTCCGCATGGCCAGCCGCGGGACAACTTACATGATTATTTATTCAGTACCTCGCGCGCTCATCGGAAGTTTGGACTAGTCATGAGTGCAGTATTCGCATTTTGACAAGTTTCGTTGCGCACCAAGACGCTACACATAAAATGAAGTAACCGGAGCGCAAAACCGTGTTTTCGACGTGATGCTTGCACACGCGCTGTCCGTTGACCACACTATTGGTATTCGCTGACGTTTGCATAAGGCACACTTCTGGCCGAATTGAGGTAGCCCGGTGCCGAGCATGAGTTGGCCGCCTATCCCACTATTTTCGCATGGTTTATTTCTTATATGGCGACAACATGGGAGGTGGGGAGGCTACAGAGAACATTCCGTGCACTTGTTTCCTGTCTTGCCAGCTTGCGAGGTAGTGCCGCGGATCATACTCATGCGGACGAATCCTGAAGGGACGATGGCCTCCCTCTATATTTTGAAGGTAAGCTCCCATTAACAGTTTACATTTCGTTCCTTGACGCATTGCGGGCGAGGCAGCTGCACACTTACGTTGTAAGGACGGCGTTATGACAAGGAGCGCGGGAGTAGTTACCAACCCTCGCTAACCTCCCCACAAGGTAACTACCTACACTGTTTATCATTCACCGGCGTCTAGATAGGGTGTGCACACACCAAGAAAACGCAAGGGGAGACAGGTTCTTTGTATCATTTACTGCATTTTTCAGTTTGTCCTGTTGGGCTTACGCGCGCGCTCTCGCTCTCTCCCTCTCCCCCCCCCCTCTCTCTCTCTCTCTCTCTCTCTCTCTCTCTCTCTCTCTCTCTCTCTCTCTCTCTCTCTCTCTCTCTCTCTCGCTCTCTCTCGCTCTCTCCCTCTCCCTCTCCCTCTCTCTCTCTCTCTCTCTCTCTCTCTCTCTCTCTCTCTCTCTCTCTCTCTCTCTCTCTCTCTCTCTCTCTCTCTCTCTCTCTCTCTCTCTCTCTCTCGCTCTCGCTCTCTCTCGCTCTCTCCCTCTCTCTCTCCCTCTATCTCTCTCGCTATCTCTCTTTCTCTCCCTCCCTCCCTCCCTCTCTCTCTCTCTCTCCCCCTCCCCCCTCTCTCTCTCGCTCTCTCTCGCTCTCTCTCTCTCCCTCTCTCTCTCTCTCTTTCTCTCTCTCTCTCTCTCTCTGGAGGAGGATTAGACGGACTGACTCCCCGTTGTCGGATCATAGTAGCTAGTGAGTAGCTATCAGTGCTCTCTCTCTCTCTCTCTCTCTCTCTCTCTCTCTCTCTCTCTCTCTCTCGCCTTTTCTCCACGATTTGCGAAAAGTGCATGGCCTTATAAACACACACACACACACACACACACACAAACTTACAACCAGACTCGCACAAACACGCTAAACCACCCACGTATATATGAGCACATACACCAGCCATATACACATCCCCACACACCATGTCAGCACGCCGCGTGTATCCAATCTTCACGCTCATCCCGTATTCCCATATAAATCCCTTACGCGCGCGCGCTCTCTCTCTCTCTCTCTCTCTCTCTCTCTCTCTCTCTACCTTATAGACACACACACACACACACACACACACACACACACACACACACACACACACACACACACACACGCGCGCGCGCGCGCGCACACCACCGCCATGAATACACGTTTACATGGACACGTGCATATTCCGCCCCATATGCTTGTACGAATGGGTACTTGCATAGGCACAAATAGCCACACAGTTGAACGCATGTCATGGTATGCACAACATGCGTCCACGTCTTCGCTTCTGGGCTCTTCTAACTACACTTTTTTGCAGCCACTACATTAATCTTCCAATCTAATGTAAAGGCTCAGCTGCTGCTGCAGCTGCTTTTTTCTTGCTCTGCGGGCGTCTGCATTGTTTCTTTCCTTTTGTGCTGGTGGCTTTGCACAACTTTTGTTATAATTGAAAGAAGGTATATTTATTCATTGTTTGGGGCGCCAACAAAATGGTTTCCGTTTGAATTTGTTTGTATGGGTTTGTCTGCCATACAGCGATATTTCCCGACATCTGAATTAAATTGTTTTTTACAAGAAAAGCAGCGGAGATTACCAAGCAAAATGAAGAAAAGATGAGGACATCTAAATTTCTAAATCGGACGGCGCCGTATTTTCATTATTAAATTCGGGTATCATTTCATACCCGCATCAAGGAGTTTGCACGGCGGTCTACATCAGCCCCTTCCGTCGATTCTTTGGGAACGTGCGTCGTGAGTTCATGCAGCGTCTTTCTGTTGGTTTTCATGGAGCGTTCGGTTCCAATCTTTGTGACGCCTTGATTGCAGGAGGGTGGTGCGGCTGCTGTTGCCTGCCTCCCTGCGACGCGGGCTTCGGCTTCTTTGCCTCCCCTTAATTTTGCTTTGGTGCTTGTGGATTGCACAGCTTTCTTTGTACTAGATATATTTGTATTTTTCATCGAATTACTTATGAGGATTAACTTGAGTTTAGGATTAGTCGCTCTGAATTTTTGCGGTGCTTTCACATTTTAGTGTTTTGTTTCTATTGGCCCGTTTATGTTCTCCCCTCATTCTTTCTTGGTGGTTTCCACTTCTTTCATTTCAGCAGCATCTTTCGCTATTATCAACGCTAATTCCGTTTTTAATCTTTTCTTGGTACTTCATGTGCCAGACGAAGGTTTCATAGCGACGATGGCTGTGACTGGTATTTGTCAACTACTTACATATGCTCCAATGAATAAAATATTCTTATTTTGTTGAATTGCAAAAAGCAATTAAGATATTTTGTTTGTCTAATTTGATTATATGCTGTAGGTTTTGCATGCCTTCATGTTCCTCGGTTTTAGGGTTTTTTCCCCTTCTCTTCTTTTTGCTTGTTGTCCTCCACCGCTTTTTCTTGTAAAAAAAAATTATTATATGCTGATTTGTACCCGGTACCTGGACTATTCTATTTTCAGAATGAAGATATTCGAAATATTCGCATTTTTCATTTGCGACTACAGGTACCTGTACGGGTAAGGTGCCGGGTAAGGTGCCCGGTATCAGTAATTAGTTATCATCATTGAATATTTTCTTTGTACCGTGGATTCGCCATGGAGGATGGGGGCCGGTTGGCGCCGATGGCGGCTGAGTTGGTTGATCGCTTGGCTATTTTGGTGGCTGTTCGTCACTTCCCTGGCGTGGGTGCCGGTGACTCTCGCTCCTTGCGCTCTGACAATTATGTCCGTATGCAACATTTTGTTCGTCGATCTACTGTCCCGTTTCGGCGTTTTTGGGGGGATGTGCGACGTGAATTCATGCAACGTCATTCCGCTGCTCTTCATGGCACTCTGGGTTCCTATCTCCGCGACGCTTTTCTGGAGGGCAGTGCCGACGCTGTGGCATGCCTTCCTGTTCCTCGGGTTTAGGTTTGTACCGTGGATTCCGGACCTTTATTTATAATACATTATTTAGTATAACTACGAATATCCCATGGTTGTGCCTTATGATTATGCCTTTCTATTGATTTCACACACACACACACACACACACACACACACACACACACACACACACACACACACACACACACACACACACACACATTTTGTCGTTTGCAATAGTCAACGAGCACTATGTCTCTCAATCTGTGTTTTTGTAATCATGAAGACAATGCTCATGCATCCATCGTAGCGATACGCATTAGTTAAAGACGCATCCAAATCCCTAGCCCAATGAGTGCGCAATACACCATACACATGTCTTTTCCTATTAAAAAAAGCACATTTGTAGTACCTAATCCCATCGAGCTGATGATAAGGGGACACACACACACACACACACACACGCACGCATGGATTTTAGCAAACTATTTTAGTAGGATTTTATACAAATAGCTCAAGCCTTATGATATTGCGTTTCTTTTTAATTCTCTCTATCTCTCTCTCTCTCGCTCGCTCTCCCCTTCCCTCCCTCCCTCTCTCTCTCTCTCTCTGATTTCACACACGCACACACACGCATACAAACACGCACACACATTGCGTCTTTCGTAATAATCTACGCACCCTGTCTCTCTTACTATGTACTCTTACTATGTATCAATTATTAAAATAATGCTCTTGTACCAATCGTAGCGATGCGCAGTAGTTAAAGACGTATTAAACACACACACACACAAACACACACACACACACACACACACACACACACACACACACACACACACACACACACACACACACACCTTTTATCAGCAAATTGATGTGGTGCGACAGGATCAGCGAGTATGTAATTACTGTTTTCTGTTATCACTCAGTAAATCGCCCTCGTCCATTTACATTTTAATTGGTTACAAGAAGAACAAGATGAGCACGGACAGGGAAAGTGGGAGAGGGGAAACAAAAGGACAATTACAATTCGCATCAGTGTCTGTAGTTTATTTTCAGTTCGTTAAAATCTAATTTAAAAAAATCTTACAAGAAGAATAAGTAGCGGAAACCAATAAGCATAAAGATGAAAATGAGAGGAAAAAAATTTAGCCCGAGTAACAGGAAGGCACGCTGTGGCCACAGCATATTCATGGCTTACAAGAAGAACCAGATGAGCACGGACAGGGAAAGGCAGCAGAATAGAATTATTTATGTGAAAAAAGTACACACTACTGTGAAACATCACCAAGCGCATGAAAAATGCCAGACATCTCGTTATCCGCATTGTACCTCCGGTAAAATTTTCCCTGTACCAAGACCTGGTTTATCCCTGTACCTGCAGACCACGTGCACGTACGTGCAATGCCACGTACGTCCTGGTGCTTTGGTTGGTACAGCACGATATCTCTCGAGTGTGGTAGCGCCGTAGCCCGGGACGACAATACACAGCTTGCACGAGGAAATCGTTTTTAACATAGTATCTTGCGATAGCTCTCAATTTTCTGCACACAATTCAGCAGTGCATTAAAAATCAACTGCTCGTACAATAGCCGCCGCTGCGTAACAACGACTCTCATATTCCGCCGCCCCGCAGCCCCGTTGTCATTAACAGAGCAGGCACGCAATAAAGAGCGTCGTTGAACTCGAGGCCTCCTGCAGCTTCTCTGCTGGAACACAGCTTTGCAGGCGCCATCATCAACACATCCCGGCCAACAGCACTGGACGGCAGAACGAGCAGAGGTATGCTTTATCATACCGCCGCCCCGCATCACCCCATAGCTTACTGCCTGCGATTCTTCGGACTTGCGGTTGCGTTTCACTATGGCGGATTTCCAGGAACAATAGAGAAGCAGGTAGGCACCGCCTATCAGGACATCGCGCCGTACATATCACGACAACGTTCTTACATACTGACAAATAAATAAACAGAGTCGAGCACAGATTGGGTTCCCCGCCCACCCCAGCGTTAAATGTCCCCCTTCTCGTCCTATCCCTAACTGCGCCCTATCATTTTTAACCGCGCGGGTTGTCCCGCGACTCGTTCACCCACTCGTCTGAAATATGTATCAGATTTACAAAACGCACCGGGCCTTTTTGATATACCAATGTTATATATCCAGGTGTTCTGACACTGCGGTTGGTGCCCGCTTAGCTCTAGGCCACTAACGGAACTACGACGTCTTCTGGAAAGCGGTTGTTACAGCTTCTTGACTTCATGCAGCACTGTCGCCACGATGTTGCCGCATCAGTAGAGTATGGGTATGTATATATGTTATGTACGTCAGGGCATGCACAGCGTAAAGTTTTGGAATGTTTATTTGTCGACAGCTCGGGGGACAGCGGGACGTCGGTTTGCACTTCTCATCCGCTGCGATACGACATGACGCTGTGCCTCCGTTATTCTTGTACTCACTTAATAGAGCCAGTCCGCCCGGCGCGGTCGCGCGGATATCCCGACACACATTTTGGCGGCAGTACGTAAAATGCACTTCCTGCGCTTCTTCTTCTAGTTTTCCTATGCACAATTCCGCTATATATCGACAGTCGAAGTAGCAGATGTATATGAGTGTCGCCTTTTTGCGTAAATACTGTGGAGCGCGGCTATCGTCTGCTCCTATCTATATATATAACAAACGGATTGTAATAAACGCACCACCATATACAGCTCACTGTCGACGTCGTAGTCACTACGTTGAGCCGCTATCACCTGCTTCCAGCACATATGTAATCCAGTCCCTGCTGATGAAGTAATATTCTTTTATGAATTCTTGTTTGTTTCAATTTCACGATACTCATCGCGGCTGGGTATAGCTGATGATGTAGCTACCATGTATAGCTATACACACATTAGCAATGCTGTATATCATATAAGTAATGTACTGCTGCAGCTGCCCCACCTCAACCAATCATGAATATTGTTACTGTTTTCATGATACCATATACACCAGTGTCATAATCGCTTTTCGGAAGCCCCTCTTAAGTCTGTCGCGCGCTATTCTATACATACGCCGCCACCCGGACGCCGGGCCGAATCGACGCGCTTTTAGTTCGATTGCCCGAGGCTATTGTGGGCGGGCTAAGTAGCTGTATATCAATTCTGGTATACGCGCATTCCCTGCAGCTATCGGCGAGTACTATTTAGTTCCGCCCAAGACAAGTGGCTAAAATGAGGTATAGAGGTGAGTAGCAGTTTTCTTCTTGTATATCCTGGCGCACTGCGTTTTTTTAAATTATGCATTTGACACGCTATTTTATGAGCACGTACTATTTCCGCGCGAGGTAGTGTCGCGTCGATTACAACTACTACCAAATAGATGTCGAATAGATGTCGTCCCTCCTGACGATGGTGTCGTAGTTTCAATGGTAAAGCGCCTAATAAGGCTAGCTGGCTACAACTCCTGTAACTCGACACCGCGACACGGCGGGGTCGTCGCGAGTATGCAGTTGGACTTATAGTATATGTAGTCTCTGACTATGGAACATTTATCTAATAACCTACAGTGGGGTGAGCGAAGGGAACCAGCGCAACTGTCACACGAGCAGGAATGATGTGATGACCACCAAGCAGTAATTTATATTTCAGAGTCAACCATTTCAACACTAGTAAGTGCATGCAGAGGCATGCAGCTCTGTCCACTACAGGGCGGCATCACTGTCGCTGTCGTTATTATAATGCGCCCCGCTTACGTACAATATCACATCAATCGGAATGCCACTCGCAACGTTGCCTGCTCGCTTGGTTGAACGATTCAATATGTGCCCGGACAGTATATGCCGCTTTCGTTAGATTGTTACCGTAAAAACAAATAGTGGCGAACATACCTGGAAAAGCTATATAGGAGCACGCGGACCTCGTGAAGCTGGATACATGTATTCGTGGTATCGATGATGATAACGAGCGAGGAGCTCCATCGAAAAAATACCGTCTCCTGCGAAATGTAATATGAGTACCATTATAACGGTCGCACGCTCAGGGTCCGTATATTCTCAGCTTATGACGATGCTTTTCGAGTTTTAGTGGATTGCCGTCTCGTGCCAGTAGTATGGATGCATGCTGTGGTGACTCAGCTCAATAGGATGACTTCAAGCACGAGCGACCTGAATCTTTCTTCTAGCGTCTCTTAACGTCAACCGCCCCGCCCAGCAGGCGTGTTGCTGACTGTCAAAATATTTCCTGTATTGTCGTCTCAGAAGGTGCAACTTGGAATTGTTCGGCTGCTGTACCTCACCTTCTTCATCTCGTTCATCGACTCCAGCTGTTCGACAGTAACGTGTTTGTTCTATTCCAGCTGTTGTTGGAATATATCAAAACGACGGAAGTCTTGAAGTCAATATGGATCCCGAAGCGCGTATCGATGGCGGCTCGATGCTCGTCCATGGGGGTGGAGGGCAACTGAAAGCTGGTCGCACTTTTATCGTGTCGCCCGATAAAGCAGCGCGACAATCGCCTGTCGCAGATAAGAAGCCCACATTTTCCCGCGAATACATTGTTCCACCGCTCTTCCTGAACTGCGGGAAGTCGACCGAGACACAATGCTTCAAAGGTATACAGCACTGATAGCTTATTGAGTATCACTTAAATTCTGACATGGCATGACTGTCGGTACCGACGTTCTGCAATTTTCGAATGTCCATTTGACGGAATACACTGCAAGCTACAGCTCTAATGTGAATCGGGATATCATGAGTTGCGGCAGCGGATGTTTTAGTATAGTCGTCAATAGTGTTTTCATCTACCCGTATCTAACTTTCTACTACCCTTGTTGCTGTGATAGATGAATCAGATGCTGGACACACCGAGGAACATGAAAACACAGCACCCAATATGAAAGTGGCTTCATCTCATCCTACGCGCAATCACAACACGCCCGCGCAGTTGCTTTCTGCTAGACCGACACCGATGATGTTCGGCAAGGCATTCTCATCATGCCATAAGATAACCCCCGCCGCACCGGCAAGAAACCTGCTGGCCGCGTTTGAGGAGGCTGCCATTAACCTCCACGGACCCGAGGAAGATGATTCCATATTTGGTTCGTTGTTTAAGACGGAGATGGGGCAGCATCATCACGAGGGGGAGGTCTCCGATGACGCCAGCTCCGACTTCACTGGACATAGCAATAAGGGCCATGCCGTCTGTGGGCAGGAGAGGCACGACGTCGTCTCTGTGCTGCCCCGCTCTGGTGCATCAGCACCGAGTCCGGACGACGATGCGAACACGGACGAAATTCGTGCCGTCAAGGCTGCGCTCGTGTCTGTGGAGCCTCCCGTCCCGATTGGCGACCACTTCTCCGCGAAGAGCAACTCCCAAATGGTGGGTAGCCCTATTGGCAGCGACAACAGGAGCTGTGGCAATCAGGCTCACGATAATCTTGTGTACGCAGCAAGTGATCCTAACAGCCGTCGCAGCAGTGTGTCCACCTGGATAGAGCCCACCTTCTTCACTCTCTCCAATGACGATCCCAGGATGGCCTCCACCGAGTCCATTCTTTCTCCCCACCAGCACGGCACCGCTTCTTCCCTTCCTCTCCATCACCAGCAGCTTACCCGCCAGCAGATGCAGCACGACAGCCTGACTGATGCGCTGCTGCTGGACCTCAAGCGCCACGGGGAAGTGGACAGCACTCTTGCGGCCTGCTACCTCCACATCAACACTTCCGATGCCGACGATGGCGCTTACCCCCTTGGCTACCACAACAACACGCTTGCCGCCTGTCCCTTCGGTGCGTCACCCGCGTCTGCAAAGCTCAGGCAGATGGAGGGGAACCACCACTTCACCAATACCCACGTCGCCCCGCCGCAGATAAAGAACAATAAGCAATCTTTGCTGGGTCGTAGCATCAGCGCCAACGCGGCTGCTGCTGCGTCCGCGGGATGGAACGCCGCTGGGGATGGCCAGCAGTCTCCCGGCCACGTCGCCTCATGCGGCCTCCTTAACGGTGGCGCAGTCGTTAACTCGGCCAATTACATGAACAGCTTCGAATGCCACTGGAACGTGATGCCACAAATGCTGCACGACTTTCACCAGCACTCCAACGACCACGGCTTCTCCAACTTGTTCTCGACACTGGGAGACATTAACGCTCATGCCACAGTCGCTGGTAAGGGCAAGCGTGCAGCGCCGGCCACGAAGCAGGCCGGGGTCGGGAAGCGGGCCAAGACAAGTCGAAAGGCTTCAAAGGCCGCAGTGGTGGCGATCAAGTTGGAGGAGGACAACAATAACGCGACTGGGGAGCAGCGGGCGCCGACGCCTGGAAAGAAGGCCCTCGACAAGGGAAAGTCCACTTCCAAGTTCCGTGGCGTCACACGCCATCGCTGGACTGGCCGTTACGAGGCCCACCTGTGGGACTCCTCTGTGGAACGCGTCAGGGTGAACAACACCGGCCGCAGGCGGGGAAAGCAGGTGGGGATGATGCCGCTCTCCTCCCCGTACCACTCAGCAGTAACCTCAAACGCACGCTACCTAGAAATCGTGACAACGAATTCATTGAATGTATTGCCATGACAGAGAGCTAAGGGGTGACCTGCCTGCAGGTGTACCTCGGTGGGTATGCAGATGAGGTTGAGGCCGCACGGGCGTATGACAAGGCCGCCCTCAAGTATTGGGGACCAGAAGCCCAACTCAACGTGTGTGCCAGCCTCGGCACATACAATCCTAGTATACTTTGATTGTCCACTTTCGCCTACTATCTCATTGCCTGTTTGGCGTTGTTAAACTGCCCCGCTTATCGTTTTGGCGTGAACAGTTTCAGGCGGCCGACTACGTTGAGGAGATGGCGGAGCTGGAGTTGCTGAGCAACGAGGCAGCGGTCGCGGTGCTGCGCCGCAGCAGCAGCGGCTTCTCGCGAGGCGCCTCCAAGTACCGTGGTGTCACCAAGCACCACATGCATGGCAAGTGGGAGGCCAGGATCGGACGCGTAGACGGTAATCGTTACCTGGTCAGTAACTACCAGTGCTCTCTCTCTCACTCTCTCTCTCTCTCTCTCTCTCTCTCTCTCTCTCTCTCTCTCTCTCTCTCTCTCTCTCTCTCTCTCTCTCTCTCTCTCTCTCTCTCTCTCTCTCTCTCTCTCTCTCTCTCTCTCTCTCTCTCTCTCTCTCTCTCTCTCTCTGTCCCTCTCTCTCTCCCTCCCTCCTCTCTCTTTTCTCTTCACCTCTCTCTCTCCTCTCCCTCTTCCCTCCTGTCGCTCTCACTCTCTCTCTCTCTCTAAGGAGGAGGATCAGATGGACTGACACCCCGCTGTCGGATCATAGGATCTGCCACCTGGTGCATGCGAATGATGAGCTATTCTGACCATGAGATGCTGTCATGTCGTGCGCAGTACCTCGGGACGTTTGGCAGTGAGAAGGAGGCGGCTCAGGCGTACGACCGCGCCGCCATCAAGCACCGCGGCCCAAAGGCAGTCACCAATTTTAAAGTCAGCGATTATGGCGTGGAACAGTGAGCGCGCACTGATGAGGGCGAAGCAAGGATTGGCGACTCTGTGAAGGCTTGCTTCGCACATTGTAGCAGCCGGTTGAATACGCCTTTGCCGGAATGACAAAAAGAGCAGCAGTGTCTGCCCTGGGGATATCAAGATCAAGATGATGACGAAGAACACGTACATATTCGTTTATAACTTAAAAGCCCGTCTAGTCTCTACGTGTTGTCGTGTTCTGAAGACGACGGGCTGATGACGACGAATGCGGCCGTCTCTTTCAAGGGCGACCGCCAGAATTGACGCCCCCCGTGTACACATATGTATTCGTAGCCACTGCTTTGTGGCGCTAGTATTAGTGCAGCACCAGCAATCGAATTATGCTTAGGACGGCTACCTCACCCCACATCGGAGTAAATTACAGTGTACATGCTATGATGCAGGGAACAGCTGTAGCATAAGACAATTTTCCTTGTACAGTACCGTGTACTCCCCTTGTGTCAGGCTTGGTCCCACAGAGTCCTGCCTTTGCCATATTATGTAACCCGTGATAATGCAATATCATCCCATGTATCCTCGCCCGTCCCTCGACACTACATCTGCACCGCTGCATCGATTGTATATATGTAATTGGTATACACTGTTTCACTAATCCTATCTATCTATTGTTAAGTCCGATTATTTGCACATCTGCTACAACCTCGTCCGATTCGTGCTATGCGGCGTCATCCCATGGAGAGGACATCTGCGTCGGCGAGGACCTGCCGGCACTCCAGCTGCCCCCCCGCCAGCAGGTAGCCCGAGATCTCCGAGTCGCAGATCGGCTGGTCCGCCGTCGCGTTCTCGCTCCCGGGGCAGAGGGACTCCGGGATCGCGGCGCCCTGCGCCGTGTACCACCCCTCCAGGATGGCCTCCTCCGGGTGCCCCGCCAGCAGCATCCCCTCGATCACCTCGTCCTCCCAATCCAGCGACCCCGCCACAGCGACGCTCCGCTTTTCGCCGCGCGGAACGTTTGGTCTCCCGCTCATTAGCCCCAATCGACTGAGCCCCCCCGCCATGCGCACTTTAGCCCGCTGGATGCGCTCCTGCCGTTTCGAACGGGCCGCATCGATGGCGGCCCTCGAAGGCGGCGTGCCACCAGCTGCTACCGGCTGACTTCGATCTGCAGCCCTCTTTTTGGCTGCCCCCGTGCCGTCCTCTGCTAGCAGCGCCGTCACCGCCTCCGACATGCACGGCAGCAGCTTCCTCTTACTGCCGGCGCTGCGCCCACCGGCGGGCTGAGCAGTGCGAGCCGCTGCGGTTGGTCGCACCCCGCTCTTCCTGCCTTCGCCGTCGATCAACATGTCGAGGTGGCGCACCACCAGCGACAGCCGCCGCGCCTTTTCCGACGACACGGGCGCCTTCCCGCAGCGCGGAGCTGGTTTGGCTTCGGCACCGTTGTCGCCGCCCTCGCCACTCTCCGGCGGGAAAAGACTCCAGGCGGCCCCCACTTCCAACAGCTTGGCGCAAAGTTCGGAACATCGAGCGCGTGACTGATGAGGGGCTGCGCGACACAGGTCGTGCGGGACTCAGGGGGCTGCTAATCAGAGGGGAGAGCATTAAGGCGTGAACGATGAAAAACATGCTGTCAGAACGGTGGCCGGTGCGGTGAAACAAGGGGAACGAGTCGAGATGAGATGATGAGTGGGGATGAGGAATGAGCGATGCGAAGAGCAGCAGGCGATACATAGTGAGTGATGAGGAGTAAATAGTGAGCAATGTGAATTGTAATAACTCAAAACGGAACGGGCAATGGGGTTCAATTCCCAAAAAGGAACATGTACGTAGCAATATACAGCCAATAAACAGTGGACACGATGAAATCCACAATGAGGAAGCGCAAGTGGGCAACATCCCTTGAGCGAAAACCGACAGTCGATCGGTAACATTCAAAGAGCACCAAATGATGGGCAGTGAGCCATTCCCTTTATCGACACGACAGCAACGAGGCAAGATCTCTCACAAAGGATCAATAGCGAATGAGTATTGAGGAACGGGGCAGCGGGAAAAAAAGGGGTGGGGCGACGGGGGTCAATGAGCGCACGCAGCAGCGCATGTGTGGTAGCTGATGCGGTGAAGCACGGGCAACAAGTCGAGAGCGATAAGGGATGAAGAATGGGCGCTGCGAAGAGCGATTGGCAATGGCTGATGAGGGAAAGTAGTGAGGAGCAAGGGATGAGCGATAGCGCAAGACCGAAGGAGTGATGAGGGGTAAGCAAGCCACGATGAGCCTTACGCAATAACCAACAAGATAAGTGATTAACAGTTGACACGAAGGAATTCACACGGAAGACTGGGAAGTGGCCAGCAAGCCACGAGCGACAACCATTAGTCGATCAGCAACATCCAAAAAACACGAGATGATAAGCACTGAGCCATCCGCCAGCGAGGAACACGTGAGGAGCAGCATAATGACCCCCTGAGGATCGATAGCCAGTTTGTAATGAGCACTGGGGAAAGAGGTTACAGAAAAATGACGGGTGGGGCGACGGGGGTCAATGAGCGCACGGACCAGCGCATATGCGGCAGCAGACCGCCTCCGCGCTGAGCTCCAACCCCAGCACACGCGCCGCGGCCATGACGCACGCCGCCACCATGTTCATGGGGCGCCGGCCGTCGTAGAGCCCCGTCTGTTTGCTCCACTCCAGCAGGCGCTGCGCGGTGGTTGTGAGTGGGTGGGTGCGGAGGTGGCGCTGCCCCAGCCGCTGCTCCCCCGCCCCCAGCCCACCCTCCAGACCCGCCACGCACTTGAACAGCAGAGCGGTGCTGTCCAGCGGAGGCACGTTCACGCCCAGCTCCGCCACCACCGCGCGGAACTGCGCCCCCACCAGCGACAGCCGCTGCGGCAACACCCCCGCCACGTCCACCAGCGTGCAGCCCACCCGGTTCACGCGAGCCGCGAGGTAGACACAGCAGGCCGCGACGCACTCCACCCAGTGCCCACGACATGGGTGGCTGCCCAGCAGGCGGAGCACGTACCCCTTCGCCTCCGACCCCACCTGCTTCGGAAGTCCGAGAGCCTCGCTGAAGCCGAGGCACTTGGCCGCCAGGCTGGCGCGGTGCATCTCGGGACGGTAGAGGTGATGGAGCTGTCGACCGTCGCTGCCGGCCGCTCCGCCCGCCGCCGCCCCTCCGCTCCCGTCCTCGCCCACAAAGACGCCCAGCGGCTCGTCGCCGAACTGAGCCTGCGCCGCGACGAGGAGGCCGTCGGAGGAGTCGGGTGGGAGGAAGCCGCAGGCCTCGCAGACAGCAAAGCCCTCGGCCGCGTCGACCACCACCGCCGCTTCCCCGCACGCCTCGCACCGCGCCGCCTCCCCGTCCTCCATTCCACTCCCCGACCTCAGTAGCTCACCCACCCGATCGCAGCCGCGCGGTTGAGCTTATTGCACAGCAGCGGAGCGTCTCTGCAGCTTATAAAAGGTGGCCGCAGACAAAAACTGTTTTCTACTACGGCGCAGCGACGGGTCGCTCCACCTTTTCACTTCTCATCTTTCGGCAAAGTTTATGTTTTGTTTTAGTTTAAGTTAAATCTAGTTTTTTTTCCACCTTTTTACTGCCACCTTTTCAGTGGCAAATTCTATGTTTTGTTTTAGTTAAAGTTCAATCTAGTTTTTTTCCACCTTTTTCCACATTTTTTTCACTTTTTTCGCCGCCGCCACCGCATGCGCATGTGCGGCTGAGCTTAGTTCGGGAGCCCGCGAGCACGGAACTTGGTAGCGGTGAGCGTGACGCCTGCCCGCCTATTCGTGTTTGCTTTTGTCTCGGCGCTCTCCTACGCTGTGGCATCGCGCGGTACCTATACATAAAGTTCTCCTTTTTGTCGTCCGCGGTCAATCGCCGTAGACGGCTCCGGTGCGTTTTATTTGTACCGTCGCCAGCGTGACCCTCCCGGGATCTTTTATTCGTCGCTCGACCCGCCACCGGATACAACTGCCCGTACCGTCCCTACTATTGGCATCCTCGAGATCCTTGGCCGCTACCGGTACCGCTACAACTTTCGCCCGCGCGTGGTCATCCCCTTCAGCAAGGCTCAAGGCATCGGCACGCGTCATCGCTATCATTGTACGGGTACTACAACTACAGTACTGCTCTCAGCCCGCTAAGTTCATTCTAATCGCTACCCGTACTCGGAGCCCGCTATTTGCAAGGTCATCGTTTATCGCTTGGCGCCCCACTACGATACGGCGTTGGATGACGGAGTTTCCTTCCGACTCTTGCGGTGGTTGGCACAAGGGTACCAAATAGCTTCTTTGCTCTTTTCTTGAGCATCTCCATCGCGGGCTCCAATGCTCCCCACTACAAGCAAGGCGAGGTTAGAGGCGCGACGGACCGGCATCGAGGAGCCCACCACGTCGGCGGCGAATCTTCCCTCCACAGCGCCACCTCGGGCGACTTCCGGTATAGTCCAAGCCACATACCCCCCCCCTTCTTCGACCCCGCGTGCTCTACTTATTTTAGGACGCGACACACGTGCCACCCCGGATGTCCGCCGCGGCGACCCGGCCGGGACATAGTCATCGGCGTCCTCCACCGCCACCTCTAGGCCGGTCGCCCGGCGGCGGGGCAAGGTCGTGCCCTATGGCCCCCGCTCCGGGTGACCTTCCGACATCATCACCTAATGCTCATGCGCCTTCGCATGCCTTACGACCTCGACATACTCCGTCTCGTTTTTTACCCCCCGCTCCTTTGAGGTGCTTTAGTTGCTTCGCGTCGTTCCCGACCCTTCAAGCGCTATGCGCCCATCTAAATTCCCCCGCGACAACATGCACTTTTGCGCCCGACAATTGCCCAGTTGTGGATGCCGATCGCCACCTTCTCGCGCCGTGCACGTTTTGCGGACGATACTTTTGGAGCGGTGGCCTTTGTAGACACCAACATTCCTACTCTCACCGCAATACTACGCCATCCCAACAGCCGGCACGCGGTGCTTCGCTTCCGCGTGGTCGGCCGTCCCCGACGCATCCCCAGTCCTTGCCCCCCGCCGTCCAATGGTGCCTTGACCATGGGGCCGCTGGCGGGGAGAACTCTAAAGCCTCCTTCGAGTTCTACCTCCTTTCTTTCCGATCTAGTACGTCCTCGAACGGCGTCCCCCCTTCGGTGGTACGCCTCGTCAAGCCGGTCTTCGAGGAGCTTGTCGGTTGCGTTTTGTCTTTCCGCGGTAGGGCCACCCAAGGGGCTTCCGCGGAAGCGGCTTGGGCGGCGTTGCTTTTATTCCCGCGCTTAGTTTTGCGCCCCATGGCTGATTTCACTTCTGCGGGGCATCTGCCCCCTGACCCGGTCGCCGATTACCGTGACAACCGCTTAGCCCATTGGGCGTCAGGAGATCTTGATACACTGTTTTCCGCCGCTCGCGCCCACGCATCCCTTACCAATGGGCGGGCACCGCCACCTACCTCACTTTCGAGGGCCGGTACCGACCCCATCTCCCCTTCGCAACCCTTTCATAACGGCGTCTCGGCCAAGGTCGCCAACCGGGCGGCTAGTCTAGCTGCGGTTGGGGAGTACCGTCGTGCTATGGAGGCCCTAACTCCAATCCCGTTGCAAGTGGTCGTGGGGTACACGAGGAATTGTCACGGATGCACCCACAAGACGATGACGACCTCGCGGACGTGTTGCCGGATCCCTTCTCCCTCCCTCGTATCAAACTCCGCGCTTCGGAAGTTGATATTATGGAGGTCGTTGCTAGATGCCCTCGAAAGTCTAGTCCTCACGTCGACGGTTGGAGGTTTGAAACTCTTCGCGCGTTGGGTTCCCCTTGCACTCTCACCGGTTTAGCCGAAGCCATCGTGAATGCAGAGGTTCCACCCGGCGTTGCTTCATTCCTTGCCTCTGCCACACTATCCCGCTAGACAAAATCGATCCCGAACAACGACGCGCACAAGAGCAAGAACTTCGCGACCAAAAGGGGACGTTGCGCCCGATTGGAATTGGCTCCGTTTTAGTTCGTTTCGCGAATCGCGCGCTTCTCGCCGTAATTGGTGACGAAGTGTCTCAATGGTTGGCTGCTCGGCACCAATTTGGGGTTGGCGTCCGCGGCGGGGTTGAGATCGTACATTTCATGGTTCGAGCCGCGCTTGACGCTTCACCGGACTGGGCGGACATGCAAGGCGACGCATCCAACGCGTTCAACGAGTTCCTGCGGCGTCCCTTGTTTGAGGAGTTGTCAGCAAATCCCGCGCTTCGACCGTTGCTCCGCGTCGCTACTATGTTGTATGGCCGTCCATCAACCTTGCACGTTTACGACTCATCAAATGCTCACGGCCCGGCCATACGCATTCCGAGTACCCGTGGAGTCCATCAAGGTTGCGTTTTCGGGGCCATGTTCTTCGCAATAGTTGCCTCCCGGGTATACAAGCAATTGGCTGCGATTGCCCCGAACGAATCCGTTGTCTGCGGTTATTCTGATTATGGTCACTTCCTGGGACCCCCTGCGTCTCTCGTGGCTATTGGCGACGCTATGCCGGAGGCGTATGCTAGCGTCGGCCTCACAGTAACCATCCGCAAAAACTGTTTGTATTCCCCTTTGGGTGTCGGTGATGCTTTTGATAACTTACCCAACGGCCACATCATGCGGGGAGTAAACGCCTCCACGGAAGGGACGAAAGTATTGGGAGGGCCATTGGGTACATCGGATTTTGCTCGATACGTGTTTGAAACGGCCTTAAGTAAGTATGAGGCCTACGGCGAACGTCTAAGGGGTCTAGCGGCTCACCGGCACTCTCACACTGCGCTTCGTATCCATCAACATTGCAACCGCCGCTTCGGACACTTTGCCCGTACAGTCTCCCTAGGTATTGGCAGGGGCGAGGGCTACGGCGACACTTTCGTGACCTTCCTCGAGCGCGCTGACAATGCCACCCTAGATGTGGCGGCTGAGATATTGGGCCTTCCCGCAGCTAGCCTACCCCGCAATACTCGCTCCGAGATGTCTCTTTCCATACGCTTCGGAGGCATGGGGGTGGGGGACTTGGTTGCCTTGGCGGACGCGGCCCATGTCGGAGCGGCCGGTTTGGCAGTGGGCTCAACTATCCGTTTCCTTACAGCACAAGATGCTCGCGTGCGCGGGGACGGGGACCCCCAAGACGAAGTTCCGATGGAGCCGACCATGTATGGACGGTTAGCGACTGCTATGACCACAGCGGTGTCCCGAAGGCCCGGTACACCGGACGGAGACGACGGCGACAACGCACCCATGTGGTCGTTAGAACTCGCTTCGTCGTGGGCGCGCTTAGATGCCGCGTGCGGTTCTCACGCTCTCGCCGAGTCTAAACCCTTGATAACCACAGCCCTAGCGATGCCCCCCCTGCAACGTCCAACGGTGGCTCGCGCAGGCTGCGTAGCTGAAGCCCGATCAAACAACGAGCGGATTTCTCGGTCCCGTGATGGCCTACCCTCGCTCGTACCCCTTTCTGCGTTTGCCACGGACATCTTTCCAAAGCTACAAGCCGACATCATTGAGCGCGTCAACTTGCTTCGCTTCGAGAAGCTCGCTCCCACGTTTTCCAACCGCGCTCGGCCGGAGTCTAGGCGTTTTGTATCTCGTCTCGGCCACGGCGCCCTTGCGTTTCTTGGCTTCGGACCCGCCTACTTCCGGTCGCTTGGGCGAGCTCCGTGACAAGTTCCCTGAGCACTACGACACAGTTTTCCGCGTCGCGGTCTGTCGCATCTTCGGCCTACCCTCACCCCGCATCCTCTCTACTCTACGCTCCCCCACTGCTTGTGCTTCTTGCCATCTCTCGGTTCAAGCTATGCGGGGTGCGTTCTCGTCGGCGGGTGTAGACATGTCGGACGATGCGTGGGCCACTGCTTTCGCGGACCATTTGGCTCGATGCGGCGGAGATGCTTCGGTCCACACCGCTCACTCTTGGTTAGTGACGGCCCTTGCGGAAATTATCTCCGAGGTTCGTGACGCACTCGGGGTTGGCGTCGAGGTTCTCACAGATCCCACGATGTTAGTTCAAATCCCCAACGGCAACGACGGTCTTCCCGCGGATGTGGGTGTCTTGCACTATCACGGCATCCGAGGCTCAAAACTTGCCCTTGATGCCGTGGTTTTCGGTTTGTTCGGCGTTTCTAGCCCCCCGTCACCCGAAGTCGCTCTCCGCCGTGCTGAGAAGACCAAGTTCGAGAAGTATCCCGAAGGGGTGAGGAGTCGGCCCGACATCCGTTTCATTCCCTTTGATGTCACGGAATTTGGTACTCTCGGC
>JAPMLY010000235.1:0-60000 GCA_026401115.1 Tetraselmis chui | reverse complement strand
GTGTGTGTGTGTGTGTGTGTGTGTGTGTGTGTGTGTGTGTGTGTGTGTGTGTGTGTGTGTGTGTGTGTGTGTGTGTGTGTGTGTGTGTGTGTGTGTGTGTGTGTGTGTGTGTGCAGATTTCAGGACAGCCGGGCTCCCGCTCTTATGCCCGGCTGCCTTGTGATGTCCCTAAACCTGTAGGTGCCCCCCCCGGTTGTCAGTCCAAAGAACAGCAAACAAAACCCTCCATGTGTAACCTATCTCTCGCCTCACTCACCAAGGCCATGTAATCATTCTACCCCATCCCCAATAATCCGCACCACCTCTCCAAATGTATCGACGTCCCACGCCTCCTCATGTCTCCTCAACCTTTCTCAGCGTACTCCCCCGTCCCCAATCTCCGAACTTCTCTCACACTTTTTCCCGTCCTTCTCTCTAACACCCCCATATTAGAGATTGACGAACCAGATGTTGTGGCCAACCAATTGGGATAACCCCAACCTACTCTCACATATATTCTCTTACTGGGTCAACATATTGCCGCGAAAGACTACCGCATAGACCCCACGCACAATGTCATCTCCCACCTAGACGTAGAAGCACACCACTTCTCAGGAGAGTTTCCTAGCTCATATTCAAGCTCAGCACGTCATGGCACAACTAACCCACCCTCGCACAGCCACACACCCCTTAATGGTAATCACATGGCACCGCTCACACATCGACCTTCTCGTGGTCCACTCATGGCAAGCGTACTGGCTCGACTCACTCCGACGCCCGGCCCCACCACAAGTAGCTACGCACACAGCTCATTTACTCACCTCATGGAACTCAGACTCGGCACATCCCCATCCATACTTTCACATCATTCAAACCCCACATCAGACATGCGCTTGGTCATGCGGCACCCATGTTATCATGATGCTCTTCCTCGTAGCCACCTCCGATAATGTGCCGCCATACCAACGTATACTATGATCCCACAACATGTATCGAACAGTTGCACTTCTTATTATGAAACCATGTCTTTCGTGACATTCCCCTACCCCCGAAACCCCCCATTACGAACACTCGCCCCCCCCTCGCTACCGGTTCACCTGAACCCCCTCCATCTAATACTCCACTCTCCTCCACCACACCCATATCCGCTCCCACATCCAGGACCCCGCCAATCCCAGCATTGCAACGCCTAACCCCACCCCAACCCCCACTCCTCAGCCACACGCACCTCTCCCGACACCACATGCTGAGCATCGCACACAGATCTCCGCCACATCCCCTTCGGACATTCCAGATATCACCATATCTACCCTCAACGTCAAGGGGTTGAATATCACAATCTTAGACGTCGAACTACTCATCCACACACACAGCCCCGACCTCCTCGTCCTCACCGAACCTAACCACTCCCGACACAACCAAATACGGCGTTCATCCTTTCCTAATTAAGTCCTCAAAAGTGCTCGTCCTCGAATTATTCCTCCTCATACACATATGACAAGTGTCTTCTTTAGTATCCGCAAAGGTTTATCTAGATTCACGGAGATCATAGTACCTCCTCCACACCCCCTTTTGTACATCGCTGCCAACCTCCTCCACCCACACTCCGGTCCCATCCCTTGTTAGTAATAGGAGTCCATATGCCGCAACTCCACGCCCTTTCCACACGCTCCCTACATCAAGAGACCCTCGCATGGGGCAGGCGCTTAGCATACTATTACACCAACTGCCACACAATATGGGGGGGCGACTTCCAAACTACCACACTATCAGCCGGTCACAAACTACTCACTACAACAATTCCATCTCACTTAATTCCCCTCCACACCCCAATCCCCACATTCCCAAGAAGCGGCACCTGCATTTACCATTGGCTCCACCGGCCGACATCACACCACTCCCCCCTCCCCAAGCCGCACGTCACACACGCTCCTTCGAACTTCTCCGACCACTCTGACCTCACCCTCCTCGTCCCCCTCTCACATGAGGGGTTTCTCCGGCGTAACGACTTTCCAGCCTCCCGCCCCACACGCTCCACTCGGAAACACCAATTACTCCTCCCTCTAATACACGCACACATACACCACCATATACCGGAAAAGCACCCCCGAAGTCAGCATTCGCACTATGTACGAACTACTCCAACAAGCTGAAATGCTAATTGAACATTCCTTGGCAATAAAAGATGTTAACGACTTCAGACGGAAATGCACAAATCACATTATCGACCATATGGACTACGCCGCGACCATATGCCCCATCTCCACATCTCCTACACTCGCCCCTCGACGAAACGCCCCTCGACCCTGTTGGCTTCCAATAGTTCTCCGGAAAAATAAACAAACTTTGAAAATGTGTAAAAGCGGGCGCCCCCCCTGCACCGGGCACAATCTCTCCTCGACACCATAGACTACATGTCACCAATGACATCGCAAAGAGGTGCCACACGCTTATAAGGTCCCTCCTCTCTCAAGCGGCCAAGGCACATCGTTAAAAGATAACCGCAAAAATCAATCTTCAATACGATAATCGTCAACCCCATAGCTATCACAAACACCTCATAATAAACCGTACGAAATGTCCCAACACCAGCAACCAAACTACACCGGGACTAACAATCGTGCATACTAAAGCTAGTACGACACACACTTGTAACCCGACCGCAGTAATAAATGTAGTCCACCAACACTTTTCTAGTGGACACTCTAAATGTGTCCCGGATGATCTCCTATCATCCCCCGTGGGAGAACGCTACTAGCCCAAAGCCCTTCCATATCCGTACTCGTGGGGACCCCGCCCTTACGGTCTTTCGCATCCTCTCTAGAGAGGCCTTTGACACTGCCATACACCATCTACGCACAAGCAAAGACCCCAGTCCTGACGGCATTCCCAATGAACTCATCAAACATCTCCCAGCAGAAACTCACACCCTCCTTACACTTTTTTCAGCTAATGGCCACCGACAAACACACCCACCACTGGTGTCACAGCTTAACATGTCTACTACACAAATAGAGCACTCCACCGACCTCTCTAACTACCATCCCATTACACTAATGAACACTCTCCTCAAACTTTGGATAGCTCTAATAAAAGGATCAGGCATGAACTTCGCTGAGTCCTTTGGCATTCTTAGCGCACAAACCGACGGCTTGAGAGGATACAAGGGAACACTTGATGCTCTCTCCTCATCCCTACTCACCTCCATGGAAAATATGCAATTTTTCCGAAAACATATATACCTCCTCTAAACTGACTTTATAGGAGTTTTCAACGCCCCATACCACAAAGTCATGTTCAAGCACATAAGAAAAATGGGGATGCCCCTTGACTTTGTAGGTATCTGAGAACACCTTCACAAAATCTCGACAACAGCCTAGATCACTCCATATGGCACCACACCCCCGATACCCATTAACAGAGGAACGCTTCAAGATGATACCCCATCTACATTCCTCTTTCTCCAATGTATCGAGCCCCTTCTTCCCTAGCTCTTTGTAGGTAACAAAGGCTACAAAACATTGCCCCCCTCCCCCCGACACCCTCCCAAGACATCCCACCATATACCCATGCCATGGATTCGCGGACGACCTAAGTGTGGCAATACGAAACATATCCAAAGTGAAAATCCAAGCTCTTAAGATCGCCCTCTTCGGAGTATATACGGGAGTCGAGCTTACGGTCCACAAATGCTATGCCACGGGAGTCCTACGGGGCACATGTAACGCCCTCACCCCCGCCAACAAATTGCTTCTAGCGCACCAACTACCCACCATCTCCATTCACACGCATGGTGCCTCACGGCCTATCCCGAACATAGACCCGGAAATGTTAGCACTAGCATCCCATTGCATAGTACTTATGTACAAGGTAGCTATTTGTCATTCTAGTACTTAGTGATATGCTATTAGCGGTACTCTATTCCCTATTAGTGGCGGTCGGCCGGCCCTGCCGGTGCCTTCGCCGGCCGCCATCTCTGTCCTCTCACTTCTATAGTCACTCTATCGTGACTAGAGAAGCTTTACACACTTCTCTAGTCACCCAAGCCGGCCCCCCTGTGGGGCCGGCACGACCTCCGTGTAACTATCCGTTCCCAACTCTAACATGTTATGGGCCCTCCACCAAGTTACACTAGAGAAGAGCGTGTGTAAAGCGCTCGGCGCCATGCTAGTCCTACCTACTCCCACGTAAAAAAGAGTAGAGCGTGTGTAAAGCGCTCGGCGCCACGCTCGTAATTTATCGTCCCACCGACCCCACGCTTCGCCTTCGAGCTGGTTGTCCGCGACTGTCCTACCATCTCCCACGTAAAAGGAGAAGAGCGTGTGTAAAGTGCCCGGCGCCACGTTCGCCCTACCCAGCTTTCAGTCTCACCTAGCCTTTCAGTATTTTAATTAGTAATGTTATTGTTTTTTCCCGAGGCAAATGCCGCAACGCTCACCTTACTTAGCGAGGAGCTTAACTTTCCCACGGCGAAAAGGGGGAGTCAACACGAGCGCCCGTCTATGTTTTTTGCGTGCCTACACGCTCCTAACGGCCTTGTTGGGTGTGCTTCTTCCTCGCCGGTCGCTCTCATGCGTCGGCTAATTCCCCCGTGGACGGTTTTTCCCGCTACATGTCAGAATAGTACATTACGCAGTACATTCGGAACTCCTTCATATCGGCAACTCGCCGGTAGCGGCACGTTCTTGTGAGCGCATGTCGCTACACCTACCCGGCCGGAGACACACGCTACAAGCACTACACCTTCTACCAAGATGACACCTTCCTCAACGCAAGCTAGGACGACGTCAAGACCTCGGCTACCTTGAAGGGGGGTGTTAGCACTAGCATCCCGTTGCATAGTACTTATGTACAAGGTAGCTATTTGTCATTCTAGTACTTAGTGATATGCTATTAGCGGTACTATATTCCCTATTAGTGGCGGTCGGCCGGCCCTGCCGGTGCCTTCGCCGGCCGCCATCTCTGTCCTCTCACTTCTCTAGTCACCCAAGCCGGCCCCCCTGTGGGGCCGGCACGACCTCCGTGTAACTATCCGTTCCCAACTCTAACAGGAAATCAGACTCCGCATTCTAGGCGTCGACATCAACCCTGCACTCAACTTCGCCGACCATTTCAACAATCTGTGGTCTCAGACCAAACGACTCACACATGCTCTCCGCACTTCCCAACTCACACCCAACCGACATTGTCGGGTCATCCGCGGCCTCATTATAGGCAAGCACTTCTCACTACCCCTCGGCCTTAGCATCGACCCTAATCCTAATCCCGACAAAATTGACGGCTCCATTTGTAAAGCCCTCAAAGACGCCATCCAAATCATGTCCACCTTCTCCTTTTCAATCTCCCATCTAGTAAAGCCGTCGCAGCCCATCTCACAGTCTGCCACTTCCACCGCATCACCAACGGAGATGACTATCGCAGCCACATGATCAGCTCCCATATCCAAGCCATCACCGAGCAATACTCCTACTAGCCGCACGAGGCTCCCATGTCTCGACGGGACATGCCACCCACCCTTCGCCAACTTACCCGCATGCAGCGAGACGCCCTTATATATATAAGTCACAACACTCCTTTATCACTCTCCAACCCCATAGTTGACACCCCTCGGCAGCACTTTCAATAGCAAAACCGACTCCGCCTGTCTCACATGCGACAAGTCGTAAATCATATTACAAACCCCACACACTACAAGCGCGTGCACAACAATGCCGGCCCAAGATACACTCACAAACAACTGTTAATAAGACTCGCCCCCCCTCTCGGAAGCTCACCTTACCAAATGACCCGAAATACTCACATCTTCACCTCCGCCTCCATCATCATCAAACCCCTCCACCTTCTCAAAGGCCGAAATTCCTCGGAAGTCTCTGAAAGCAACAATACACCTTATCTCCACAATACTCACCTCCCCAACCAGTGCAGTCCATAACTACTTTCCACGGCCACCCCCGGGGTCCAAACAAGCCTTACAGCCCACGCAAATTGATATATCTTGGAATACTGCTCTCCAACCACACTTCACCGGCCTCCCGACCCACCCGGGGCGCATTGTCATAAAGCGCACCAGCCCAGACTCACTCTCCCGTCGCACAGACCCTCACCTCTCCAGCCTCACACCCCTCCATGACCTCCACCTCATCGACTTAACCCCATGCGACGTGATTAAGAAACATATATCAAAACCCCGAAGACGATCAAATCAAGTACAGTGTCCAATGGGCTCCCGAATTCCTCATTGAATGTGGGATATTTTTTACATGAACAAAAGAGTTTCATGACCACTTCGGTTACGCCTATGCAAACGTGCAAAATTCCACCTCAGCCCACCTACTGCAACGTCTGCGGCGACCCCACGCCCCGCAGTGTTCGGCGATGTAAATAGTGCCCACGTCACGTTCGCCACATTAACTACAGTCCCAACTCCCCCTCCATTCATCTGGCAGCGCGCATGGTGCAAGGCAAGAAGCCGACACGACCTCATTTGGCCTACCAAGTCCAATAGAGACCTTGCACACATCTCCGAGACACCATGCTAACTACCCCCAATGAAAAAATCGCAATCTCTCTTTTCGAAAAGGGCCATCCAGTAAATATTGAGCCGGTCCTTCCAGACTCAGACCTACCTCCATGGATATCATATATAGTCACGTTCCAACATGAAACTATCAACCCGGACATAGACATGATTCCCACAAGAAAGTTCACCACCCCCCACCACCCCTCGACTCCAATAGTTATAGTCCTTTGCCAACCCTCCGGCCGCGCAGTCACCTACCCTCTCCCTCACGAACTCCACACTTATACCCCATGCTCTAGTCCCAGCACGCCTCGCGCCCGTTTGAAGAGGAAACTTACCGACTATAAAACTTACTGGGCACACGCTCGGAGTCCGCAGACATACAACCCCACCGTATGCAAAGTAACCGATGGGCCACACGCACAAAACTCATCACTCTACTCCGAACGGCATTCGATGCCTCCACGGAGCTCTACACGACAGCCCTCCGTCTCTGTGTTGTAAGTAATACCGCATACGTATTAGTTGCAGATAGCTACTGTAAGCTACTCTAGATATGATTAGTACATGTCTAGATCGGACATACCGATAAACTGTTTGACTCGGTACAGAGCTGTCGCTAGGCTACAGCTCTAACACTTCTGTTGTCCCGACACCACGCCTGTAGGCTGGTTGTCGCCTTAACTGTTCCGTTTGCGGGACTGTGACTGTAACTACGTTTGCGTACGTTATCTTCCACACTAACTGTGTTTGCATGGTTCAATAGGTTATGGGCCCCCGCCTCACGTCACTCACGCGCGACAACCTGGTTCGGCGAGCTGCGATCGACAGCTCTCCCGCAGAAGGCAAGTTTCTATAGACACCTAGTACTTTCAACCTGTAGTCGGCGGTATCGCCAGTATAAACTGCGATTTTTAAAACCCGCCACCACCCTCTTAAGCCAGCCACCCGCCGGAGATAGCCAGCCAACCACACCGACGCACTCGTCGTGTGTGGACAGGGTGCACACAGGTCCAAGCTGGAGAACGGGGGGGTGCACTGTCGGGTGAATACGCATCCACAGGTCGCACGCCAGCCGTAGCTTACCTTTTATTTTTATTTTTATACTAGCCTCGCGCATCAGCCACCAGCGCAGCGCTCCACCTGTCCTGGCCTTGGCCTCGACTTGTGCCCCACACTGGGTGGAGGATACAGAAAAGGTGCTCTGAGACACCCCGGGGCTACAGGCCGAGGGGTCGGCGGGCATCAGGCCGTCTCTTAGCATACCGCTGTTAGGCACGAGTCCGGCTAGCGGTTTTTACCGCTGCCTGTTTTTTCCTTCAGCTCTTTCTTTTTTTTCCCTCTGTCGAAATGGAGCAGAAAAACCCGCCTGATTCACCTGCTGATTCCCCTGAGTCAGGCTCTCACCAGAGCACCCTCGATCACCCCCCCGATACTCTCGCGCTGCTCGTTGCGCAAGTGGCGAGCTTAACTGCTCGTTTCGACTCGCAGTCGGCCGAGGGTGCTGTCGCTGCTGCGGGTGCTAATCCGCACCCCCCTGTAGCTCAGCGCCGCCACCATGCCCCACTCGAACCCGTCCGGCACAGCCACGACGGTCACACCCTCCACCTGAGTGACCATACCCAGCCTGGTTTCGTAACCCCGGACGCAGAAACACTCTTTCCTGCTGCAGCCCCTGTTAGCGACCCCACAGTCGCACAGCGCCGCCACGATGCGCCCCGCGAGCCCGCGCGTGCCGAGGCGCACTACGACCCCTCGCGTCACGCCATCCGGGTTGATCACCTCCCACCACCTCCCCCCTTCCCCCACGCCGGATATGCCCTTCACCACCCCGGCCCCCATATCACGGAGGCGCCCTCTCATCTCATCCCCCCCTACCGTGACCACCCGCACTCGTACGGCCCGCCGCGTCCCATGGCCGGCCGCTCTCCCTTTCCCGGTGGCCCACCTCCTCCCTTTCATGGCCGGCACTCTCCCCCACTCCAACATGGCGACCCCAACCCCCGGGGCCGTCGTCGCCCCACTATCGACCCGGTGGTCATCAACCGGGCGGCACACGAAGCCCCCGGCTTCGACAAGGACGCCCTCAACCGGTCCATGAAGATGTCGGTCCCCGTCATGTGCCCGACCACGGACTTTAAGCAATGGAAGAGGACCTTCCTTAATTTCCTCTCCATCAAGGCCGCATACCTCATTCCTCAGCTGGCCATCCGCGACTCCGGCGTCTGGCTCGACGAACAAGCGCAACACTACGCCTACACGCTGCTCCTCCATGCAGCCAGCGCGAATAAGCGCGCTGACCAAGCCATGAAATGCGTTTCTCCAGCACGCCCAGACTGCGCCGCTGCCGCGTGGGACATCCTTTGTGAACGCCTCGACTGTCGGTCTTTTGCTCGCTCCTTGTCCCTCTTGGACAATCTCACGGTCAGACAGCGCCCCGGTCAGTCACTCAGTGACTATGTCCACTACATGCGCCAGACCTTTGACGAGTACAACGACACATGCCAGTTGGCTGATGGCTCCGTTGCCATCCACCCCCACCACCTCGGTCTCCTCATGCTGCGCGGCATTTCTAGCAGCGGCCCACACGGTCAGGCGAAGCAATGCGTCATCAACGCCTTCGACACGGACTACATCATGTCGGCTGATGAAGTTATGGCGAGCATTCTACACCTTGCGCACAACATGGAAGACCACCCTGCTCCGGACGCAACCGCTCCGGACATATCACCTCCTCCCATCTCCGCGTTCGTCGCTGCGGGCCGCGGCTCGCACAGCGGTCGAGGCCCACCACACCGTAACCCTCGCGGCCATCGACCCAACAAGTGTGGCGTTTGTGGCAGCCTCCACCATCTCATGTCCGCGTGCAATGCCACTGATGACGCTATTCTTAAGTGGAATCTTGCCAAGCGTAGGCTGACAGTCCAGAAGTACGGCGCCGCCGACGGCACCCCCTCTGCTCACGCTGCGCTGCTGAGCGACGTCCCTGCCGACGACGCCCCCGCCGATGACACCGATTGCCTACCCACCTTCGCGGACTGCGTTGATGACGACGCTGACGACGAGGTGAGTGTCCCATTCAGCTCTGTGGCATTCTCCTCTTCCCTCGCCCCGGGTCGTAATCTGTCAAAGTTTTGGGTCGTTGATTCCGCCTGCTCGATTAACCTCACTGCGTTCCGAGATGACTTCGTGAAATTCACGCCCCCCTCCACTCCCTCTCGCGTGGGCGGTGTCGGCGTTGACGTTAAGGGCAGTGGCTCAGTGCGACTTTCTGTCAGACTTGCCTCTGGCCAGCTAATTCACCGCACTGTGTATGCACTCTACACCCCTGACCTATCATCTCGTTCAGCACAGCGTATCGGCAGACTCCTTAGTGTCAGCTGGATGCAAACTCACAGCGGTTGTGAATTCATATTCCCCTCCAACTCTGACACTGGTTTGCTTTTGGTACCCACAGGCATGGGTATGCTAGAACCGTCCGGAAACGGTCTCTACCTCCTTCCCCACCAGCCGGCCCTCCCTTCCAGCCCATCCGCCCCGCCGGCACTTGACCCCTCACCTCAGGTTGCCCTTACTGCCCAGTGTGATCCCGTCCTATGGCACCGTCGATATGGCCACCTCAACATGCAAAGCCTTCAGGCCCAACATACTCACGGTGTCCCGACTAGCCCTGTGTTAACTAGCGCTGTAACCAAAGTTTCGTGCGACTCTTGTCTCCTTCACAAAGCCACAGCTGCACCACGCAACACAGCCGCTTGCGCGAAGCCATCCCACCCCCTCCTCAACCTGTCCGCTGACCTCTGGGGCCCGGTCAATGTCCCCTCCCCACATGGCCTCCGCTACTGCTTGCTCGTCATCGACCACCACACCAACTACATGTGGGTGCGGTTCCTTAAGTCTAAAGACGACGCATGTTCGGAATTGGAAACCATCCTCTTGGACATCAAACACCTGCATGCCCGCCATCACTCCCAGACGGGCGCGTTCGCACCGGTCCTCAAATTTGACTCTGACTCTGTGTTTGAAGCTGCTGTCACTCGCCAGATGTGCGCACACCTCGGCGTCGGGGTACAGTTCTCTGCCCCATACGCCCACCACATGCTCGGCAAGGCCGAACGTCCCTGGCGCACCATCCGGGACAATGCATCGGCGATGCTCCACAACATGGCCGTTCCCAACTCCATGTGGTCGTGCGCTGTCAGCACAGTTGTGTACCTTCGCAACCGCACGTATAGTCGCTCGGTCGGACCTCATGGGGGCGTCCCCCTCACACTCCTTACGTCGTCAGTGCCCAACGCCTCCAAGTTCCGCGTCTTCGGCTGCGCCGTTTTCGCCAAGGTCCCCGACAAACAACGTCGGAAACTCAGTGAAAAAGCATTTCGCGGCGTCATGGTGGGCTATCCCCCTGACGCACCCGGGTATCGTGTCTACAATCCGGAAACACGTCGCATCACCACTTCCGTACATGTTGTCTTTCAGGAAGACACCCCAGGCTTCGACACACAACCCTCCGTCGACTCGGCCATCACCGACTCTTCGGACGACGTCCCCGCAGACTCACCCCTATCCCACCCCATTGACCTCACATCACCCACACCCCTGCCCCCCCCGCCAACCCCTCGCCATGCTCGGCTCCGCTCCCACCCCATTCGCTACGGCGATATGGTTGCCCACCTGTCCGACTACCCACCCACACTCGTCACGGCGTGTTGTGATCCTGAACAAGGAAAAGCTCAAGAGGACATCTTTGAGCACCCTCACGTCCCCAACCTTGTCACTGGTCCCCCACACACACCTGCCGGCACGTCCCCTACTGCCGTCGCCCTCCTCTCCGCCCGAGAGTGTGTGGAACCAAAATCCTACCGAGCTGCGCTGGACAGCGCCCAAGCCCCCCAATGGCAAGCCGCTATGCAACAGGAGTATTCCTCCCTCATCAGCAACGGCACGTGGGACCTTGTGGACCTCCCCCCCGGCCGCATGGTCGTTAACAGCATGTGGATCTTTAAAGTCAAGTCGGATACAGCCGGCGACGTCTCCCGCTTCAAAGCGCGGTTCGTCGCCAAGGGGTGCAGTCAACGCGCTGGACTGGACTACACGGAGACCTTCTCCCCGGTCATCCGCATGGCCAGCCTGCGTCTCTTCCTGACCATTGCAGCCGCCCGCGACCTTGAACTCTGCCAACTTGACATCGACACAGCGTTTCTCTACGCCCCCATCCGGGAGGATGTGTACATCCGCCAGCCCCTCGGCTTCACCGATGGAACGTCCAAGGTTTGTCACCTCAAGCGTTGCCTCTACGGCCTTAAGCAGTCCCCCCGCGAGTTCAACATGCTACTTCGTGCGTGGCTCGTCGACCATGGATGGCAACAATGCGTTTCCGACCCGTGCATCTACATCTACCGCGCCGGCCACGTCTTCGCCATGATCGCCCTGTACGTCGATGACATTCCCGCAGCCTGCAATGATGCCACCTGGCTCGCATCGTTCAAAGCCCAACTCGGAGCACGGTTCAAAATCAAGGACCTAGGCGACCTCTCCCAACTCCTCGGCATGCACATTACCCGCGATCGCTCCACGCGCACAATCTCGCTGGACCAGTCCAAGTACCTGCGCGACATCCTCGCCAAATACGGCATGTCTGACTCTAAGCCGTCGTCCCTTCCGATGGACCCAGGCTTCCTCGCCGGCCTTACACACTTGAACTCGCCTTCTCTCACAGGAGTGGCCAAGGACGTCTACCCAAGCCTCCTGGGCAGCCTTCAATACGCCGCCGTTTGTACACGCCCCGATGTCTCCACGGCATTGAGCATCCTCGGCTCTGCCCAAGCCTCGCCCACCGAGGCACACTTGCAGGCTCTGAAAAAGGTCCTCCGCTACCTCCATGGCACCATCAACATGCGCCTGACGTTGGGGGGGGGCATGGACCACAGTCTCCAACTCACAGGCTTTGCCGACGCTGATTGGGCCAACGACAGCAGCACCCGCAAGTCTCGCTCGGGCTATCTCTTCACCCTCGGACGCGGGCCAATCAGTTACAAGTCCAAACAACAGACTTGTGTGGCTCAATCCACGTGTGAAGCCGAGTACTACTCTGCAGCTGACGCCACCAAGGAGGGACTCCACCTCCGACAACTCCTGGGGGAAATCTTCGACTCCCCCATCACCGAAACCACCACCATCTGGGAGGACAACCAAAGCGCCATTGCATACTCCCAAAATGCCTTGGTCAGCGAGAAGACTAAACACATCGGCCTGAAGTGGCACTTTCTCAAAGACCACGTGGAGCAAGGGACCATCAAGTTGAGGTACCTCCCCACTGACCAGATGGTGGCTGACATGCTCACCAAACCCCTCCCAGGACCTGCACTAGCACGACACCGAAGTGCGATCCTTGGAGGACAAGACCCAATGCAACGCTTCATCCCGTAGCTACCTTCAGGGGGAGTGTTGTAAGTAATACCGCATACGTATTAGTTGCAGATAGCTACTGTAAGCTACTCTAGATATGATTAGTACATGTCTAGATCGGACATACCGATAAACTGTTTGACTCGGTACAGAGCTGTCGCTAGGCTACAGCTCTAACACTTCTGTTACACACAACACGTCGTCACCTCCCAGCCGACAAGCAAACATTCCTTCCCCCATACCACTACATGGGTTTACCCGCCCCCTCCCCCCATGGAATGAAATGGAAATTTGACGTGTATCTCATAGCAAACCCTCTCGGCCTCAACACACTTTCCGGACGCTCCACTCCAACCTTGAGCACCTTTACAAGAAAAAAGTACCTCTTATCAATATAACGCTCACTCTCCCATCGCACTCTGACATGTACACTCCCCACGCCGCCGGTATATACTACCACCCGGAATTTACTCACAGCAACGTGATATCCCCCCTTTCATCCCGCAGCACCGTTAACTACCATGCCAAACCCTGCGCCCTAGCATGGGAGTAGGACCGCTTCCATTACACGGCTGGCTCCAAGAAAGACCCACCCTCTCCACTGGGGGCCGGTGTAGCGTACCCCGGAGAAGGTATCCAACTCAAGTTATAGTCCACCCAACACTCCCATCCACACAACTATCCGAGCTGAACTCGCAGCCATCGACGCAGGAATATTCTCGACCGCTACACACCTTCTGACTTACAACTCATGCTCTCTCAAAATCATTCAGAAACACCTTGAATTTCCAACGGCGTTGAAACACCACCTCCATAGAGACGTCATTAGATCTATCACAAACAAAACCAAAATGCGCGCAGCCCAAGGTACCCTAACTCACCTAGGAAAATTCAAAGCCCACAACGACTCCGCCGGGAATGACCTCGATGACTATCTTGCCACAAAAACGGCGGATAGACCCCCCCCCCCCCCCCCCCCCCCCCCCCCCCCCCCTCCCCCCCCCCCTCCAATTGGACATACTCCACCGGGGTGAACACACATTGGGATAAAAAACACCGGCGACACACAAACCACGCCAACCCCGATGGCTCCACCTCTCGTCGTACTTACACCAACATTCAACAAGATGCTACTAAACACAACAAAAACCATACTACAAAACCCTTATCCCGTAGTAACACACATGGCAACATACAAATTACTATACATGTCGCTCAAATCAATAATGCTATATTCAGTCCCCACAAACACCATATCGAACTCACCCAACAACAATTCATACACAAACATGTTTTCTTTTGGGGAGTTCACAACACTAGCATGTTCTCTTGGAGCCCGCACCAACTCTGCCCCCTATATGGCTGGGAACAACCCGCAACAACCATATGGCTGGGAAGTGCTCCACTATGACTAGTCTCCGCCATGACCGCCACAACATCGCACTACATAACTGCTCATCTCCCTACTCCAAAATACCAATTGTTGCCGTTGGGACACCACTTGCTAAGACTTTGAGAATAAACCGATTAAACTATTTCCCTCCCCCGCTTGTTTTGACCGCCCCCTACGCTCAAGTATCACAGACCTTCACCCGCACGCTACCATCTCGAGATTAACAAACACGGCGGAAGGCCAACACAAGATAACTTTCGAAATCCCGACTAATATACCTCCACATGTTCTTCCTTACGTCCTCCTCCCTAGTGCACACATACAATACTTCATCCGGTTGGACAACCCGACGTACTCCGCTTCATCCACCGGGGTGAGAATAATGTTATCAATCTCCACCATCTAAATTGGTGAATAGAAGTATTGCACAGACTCCAACCTCTCCCAAATTGCTTCCAACATCAAAATCAAATACAATCCTCTTGCTAGAGCCCTACGCCGCCATTTGCCAAGAACGCACATACGGATACCCCCCTAGTCATGAGCCGCACATGCTCACCCCACTCCTCAATTCTAGATAGTATCACCACTCTCCTTGCACTCTGCAACGACTCCCCGGATAAAGCTAAATCCCTAATGACACCCTCTGTCTCCTCAATCATTCACAAATAACTACACGTTCACACGGTACAATGCCTACACCACCTCCTCAAGATGTACCGTACCACAGCCATATCCGCTACAAAACAAATGCAAAACCCCAAAAAAGAAAGACATCATGCACGGACGCATTCCGAACATGAACACTTTCTAAGGGGGAGGCAAGCATTCCACACATTTGGAGCATAAGGATTAGGGAGACTGGCCAAACCATGGACTAAGCGCTACCCTACACGTATTCAAGGGGGCCTTGAGACACCAGCAAGCCGCCAAGCCTAGCTCGACATGTTGTATTTCAATTTCAATTTCAATTTCAACAATGCACGATGTAAATAAGCCATGGCGATTGGGTTTGGCGAGGGGCTAGGTCCAACTTGGCCGTTTGGGACTCGTCACGTTGACGGTGGTGTTTGGAATGCTTGGGTACGTGCTTACGCCAACCACACCCGGCCCACCCTTGGCACACGCCGGAAATTGGGCTTGTAAATCTGTAGAAATGAAAAATTGATAAAGATATATCGAAAAATCCCGCACAGATCGCCTCATTAGGCGACCTGAAATCGACGGGTGTTGTTTGGCACTGCGGCTCAGCTTTGCTGGAATATTGTGGAAATTAGAATAATTCAGCGAAACTTCGTTTGTGGGTTTCTGGACTCAAGAGTAAGTGCGTTGAACGTGCATTGAAAAGGCGCGTCCGCGAGTACCTATTTGAAATGTTTTGACCCTACTTAAAAAAGTTGTGACCGTTTGAACATTGTGGCATAACGCAACCTGCCCTTGGGTTGTGCGCGTACATGTGGTAAGTCTACATACGCGATTTCGTGCGTTTCCTCCACACCAGCGACCTGCCCAACACCTTGTTCCTCCATCGCTTATGCATTTGTATTTACGCGACCGTCGCATAAGCATTCATATTGCAACGCTATGCGCCCGTTACTCTTTTGATCTTTTCGGCTAACCGCCGAACCGGCACGGCGATTGTTTGAAAGAGCGTGTCGCACGAGTGTTGGCGCGATAACCTCAAGTACACAAGCTCGGTAGTGCTCTAATTCGCCCCCCCGTATTTGTCGGCGCAATTCGTCTTGGGTGCCAAAGCATTGCCTAGGATTTCATGAGATTTGTTAACAAAATCGACACATGGTTACATTTTTTTATTGCTAAAAGGTTTGAAATCGTGTCAAGAATTTTGTAGAGGAGTGTAATGGTCAGCGTCATATACTCATAGTAAATACAACTATTATAATTTAGAAAACCTACACAAGAAAAACATCTTATCTTTCGCGGATGGTGGCTAAGGGTTGTTTCATATGCACGACCTCATGTGGAGAAAAAATGATGTAGAGATAATCACGTGCGTGCATACAAGACGCCACGTGGCCGGTATTCGAGTAAAAATTGCAATGAAGAGATATTATTTTATACAGCGAGAAAAGGATGCTGAGATGCGAGATGCAAATATGCGACATATACAGGTACCTGTACAGGTAGCAACCAGCCCGGCGGCGCGCGAACTAGCGATGTGTTGCGGCCGGTGTCTAGGCACTACCGACAAAACATGCAGAGCATATATACACATATGTATAGAATAGAAAATATTCGGTATTTTGTCCTCCGACGTAAGTGGGCTGTAGAAGGTCGCTGGCTTCCGGGGTTTTGAGCGATCACGCGACGACATGCCCGCCGCCGGGATACCAGCGACGCTCCCATGCCTTCGATGATACCGCGCCTCGCGTGGAGAAAAAGGTGGTGAAGAAGCAACACGTTTGGGAGGAGTCGGGGCCTTCGGGCTTTGAGGACTTCCGGAGTCCGCCATCGTTGGCCCGGTCTGTGATCTTGGCGGAGAGTGTGTGTGACGGGACAAAGCGATTATGTAGGCGGGAGCGCATTGTGTAGTCGGGAAAAACAGTGATTTGAATCCTATCTCGACATCTGTTATCTCGCATGGCGGCATTTTGGATCCAAAATGCCGCCATGCGAGATAGCGGCAGTACTGCGCGAACTACTATTCCTTTTCTCGACATCGTTTTCTCGACAAGCGTTGACCGCGAGGGTGACAAAAATGAAATCGCGACGTGGCACTGTACACGCGTGGCATGCCAGTACGTTTTGGTACGTGTTACTACATGTGGAGCTATATCTCCACATAAGGTCGTGCATATGAAATGACCCTAACTACTATTCCTTTTCTCGACATCGTTTTCTCGACAAGCGTTGACCGCGAGGGTGACAAAAATGAAATCGCGACGTGGCACTGTACACGCGTGGCATGCCAGTACGTTTTAGTATGTTTTACTACATGTGCCGATGTATCTCCACATCAAGTCGTGCATATGAAACAACCCTAAGTTCATATAAAACCTATACACGAAAAAGCAGTGGAAACATAATTATTTACTACACAAATACGAACGGGGACAGGGGAAAAAGGGGAAAACCAAGAGGGCAACAGCAGTGACAAGAGGGTCACGGAATCCATGCACGGCAAAGGGGAGGACTAAAAACAACACGAACCCAGTAGAGAAAGCACGAGAGAACACCAAGTGGAAAGCACCAATCAATTAAGGGAACACAAACATAGGGAAAACTCACCACAGGCCTACCGGTGCGGGGGACATGGAGGCATGCTACACGGCACTTTTTAAGCACAAACAATGGCTTCTACATGAGAACGTACATAGTCGGTAGTGTGATTTCCCCCCGCCGCGTTTCTCTTTTTTGCTTGGTGGTTTATTTCCACCGCCTTGGTGTTTTTTTTTTTTTTTTTTAGTACGTATTGTGTGAACATTTTTTCCTCTTTTCTTCTTTTTACTTCGTGGTCTCGTCGCCGCCGCTTTTGCCTTTGAGAATCTAGTTTCTGCTTGAGTACTATATAAATAAGAAAAAAATGGGTGCTGGAACAAAAAACCGGGTATGTACCGGAACCGTACCAGCTCGGGTGTGTACTCCTGTGTACTCTGTACCAGTATGGGATACTGATCCCACGCTACAACAGTACAGGTACTGTACGTACGGTTCGATCCATACTAAATCTATCATCTGCGCGGGATTAATAATGGCCGTAGGCCGATGCGATGGTACAGCGATGAAGCGCAGCAGTAGTAAGCAGTAGTAGATAGATAGATAGATGGCGATGGCCGAGCGCTCATTCGCTCCCCGGCGCACGAGAACGCAGAGAACGAAGCGACGACGCGCCAGCAGCACAGTATAGCACACCCAGGACGGTACGACCCACATGCCAGTGACCGCTTCGCGACGGCACACAGGTGTCCAGGTAGATCATGGGCTGCACACCGTCCGTGCACTCTGGTGTGCGCGTGGGGCTTGCAACGGAGAAACGGGCTAGCTTGACGGACGGTGCCGAGCACGGGGTTGGTCGCGATGGGCTGTCTGGGGCCGCAGGGGTGGCGCGGAGTCGTCCTAGTCACACTGCCAAAATACGAGGCTCCGCTTTAATGGCTTATCTTATGAATGGCGGACGGCGCCGTTCCTCCAATGCAACTGATGACGATGGGGGGTATGAGAGCCTAGAATTTTCTGGACGCGGGGCTGTGGCATCGTCAGCGGGCTCGCTGGCTGGCAGCACGATGCTGGAGCTGGCGGAACGCCCACTTGTGGCGCGCGCCCGCACGCTCGCTCGCACGGTACTCCCTTTCGTACCCTCGCGCGTCGCGACTCGATTTGCCGCGGACCGCCTCTGCACAGGCGCGGGACAACCAGCGCCACCGCGTCATACATATGCAGCCGTCCTTGTGGTGGATGTTAGTGGATTTACGGCGCTGAGCGAAGAGGCTCTGAAGCGGGGCTCCGCGGGTGCTGAGCGCTTCAGCTTAGCGATCAGCTCGTTTTTCGCAAGAATGGTCGGGATTATTCGCTCTCACGGCGGCGACGTTGACTGCTTCGCGGGGGACGCAGTACTGGTGGTTTTTGAGCCCGGTGAACAGTATGATCTCAGTGCAAGCGTGCCGGCCATTCAAGGCGTGGATGGCGTGCACCGAGTGCTGGACCGCGCGGTGCGTCGCGCCATAGTTTGTGCCCGGTCGATACACAAACAGCTCAACGGCTTTCGCAAAGAGCCTGCCGACCCACCCCTCCGCGTCCACTCTGCTCTCGCCGCAGGTACGCCTCCCACCTTCAATTTTCTTGACTTTCGCGAACTCGGACTCCTTAACTATGGCACCGAGAAACGCGGGCCAGACCCTGACCCCACGACGCGTGCGGAGCTCCGCTTGCAAATATGAATTAATAAATCAAATCACGTGACTATTATGTAAAATTACAGAATTAATTTTACTTGCTGACTATTTTTCTTCGATATTACTGTGTTAGTTTTCTTCTGCTTCTTGCTGGTAGCGTCACCCGTCTGTCTGATTTATTGAACGCTTGCGCTGGGTTCCCCCTTCACAACGAATCGTTTGTCAGACATCCACGTTGCGACAAAGTTGCACAGTTGCAACGGTGGTCGCAGCTCCGTCGCAAGGTTGAGACTGACCCAGCGCCCCCCCTTTCTGCCCCGCTGTAGGCGAGCTCACGTGCGTTGAGTGTGGGGGGCACTTGGTGCAGCGCTCTGAGGCGTTTGTCATGGGGAAGCCGCTGCACGAGCTGGCGGTCGCGCTACCTAACGCCAAGGGCTCCGAGTTCCTCATCTGCCCCTCCGCAGTGAGGCTGCTGGGGAAGCGCTTGCCTGGCAGGCTGCTGTCTGGCGGCTGCGTGGCCATGACCTTCCCCGAGAGCAGCATGTATTCCACGATCAACGTGGAGGACAGCAACCGGAGTGAGGATCTTGGCAATGCGCTTGCGTTTCTGGAGAGCAGGATGGACCACGATGTGGAGGTGGAGGATGACTTGGCTGACGGCGGGAACGGCGACATTCTGGAGTCGGTAGTGCGGCATATGGTGCTGCGTAAGTCGCTCTGCCTTGAGACGCCCTCCAAGCCGGCGTCGGACTCGGGGCACGGCGGCGTGGGGCCCACCGCAGGCGCGCGCAACCGCAGGCGGCGCTCCTCGCTGGCGAGCTACGACCAGGCGATGAGCTTCACCATCGAACAGATTTGGGAGACTTATGACGGCCGAGACGGCTCCGATGCGGACTCGCTGGGGCTCGAGCCGCTGCTCCGCTTTATGCCCAACTTTGTTCGCCAGCGATGCGTATCCTCCTACTCCCTCTCCTCCCTCACCGAACACCGCGCCATCACCGTCCTCTTCATCATCGGGGCCATCAAGGTCCCCCCCCCCCTCAAATTTTTTAATCAAATGAAATAATAAGTGAAGAAATGTTTCTCTTGTCTTGCCATTGGATATGGCCTTTGAACATGGTGGGTCTGCTACTGACAGCAATACGATGTTTCGCAGGAGGGGGCGGAGAGTGACACGGAGTGGGTAGGAAAGCTGCAAGCGGCGCTGGGGCACGCAATCGATTGCGTGGAGGGACACCACGGGGGTGCCACCCGACAGGTGCGCTCTTACCACAATCTACCTTGTGCCTCCTCTGCTTGGGGAAGGGGTAGTGGGAATGCGCTCTCTTTTGTAAACTGCTGCTCTGCCCCCCCCCCCCTCCCCCCCCGCCATTTTAGATTGATGTCGTAATACTTGCGTCATTTGGCTGAACTTTCCTTTCGGAACGAATGCAAGAGTGGGAGCGCTGAGGTTGTTCACTGTGGTGTGCAGATAACGGTGGACGACAAGGGGCTCGCGATGATCTTCATCTTTGGGCTGCCCGGCTTTGTGCATGAGAAGCAGGCGCCGCAGTGCATCATGGCCGCGCGCAACGTGCTGGGCATCATGGACGGCACGGGGCTGCCCTGCACCGCGGGCGTCTCCTCCGGCGAGTGCTTCTGCGGCCTCGTGGGTGACCGCAAGTCGCGCTGCGAGTATGCCGCGATGGGAGGTACGCCCATCCACTCCTCACACGCGCCCCCCCCGCCGTGCAGCTTGACGAGACCCTCGCCGATGATGTTGTTTGGATCTCAAGAATAAAGTGTATTGTATTAATTTATCCCAATATGGAACCCTTTGATCGGACAAAATAGGATTTTTTTATTTCGACTTGGATTAAGTATCGTTTCACACTTTGTCACCACCCTGTCCCGATTTAAATTTTTCCTCCTTTTTTATGTCCGCACGTCTACAATCTTTTCCTGTAAGATTGCCGAAATTATTGATTACTGAATTACATGGAAGATACATATAGCTATTACATTTATATGTATATCTCCCACTACATTGATTTGCTAAAATGTGTGTGTGTGTGTGTGTGTGTGTGTGTGTGTGTGTGTGTGTGTGTGTGTGTGTGTGTGTGTGTGTGTGTGTGTGTGTGTGTGTCTCTGTCTGTCTGTCTGTCTATCTGTCGGTGTGTCCCCTTATCATCAGCTTGATTGGGTTCATCGGTACTACAACTGCGATATTTTTAGTTAGGAAAAAGGATCGACTTGGTGAATAGCGCACTCATTGGGATAAGGATTGGGATACGTCTTTAACTACTGCGCATCGCTACGATGGGTATAGTCGACGATGGCATGATTTCAGTGATTACAATAACACATGGTGAGAGGGAAAGTTGTGTGTGTGTGTGTGTGTGTGTGTGTGTGTGTGTGTGTGTGTGTGTGTATCACAACTACAAGTGGGCCTCAGTGGGAAAATTACGAATTAAGATTTTTTGTAATTTTCATGATAATAAAAGTACAGCGTGAGAGACACCGAGAGTGTGTTCGCATGATTACTAAAATATAAAGAACGACGGGCACAACAGCTCGTATAAGTTATGTATATCCTTCCTTATATGTATGTCTGTTTTGCGATGTATTTCTGTCTCCTCGTCACCATACAGCCTTTCGCTTTGTTTTCGAGCTGCGCCCTTTCGCTCGCCTGCGACTGACGCTGATAGATGTAAATAAATAAGGGTGTCTCCGCTGCTTTTTCTTGTAAGATTGGGTTTTTTGTAAATACTGTTTTTTTGTCGACACGTAACGTCGTCAAATCTCCCGTACATACATGTATGCCATTTGTCACTGCGGGAATGCCTCGTAAATCACGAGATCGCCGTTTTATCGAATAATTCAGCTGTACCTGTTTTGTACATTCGAGATAGTGCTGCCGCTTAGCGACCACTATTCCCGCGGAATACATCGCCTGACGATTCCCTGTATTTCGTCAGTTTCCGCCAGAGTTCCATCACACACAGTAGTGTGATGGTACCCGGGCCGGTGGCACTGCGTTCAGCGTACCAGCACTCGTACCTCCCCGAGCGCGTCAGACACCCGTTGCCGCCGGCGAGCCGCACGAGCACATAGGCTACTACGTGTACCGTACCTGTGTGCGAGCTATAACCGGGACGAGGGAGAGGTAGCTTGACGTGACTGCTGCTGGGTCCGGTTTGGCGCGCTACTAGCCCTCTTTTTCCATGTTGTCAAAGGCCAAACTGGTTCAGCGTTTCGCGCTGTGCGCGGCGCATGAAATGTTGGGTCTTACTTGTTTCTGATCACACAACGTTCCAGCGATATCAGTGACAGTAATTGGCAAATGTTAGCGATGGTACAGAAAGTCTACTTTGTATTATTTATGTAAATGTTATCGTTTGCGGGATCAATGCTCTGTCGTCGCTTTTGCCCTATTCCTCTTACAATTATGCTGTTCTTCCTTTGAAATGGAGTGATCCAATCTGCGAAGATCGACATCTGATTAGTCTCGCGCCGCACGCGATTTGTTTCCCTTGACAAAAACATATAATATATAATGTCATGATGCTAGAATATTGCGTGAAATAACAATATTAACGTTAGCACGTCATTATGTGAACATCACACAGGTTCATTTATAGATGGTTGAATTTCGTGTGTGTATGATGACGTGCTTCGTTATCTGTCAGCTTCTATAACCCTGCTCGACACGATGCTTCTAATGCGTCATCGCTGTGAGTCATGTTTCGAGTCATCTGCCTGTTCTGCTGCTGCTACAACAGGTGTGGCACTAGGAGATAAAACACGAACGCATGATATACATTTTTTTGCCTTACCGTAATCCAACTAGTGTTAGTCCTCTTCCCCACGATCTCTAATCCCCCCCACCCATTTTTTTGAATGCCTGTTTTTCGTTCCAATGCCTTGCGCCGCCAATTCCACTAGCCTCAAAAATGTAGAATTTTGTCCAAATCTGCCGCACTAGCTATTATCCCACTACTCACACTGCACTCGTTTCAATCATTGCGTACACTACCAGTATTGAACCGGTCATGGCGTTGCCTTCTCATAGCGCCGCATGTGATCTCCAGCTTTATTCTGCAGAGCACCGCCTCTCCCTGTGTGTGTTTGTGTGTTTGCTTGTTTATGTGAGTGCGTGTATGTGAATAGGTTTGCATTTAGTCTGCATGTTGATCCAATAAATATGGGCATGCTGAATGTGTGACGTGGAAACTAAATGTGTTTGTACGTGAGTGAGGATGCGTTTGAGAGAGAGAGAGATTGTGTGTGTGAATGTGTGTATTTATTATTGTGTATGTGTGTTTGTGTGTGTTTATTTATCTATATTTGGATGTGCGTCAAAGAGAGAGAGAGAGAGAATTTATTTGCGACTTTATGTTATTTTGTGTTTGTGTGGTGTGTATGCGACAGTATATGTTTATTGATGGATGTGGGAAAGCTTAATGCGCGGGCGTGTGAGTGTGAGTGTATTTTTGAATGTGTGCATTTATTTACTGAGTGTGCACGTGCGTGTGTTCGTGTTTGTGAAAAAGTGTGGACGTGAAAGTGTGTGTGTGTGTGTGTGTGTGTGTGTGTGTGTGTGTGTGAAAGTGTGTGAAAGTGTGTGAAAGTGTCTGTGTATGTGCGTGTAAACGAGTGTGTGTGTTTGGGTGTGAGTCTGCGTGTATCTATATGTGGGTGTGTGCGTCAGAGAGAGAGAGAGAGAGAGAGAGAGAGAGAGAGAGAGAGAGAGAGAGAGAGAGAGAGAGAGAGAGAGAGAGAGAATGCATGTGAGTATATGTCATTTTTGTGTGGTGTGTAAGCGACGGTATATGTTTATTGATAGATGTGGAAAAGCTGACTGTGTGTGTGTTCGTGGCTGGCCAAATATGATTCATATTATTTTCCCCAGCAGTACTCAACGGTTTCCTTTGCAATCTGTGGGGGTGTGTGCTTCTCGGTCCTCATACTTCCCTTACCCTGTCCTCCTTTGTGCCTGCTCAGACGTTGTCAACACTGGCGCGCGCCTGGCTGTGGCGGCGGTGAAGCAGGGCGTGCGCATTCTGTGCACTAGCGCGGTGCGCGACACCGCGACCTGGGCCCTTCGCCGCTACGGCCTGACCATGCAGTTTGTGGGGCACATCAAAATGAAGGGCAAGGCGGGCGACGCGGAGGTCTTCACGCCCACCACCAAGACCACCACCCTCAGCACCTGGGACATTCTGGGGCTGCAGCCGCTGGTGGGGCGGGCGTCCGAGACTGAGATGGTTGCTGGCGCGCTTAAGGGCTCACCTGGAAAAGCGGACGGCGGCCAGCGACGTCGGGTGGTCGTGATGGTGATCGAGGGGGAGGCGGGGCTGGGGAAGAGCGCGCTGCTGGACCACACGCTCGCGGTGACCAGCGACCCCGAGAGCCCGGAACCCATCTGCTTCCAGCACTGGCTGCAGCTGGCAGTCAGCCAGGAGGAGGTGCTGCCCTTCCGCATGTGTTCACAGATCATCGAGTGGCTGCTCGAGCTGGACGGCGCGCCCTGCGCTGTGGACGTCTCCTCCTGGCTCACCGTACGCCTCCGCCTCCCTCTACTTGCGCACTATAGTTTATGGATTGACCCAGCGGATGGGAGGCAAGGGGCTGGGACCACCCAACATCTCATGACAACCCATGTATTATCAGCGCTGCTTGTGCCCGCTTTTTATGCGGTTGGAGTGACGAGCGTGTCAAAGCCACAGTCCCCAAACATATTCATTTCCTGCATTGCGTGTCGCCCAAGTTATCTTCTGCACCGCTTGCAAACTATGTGTTCATGCCCCTCTGTTGCGACTAGTCCGTTTTTGCGTTGCTCGATGCTATCGAGAGGCGTTAGCTTAGTGTTCGGTGTGTGGGCTACCTGTGCAGGGGAGTAGCACCGGTGACGGCACGAAGCCAGAGGCGTCGTCGTCGCTACCACCGCTGCTGGCGCCGCATGCGGAGCGCGTGGCGGCGCTGGCGGACGAGACGGGGGAGGCCAAGGCGGGCGCGATACAAGAGGTCATCGCTCAGGTGCTGGCGGCTGGTATGCGCGCCCACTCGTGCGGCATTTTTGTCGAGGATGTCCACCTGCTGGATGACGCCTCTGCCAATGCGCTGGCGCTGCTGGCGCAGGAGACGGTCGCAGGGGACGAGCAGGGTGCGTCCCTTAAAATTGATTTGCAAGAAAGCTGAACCACAAATACTGATCTAAGCAAAAAATGAGTTTCGTGTTTCACCTGGATACCTTCAACAAACCCCAAACTACCCGTAATTAATCATGTGGCGCGCGTTGGATTTATACCACTTTATGCAGTGGCTTTACCCTAGGTAATCCCACACCTGGTACCTGTCCTACGTTTATTGCGTGCTCATGCGTTTTCACCTACAAGTTCAGTGACTTATTTTGACTTTATATTCAATTACATTCGCTGTGTCTTTAATGTTGTGTCTTTAATGTTGACGCACGACATCACACCAAAGCTGCACACACGTTTTGTCAAATGTCTTGGGTGTGTGTGTGTGTGTGTTTTGTGTTTGTGTTTATGAGTGTTTGTGTGTGTTTGTGTGTATTTGTGTGTATAAGTTTGTTTTGCGTGTGTATGTGTGTGCGCGTGTGTGTTTGTCTGTATGTATGTTGTTGGCTGTGGCTGTGTGTGTAGGAGTGTGTGCGCGTGTGTGCTCATTTTTGGGCTCGGAACATTTTTTGTTATTGAAGGTCGGCATGTTTTGTTTGCATCGCAGAAGCGGTACATGGCAACGGTGCTGGTGTGGCTACGGAGAGGCAGTGCTGGCAGAGCGTCCTCGTCTGCACATCGCGCACCGCGATCGGGGGCAGTGACCCGCGCCGTGTGCGCCCGCTGCACCTCATCCCCGGCGTCCGTCACCTTTTACTGGAGCCGCTTCGGGACCCCGATGTGGTGGCTATGGCGGCCCGAATGCTGGGGGAGATGGACGACGGCTTGGCATCCTACATCACCGGTACAGCGCCCACCCTCTCAACCCGCCGTCCGCTTCATCAGAAAAGGAATGACAATGCAACTATTCAAGGCGTATTAGTTTGTTTGTAATCAACACTGGCTGCGTATGAAAACAGCAAATAGGTGTGTATTGTTCAATGAAAATTAGTCATCGACCCCACCCCCTGTCTCTTACTCATCATGTCGACACCAAATGCAAAGCCGCCTGTATATCATTGACTTGGTAGGGAATGGAGGGAAGGGGGAATAAGGGTTTTAGGGTTCAGTGTTTAAAACCTAAAGAGTAAGCGAGTGTATTGTCTATTGGCGGTTAGCCTAATTTTGAGTGCGTCACTGCTCCCGCTTCGCATATGCTACCAACTGAAATGAACAGAGCTTCGTGGATGTGTGCGATGTCCCCCAAAAAGTGTCCACGGAGAAGGCACTTCGTTGATGGGTTGTTGACTGGTGTGGCCTCGCCGGTGGGTGGGCGCGCTTGCAGGCAAGAGCCACGGTGTGCCGCTGTACGTGCACGAGCTGTGCTCGTGGCTTCGACACGCGTGCGGGCCGGGGGGCTACGCAGCGGAGGCGCTGCAGGACAAGCTGCCGCCCACGCTTCACGGCTTCATCCAGGCGCAAGTGGACCGCCTGCCGCCGGGGCCCAGCGTGGTGCTGCGCTGCGCGAGCGTGCTGGGGGTGGAGTTTGGGGAGGTGCTGCTGGCGGCGCTGCTGCCGCAGGGGGTGGCGTCCAGCCACAAGGAGCTCCACGAGCAGCTCCTCTTGCTTCAAGACCTCCGCTTGGTGCAGCAGCGCACGTGCACGCGCTATGACGGCGTCCACGACGGCAGCGGACCCGGCGCGCAGTGGCAGGTGACGCCCTCCGTCTCTTCTATGACAGCGTTGGAAAAGCGTTGCATATTAATCCGGATTTCTGCCATTGTTTGTAAAGATAACTGTGACTTCTGGTTCGCCTTCATGTCAGCGTGTTGTGGTGCCATTGAACAGAAGAGTCTGAGTGCATATGAGGTTTTATACTTAAGCCCGTGAGTGATCCAGATTCCTCTTATTGCTTAGTTTATGATAGGCATGGGCGCGTCTGCTCTCCCATCTGCCTTTGCTTTTAGAACTAGAAAGGAATGTTAATCCATGTACACACGGAATGGCATGAAGGGGGTTAGAACCGCCGCTTCCCGGAACGGAGCTGTACGCCTTATCCAAGTACCGCCAAAAGTCGGTACCCGATAGGAACATATCGTGTATATGAACCCATCGCATCGCATCGCGACTGAGCGGCGAACACCTATAGCGAACACCTATAGGTGGAGGGCCAAGACTCCCCCGGCGTCTAACGTACATATGTGTCCATTAGTAGTCCTACGGAGGGATATGTAAACACTCCCCCTTAATGGACAAACTCCGGCCGGTGCCCTAGTAAACCCCGCGTAAACGCGGAGGGCCCATAACCTGTTAATCCATGTACACACGGAATGGCATGAAGGGGGTTAGAACCGCCGCTTCCCGGAACGGAGTTGTACGCCTTATCCAAGTACCGCCAAAAGTCGGTACCCGATAGGAACATATTGTGTATATGAACCCATCGCATCGCATCGCGACTGAGCGGCGAACACCTATAGCGAACACCTATAGGTGGAGGGCCAAGACTCCCCGGAGTCTAGCGTACATATTATGTGTCCATTAGTAGTCCTACGGAGGGATATGTAAAAAAGGAAACATACTCATTGTGAGCAAATGCGCGCATTCTCTGAATTCATGGTGACTGCCGTGGCCTGACTCGCTGCTGTGTGGTGCCCTAGTTTTACCACGGCATGCACCAGGAGGTGGTGTACAACAGCATGGCGCACACGCACCGCTCCGCGCTGCACCGACAGGCGGTGCGCGTGTTGCAGCAGCAATTGGCGGTGGGTCGCAAGGCGCTGCGCGGCACTGTGCTGCTCTCGCTCGCGCGCCACTGCATCAAAGTGCTGGAGGGGAACCGGAGCAGCAGCAAGGGGAAGATTGACGCGCGCCTCGACGTCGACATCCGCTCCGCTGCCAACTACGTGGAGCAGGCCTCCGCGTTGCGCCTGCTCGCGGGTGACCTCGTGGGGGCCTGGCGCCTGCGGGTGCGTCCCCTTGTCCTCGCCAAAAATCTGAAATAACCCTGACATCTAATTGAAGCATTTACCTTCCCCATCATTTGTTTTACCCTAAGACTTAGAACTTTTACCCTAAACCCTATGCCGATTCTTCTCCCTGGCCCTTCTCTTCGTTCTCCGCCTGAATTGCAATCTCTTAGCCCTAAACGCTGATCCCTTATACCCCCAAAACCGTAGCAGGCCATAACCCTAAAGCCCAAAACATCCAACTTCTGCATCCAACATCTTCTTTCTTGTGTCTCTCTCCACGTGAGCGCCAAATCCTCCGCCAACTATCCTGTAGCCCTAGAAGAGCCGCCTCCCCTCCTTTCACTCCACTCCTCCTGGGACGGCAAATCTGTAGCACCACGAAAGCTGGGGACCTTTGTACTCTGAAACTTTCCCTAGCAGCCGAGGGTGGTGCCGCGTTGCCCTCTTGCTCGTCTCGCACAACGAGTCAAACTTATCGACGTAGTAGCTTCGTGACTCTCAAGGTGGGCCGGGTGGGATGTATTCGTGAATGAGACAAGTGGGTGGTGGTGCTGAGGCTGCACGACGTGTGGCCCCCAACAGCGGCAGCTGGCCACTGCGCTGCATGCGGTGAACGGGGAGGGGGAGTACTCGGCAAACGCGTGGCTGCAGGTGGAGCTGGACGTCATCAGCAGTGCGTTGCAGGCGGCGGTCGCGGAGATGCACTTTCAGTCGGGCCGACAGGCGGATGCTGGTCTGGCAACCAGGTGCGCCTCTTTTGGTTGCATCGTTTTCGAGAACTCACACGCACACTCAAGATTTGATGAATTTATTGCTTCTCCATTTGTAAGAGGTAGAGCAGACAAGTTTCAACTGTGGATGTATCCAAAAAATGAAAATTACTAACAAAATACCGCTCGGGGTCTTTCATCAGCTGCCATCTTGGTCGTAGGATGGAAAAAATTAGGCTGGGGTGGACGTATCACTTTATTTGTTGCTTTTAAGTGTCGGGAACAAGAAAGTGGAGCCTTAATTCGATTTAGGAGTGCATAGCGCGACAGATACGGAGTGGTTTGTGACAGTCGTTATCAGCCGGCGCCCTCAATTCCCCGTTTCCGCCCGACCTAGTTGAATTGTTTTGACGAAACGACCCCTCCTCCCAACAGCACACACATTGACACACACACACCACCACCACCACCACCACCACCGCCAAAATTACACTACACCACATCACCCACAATCTACCTTGGGATATGCAAAACACACTCGCGCACCTTGGGATATGTAAACTACACTGCTTCTCTATTTATAAGTGGCAAATGTGCAGCCCGATTTGTCTCCCTGAATTTGCTTTACTCCAGCCTGTTTCCGCTACGTGGCACAAGTCCGCCACTGCATTTGAAGTTGGCGTTGACGCCTCGCCCACCTGCCCCTCTAACGCCTGTGTTCCTTCCCCTCTCCTTCGTAAAACGACGACATCAACAGCTACGACCTGTTGCAGGAGCGCGCCACCGTGCTGAAGGAGCTGCTGTCAGAGGAGCACCGTGCGGCGGTGCTGCAAGCGCAGCTGTCCACCGATGCCACACAGCAGTCCTCGTGCGTGATGGCATCCATCCTGCCCGCCCTCACCGAAGTCTCCACCCATCTTGGCTTCATCAGCCCTGACACCCTGGAGAAGCTGACCGAAACGTAAGACATCTCAACCCCCCTCCGCTCCCCCGCTGTGAAAAAGAAGATAAAACTCCATCCCCTCATGCAAACCCAAGGAGATATTTTAGCAAATTGGAATTGGCTTGTGTCAATAATATTTAAACCTGAAAATGAAACGAAATGATTGACAAGGAAATGCGTCGCTTATCTTACTCAACCCTGCGCCCTCCCTCCCCCCCCCCCCCCCCCCCCCCCCAACAACAACACCACAGCCATCCACTCACACACACACACACACACACACACACACACACACACACACACACACACACACACACACACACACACACTCATTTACTCACTCATTTACTCACTCACTCACTCACATAACTCACTCGAGCCCACCACACACGCTCGTGACATGTTTAGTGGCAGTCCTCATGTTATTGCAGTTCTCGGTGGTATGTGCACCTGTAATGATAAAATGTGTCCCATGCTTTTTTTCATAATGTTTATTTTGCTGTTTTGCCTTTCTTCAGTCTCATCACACTGTGTTAATCTCTCTTGCCAAGCTGAATGTTCCGTCTTGTGCTGCCTTTTCTTGTTGGGCTGCTGCAGGTGGAAGGGGCTTGAAGGCGCAGACGCGCGGCAACGCTTTGGAGTTGGCGCCTACCACTGCCTGTTGGCCATCCAGACAATGCCGCTGCCCGAGTGGCTTCTGCTCGCAGAGAAGACATACACGTTGTATCGTGAAGCGGGCGCCCCCGCGGATGTGCGCGACGTGTCGGGAATGCCGCTCATCCTAACTCTCGTCACGCTGTGGCACAGTCGAGCGCAGCTGGCGGGGCAGATGGGCGGCCCCGCTGAAGCAGCTTTTTGGGCCGAGGCGGGAGTCAGTTTTGGGCAGCATGCGGGGTTGGGCTACGGCATCGCGCTCAGTTACGCTGTGCTCTGTGAGCCGCCTGGCTCGTCCATTGTGACACGACTGGCGCAGGAGCGGAGCAACCACTGGTCATTCCTCAAAATGGTGTCGCCCCCATCCCCACTGCCATATTTTGTCTATTTGAGTCCTTAATCCATCGTCTCCATCTTTCTCAATGTCTCCCCGTTTCCAAACACACACTCGCTTTCTCTCTCTCTCTCTCTCTCTCTCTCTCTCTCTCACACACACACACACACACACAACACAGCACCACATATAACTACCACTCAGTCTCTATTGCTCATTCCTTTTTGTTGAACACGTGACTATTTTCCTCCCCTCCTCCCCCCCTTCCTTGTAGTCTCCGTTCATCGTGCCGTTTGACCCGTCACCCCCTATTGTGCGCGCCGCCTAGCTTTCCTGCGATTCGCTTCTGCCTCTAGCATGTTGGCCTCTCTGACCATCATTGCCCGCTCCGCCCTCTCCCTCCCCAAGACGCACGGGCATAAGCGCTACTACGACGCCCTGGATGCTCTGCTTGCGGCGTCAGAAGCAGTGCGCCCTTCGCTCATGACCTCCGGCTTCTCGGGCGAGGTGAGCAGCGAGGCGGTGGCCAGCACGAGCGGGAAGTGGGCCCACGCGGCAGAGGCCGTCATCGCCGTTGCGCGCACGGACCGCATGCCCGCGATGCCAATATGGGCGGTCGTACGCAATTGTGTGGAGGAGGGGGAGGGGTTACTGCCGTTGCAGCCCCTCCACCCCGCCGGCGCCAGTCATCTGTCAACTGTCGCAGCGCACCTATGTGACCTACTTACGTTTTGGGAAGAGCACTGCGTCAATGCCTTTGGCGTCGTCAACTACCTACCGGCCGCTCTCCACTGGGCGCGAGCCATGCTGGCCTGGTTCCGGTGGGCCCTCTCATGTGCGGGGCAACAGGAGACGGACGAGGGGCGCGCGCAGTCGGCGGCGGTGGGTGTTGTTCGGGGCCTGCTGATGGCACAAGAAGTGGGGGCGCTTGGGGGGGAGGTGATGACGGGCGTGGTGGCGGCCTCCACCTCGCTGGCGCGTCTCTTGATGGGGACGGGTGTGCCGAGTGGGGGGGGTCCGTGCCCCGTGCGTGTGTCAGTGCTGGTGCCCACGAGCAGCGGGCCGAGCGGTGGGGAGAGCGAGGGGGCGGTGGCGGTGGCGAGGGTGGCCATCGGCAGTGAGGCAGCCCGCTCCGCAGCGGTCGCCATCCTGAATGCCGCCCTCGGCCGTGTCAGCATCGCAGGGTCGCCGCTGGACCCGCCCTCCGCGCACACCACCTCCGATGTAGCGCACTCCATGACACTCTTCCGTGCGGTGCAGCTCGCGCAGCACATCGCCCCCTCTGGCGCTCCGTAACATATTTTCCGTACCCCTACACTCCCTCATTTTCATGAATCGTACCTACCTCAGATTTTGTGGTGGCCAGTTTTGGAGTCAAGATTTTCGCATTGAATGTGCGCACAGCCCGCGCCGTTTTTACAATAGCTGAGGCACCGCGGAGACCGCACGTGAGGAGATACTCGTGTGTGGCATGGCATGATGCGGGCAGCAGCAGCGCTGCCTGTCGCCACTCCCCAGCGAGGGAAGCAGCCTGTACAGTAGGGGCAGCCGGAGACTGCCATGCTGGGCCGTAGGGCGCGGCGTCAGCATGCGGGCGGCGGCAGTGACTGAGAGGGGCACTGCTGGGTTGGCGCGAATAATAAAGTGTACATTTTGAAAGGTGTAATGATATCAACGGGCGAGTGACGCACGGTTTGTGTGGGGCCGTTGTGTGGGAATGGCATTGAACGGTAGGAGACGGTAGCAGTGTTACAGTTGGAAATCGCTCGAGGGGCAGCGCGAGTGTTATTCCGTTTGTTTCGGTGTTTGCCGCGATGTGTCCTGCCATCCCACAAATACGAATTACATGCGCGCGCTCATTATCATACGTCTGAAAAATAATCTTTCTAGACTTCGTGAACGAACTCTTTTTGCACGACTTCGTTTTGGACCGTGAATAGGGCTTCCTTTTGCATGTGGTTTCAGTAATGAGGTAATGCCCCGGTATAAGCCGTCTTGTGTTTTCTGTGTCTGGTTTGCCTTGCGATTCCTCATCCTTCATGAGATCCTACTACATTTGTTTGCTAACATCCTTGTGTGTGTGTGTGTGTGTGTGTGTGTGTGTGTGTGTGTGTGTTTCTCTCTGTCTGTTGGCGTATTCCTTGTCATGAGCTCGATTGGATTCGGTGCGCTTCAAGGACGATCTTATTATGGTTTGGAAAGTACGAATGGATGGTTTCTATCATTTACTTTTAGGGGTTTGATTATGTCTTCAACTGCTGAGCATAGTCCCATGATTACAAAAATATAGAGTGAGAGAAATAGTGTGTCTGCATTATCACAAAGTAGAGGGAGATAACATGCGGGTGGGTTTACTTTTTCTTTTGGGCCCTCGGGATATGGGACTGGCAAGTAAACCCGCACCGGCACCCTCTACATGCGGCGTTTTGCAAGCACGACGGAGAGCAAAAGCTCAAAACAAACCTCAAACTCATCATCGATTATGCTCCCGGGTAGGTGACGCTCTTGTGAGTGCATTACGTACCATTGTACGAGAACCGTACCGTACTACGCTAACCCCACACGAGGCTAGTGTTGGGGTTTCACCAACTACATAAACTTTCCAATGATATGCAAACAAATATGAATGCATTCCCGGCACTGACCAAGAAAGGTCTGCCCTACCCGTCCGGGCGTCGGCTCATTCGAGTAATGCGAGAAGTAGTATGAAAGGCCCATCTGCTTAGGGAGCAAAACATTTCGGGAGTGCGATACATGAACTACAAAGAAAGCAATATGAGGGAGCGGTTGGCGCCAAAAATGGAAAAGCCTCTCATTTCGTGTGAAAGGAATGGCGCCATGAAGGGGAGGGGGGACACCGCCTAAAAGTAAAGCATTCGTGACAAGTACCGTCTTGTAATAGTTCATTACATGTACTCGTTACTAATTTCAATTCGTGCTTCTCCATCGGAAGGACGTACAACGTGGGTACGTCGCTACTGCAATTTGGCGAGGGTTCTGATGCGTAATGTACTACCAATACCTCCCGGTACGTACAGGTACGCACAATAAATCTAAGTTGGCTGATGACGCGCCAAGCGAGGTTTCCAATGCATAATGTGATTCCCCAAACGGGACGAGCCGCGTCGGTAGTCTGTTGATGACGGTTGGAAAGCCCAAGTAGCACCTAGCACGAGAATTGAGGAGGAGTATTTGCAAGCTATCTAGGCGGAAAGCTATGTGGCGATTGGCCTTCTTCAGCTAATTGCTAACACAAATCTGTTATGTTTTGTTGCTTGAAGACAATGTGATGGTGCAAATGGGAGAAGATTAAGAGATGTCTTACTACTTTTACTTAAGTAGTATGTATTGTAAGTGAACAAAGGAATTGTTAAATGATTTTGTCACCTCCCTCTATTGCACTGGACTTAGATAGGTTTCTGCCCAGATAGTCTACGCATGCTTGTCTCGCTTACGTGTCAGACGTTAGGGCTCATCAACCGTCGTCAACTGTCTAGCGACGCGGCTCGACTAGCATGGAGAATCACGACGCGGCTCATTTTGCATCAGAAACCTCGCTTAGGCGCGTCTTCTGGCTAGTTAGATTAAATGTGCGTACTTGTACGTACCGGGAGGTACTGGTCGTATAGTATGCATCGTCTTGTGAATATTGTAATAGCGACGTACCCACGTTGTGCGTCCGTCCGATGGAAAAGCACGAATTGGAATTAGTAACGAGTACATGTACAATGTCATGCAATGTACTGTTGCAGGAATGTACTCGTCACACTTGTACCCTCCCCCTCTTGAAAGATCTGTGAGGCCGCCGCGAGGTAGACCTCCGTGGTCTAAGCTCCTTTACCGAATTAGTTACTAGGACTCAGGAATGCGCGCTTGGCAAGCGTGCATGAAGTCGATGTACACATGAGTCTTGGCAAACTTGTGCCATTGGGACGTCTCCAAGAAATCTTGTTAGGCCGTGGTTCGATGCACCTCGTTCAACCGGTGCCAGATAGGTGGAATGTCGTCATTACTGAAGTGCGTCATGAAGAGCAAATATTGGCCTCGTCGTCTAGGTAATGACTTGATGAACACAACAGAGATGTGCGAGACGTCAAACTCCTCGTCGTCTCCTTAAGGTACATTCACCGGGACAGTTGGTCGTAGTGGAGCGGTAGAGCATGGTCGTAAGTTGTTCACATGGAACACATGATGTAAGCGTACTGTCGCTGGAAGTGTCAATCTGTAACTGTGTAATCTGCTCTTCCACTGAAAAAGGTCCAATCTGTCTGTCTCTGAGTTTCCGATTCGGCTGTCCGCGCAGAAAAAGGTTTGTTGTGACGACTGACACTTTGTCTCCTATGCCGAAGTGTGGTACTGTAGACGCTTCTGTGCGTGCCTGCATCTCGTCCTCATGTAGCTGTAACACAGTTCGTACCATGAAGTGTATTTCATGTAATAATCTTAACCGTTTTGTTGCGTCTTGTGGAACCGGAATTGACGGTCACATGCTAAACAACATGTTTGGAGGCTCCTCGGGAGAGAACCCAAAATTAGCCTCGAATGGTGTGTGTGTTCAATTCCGAATGCTCGAGAGGCGTTGTACGCAAATTCCACTTGTGGTAGTAGTACCATCCAATCAGAGCCGTCGTAGCAACGGAAGCAACGAAGAAGCCGCTGGAATGTGCTATTCACGCGCTCTATCAATCCACCTATCTCAGGGTGTCGACTAGAAGACATGTTCAAGCGCGTTCCGAGGCGTCGTCAAAGTGTCTGCCAGAAGCCATTGACGAATTTCGGGTCGCGGTCACTGACCAGCACACGGGGTAGTCCATGTAATCGGTAGACTCCATGTAAAAACAAAGTTGCAGTTTCTTCGGCAGTAACAGTCTTTGTACACGGCAGAAAATGGGCCATTCGAGTTAGATGGTCTACTATAATTAGCACAGTGTTGAAGCCATTGCTTTGAGCAAGTGTGTCGGATAGTCAAGACCAACTGTATGCCACGGTCGGGGTGAAACAGGCAGTGGGTAAAGAGTCGCAGCCATTTTCGGTCGAGTCTTTGCTCGTCGACATATGACGCACGGCTCACAAAAACCTTTCACATCTTGGCAAAGTCGTTTCACCAGAATCTGTCGAGAGCTATAGCAAGAGTGCTAGCAACTCCTTTGTGATGAGCTAACGAACTTTCGTGCAGCTCTGTGATCAACCTCAGTCGGAGCTCAAGGTTCCGCGGAATACACAGGCGATCGAGGCGCCAAAAATATCCATCTTTGGCTTCTATCCGGCTGTCTTTCGTCCACTCACCCTCCTCCCCATAAAACGAGTCTTGGGAGTACCCCTCGCGAATGAGACAATCGAACTCAAGGCGCAGCTGCAACGCGTTAACTGTCAGTAAGTTTAACTGTGCGTCTTCAAACAGCAGCTGGGACTTCCGTAATTCGTAATTCTCGATCTGACGGAACCTCGCCATCCCAAAATAATGGAACTGTGGCCTGAGGTACGAAGTCTGGACGCCGGTTCAACGGGTAAGCTTCGTTCAGAGCTCCCTTGCGATATGCAAGTGTCATCGTTCACAATGTTAGAGGCAACGCGTGGTTGCAAAGACCTCCAAGAGGGTTGGATGCGTACGTTGTGGGCTTATTCCGCGCTTGACCTAGCAAAGTGATTCAGCCAACGCACGGTCCAAGACGTCGAAGTATATGGGCGCATACGACTATGTTGGCCCACCATATCGCTTGAGCAAGTATTCGGGGTGGGCACCTTTAGGAACGCCCTAGTCCTAGCCGTTGTTGCCGTTGCTTCTATGGGCGTTATTCCTAGCTCACGTAGTAGCGGCGCTGTGGCCACCTAGGGGCCTTTGCACCCACCCCAACTAAGCGCCTCGAACATTGATTTAATATAAATTGGAAATTGTTCACAACATGTGCCGGCAAACTTGACCGACTACTGTCTCTCGGGCCACTCTACTTCGCCATACACGACTCATTAGCAAGTTGGGCCCGGGTCTCTTCGACGAGGTACACCTATCGACACACCTATCTGAAATGTGTGTCGACGTTCCTCGGGAGTTATAAAACTGTAAGCAACCGCAGTAATTGCCATAGTCCCCCCGCCTAAGCATTGACAGCGTGATAATTTTGTAATCAAGAAAAACATATCTAAAAGTAAATCCGCTTGTCGAGAAATGCAAAACTAAACTGCTGCTCGACCTTCACGATGCACGGCCCGCTCCCACCGAACCGGGGTGCCGACCGGCCTAGGCCGGTCAGCGTTCGGGAGGGACGACGGGCCAACCTAATCTAGCTCCCCCATGACTTCGGTCTTGCCGAAGGTAGGAGGGGAAAGGCTGGCAAAAAAAACCCTCCTCGCGCGGTCGCTCGTCAATCCCGCCGCTCCATCCCGTAAACCCCGCCCCAAGGTCTTGCCGCGTCCACCGACGCGGCGGTCCTCCTTGTCGAGGTCCCCCGTCACCTCGAGGACATGTGGGGGGGACCGAGACGCACAGACATAGAAAAAACTAGCGCTCTTGCCTCCGCGCCTGAATTTTCCCCGCTCATTTCTTCGGTTCTTTCTCTGTCTGGTACCCGGGTACATGTCGGTTTTCCGGCATGTGGCCGTTCCCTCCCCCTTCTGATCGCGCGTCCACCGAGCAGCATGTTCTTGAACGGGACCCTCCGCGCTCACCCGGGCCCACGCTCAAGGTATCCTATGATAATGAAGGTCTGTCGGGGTAGTGGGTGTCGAAGAGGGGGGGGGGGGGGGGGGGGGGGGGGGGGGGGGGGGGGGGGGGGGGGGGAGGTCACCGTAGCCGGATCCGGCGGGCCGCGGGCGCCCGGAATTAAACAAAACCCTCCGTGCCGGGTTTTCCGGCGGCGCCGACCCAGAGGGTCGTCGCCGCCAGATCGTGTCGCTCCTCCCGTCGCGACCGTCCTCCTTGCCGCCCCAGCTAACTCCTCCCCCCGGGAGATGACGCTGGACGACGTAGCGGCTCGCTAGTGAGCGCCCTACCCTGGTGATGCTCCCCAACTAGCTCGACGCCGGGTACGGACATTGTTTTAGTTTCCGAAAAAGCCCTCCGTACAGGGCTTTCCGGCGGCGGCTGATCCTGAGGATCGCCGCCGCCTCATATAGCCGCTCCTCCGTCTGCGACTAGCCACCGGCCTGTGCCATGTCTTGCCTCACCCCTCGGCAAGGTTCAACTGGCATAGGGTTGGTCGACTGCTAGCGAGCGCCCTTTTTTGGCGCTGCTTCCCGGCTGGCCACCACCAGCTCCAACACCCGCCTCCCACCGCTAATCCGGCCGTACCCTCCTTGCCATCAAACGTTGCCGTAGTACAGGCCCCACCCCTCAAAGTAAGGATGTATTCATGAGTATCTGTACGCGAAGAAACATATCGGACGGGCCGAGCGGGAGATCTTGGTGCCGGTATTCGCACAGAAATTGTTTTTTTCAAAAGCCCTGTGTACATGGCTTTCCCGACAGGTGCTGATCCTGCGGATCGAGCTGTCGGCCCTCTTAGCCCCCTACCGTGCCAAGCCTGGCACGGCTACGGGGTTTCCAGCGCCCACCACGGGGAGGTGAGGGGATGCCGACGGGCATGCGAGCGCACCCCCCTCCGGGGCCGCTGCGCCGCCGGCGGGCGCCTTGATTTAATATAGTTTATAATATATTAACGCCGCTAGTCGAATCCATCTCGCATACTTCACACCCGTAAGTAAGGACCGGCAATATGCAAGTCTTAAGCACCGAGGTGCGTACATTGATGTGGGTGGGGGTGGGGGTGGGTGTGTGTGTGTGTGTGTGTGAGAGAGAGAGAGAGAGAGAGAGAGAGAGAGAGAGAGAGAGAGAGAAAGAGCGAGAGAGCGAGAGAGAGAGAGAAAGAGATATAGAGAGATGTGTGTGTGTGTGTGTGTGTGTGTGTGTGTGTGCGTGTGTGTGTGCGTATGTGTGTGTGTGTGTGTGTGCGTGTGTGTGTGTATGTGTGTGTGTGTGTGTGCGTGTGTGCGTGTGTGTGTGTGTGTGGGTGTGTGTGTGGGTGTGTGTGTGTGTGTGTGTGTGTGTGTGTGTGTGTGTGTGTGTGTGTGCGTGTGCGTGTGCGTGTGCGTGTGTGTGTGCGTGTGCGAAATCAATAGACAAGTATCATTAAGACACAATTACGGGCCTCCAGCAGTGTAGTATATTGGGACGATATTATTTCTTCATCCCAATCTTTTATCTCCGCGACGCTTTTCAGGAGGGCAGTGCTGGTGCTGTGGCATGCCTTCCTGTTCCTCGGGCTTAGGTTTTTTTCCTCCTTTTTTTTTTTTTTTGGCTTGGTGGCCTCCACTGCTTTTTCTTGTAAGAAATGATTTTTCATCCCAATCTTTCAAAAGATTGCCCGAAGGATTAGAGTTTTTTACTGGCGGCCACTATCCTACAGAGCAGAGACCGGGTCGAGCTGGGATATAAACGTCAGATATATTTTAGGAGACGTTCGGTTCTGGCGTCTTCTTCAGGCGCGTAATTTTGTTTATATCGCTGTTTATTAACGATGATAAACACCTTCTTTTTGCACCGCAAAATTACTGTCCAGAGAGCATCCGCCATGTATTTTACCTACAAACACCGTACAGGTACCAGGCACGATAGCGATATCATCGCTAGATATTTGCTTCCCACGCGATGACTATCTGGATAGCGAAATATACATGCTATATTGACCATAGCCGATATTTGGTTCCGCTAATCTACACTCCTCCACAAAAGTCCGGACATGCATTACGTTAAACATAAGCTAGTCAAGAACACGCTCCCCTCTCACAACGTCAAGCACGACGATACCCGAGTACCACCCAGTTGTAGGAGAGCCGAGAAGCAAGCAGCAAGCCGTCATCCGGGGTGGTTCGACCTCAGCTTAAAGTGGGTGTTGTCGGTGGAGTTTGTCAAATTAAGTCCATAAATTCCCATGAAATTGTGTGAACACCACACGTCGTTCTGAGCGCCACGCTTGGGCATTGCTCAAGCGCTCATACCAAGCTGCATATTACTCCATATTCCACATAACCGTATTTTTAGGGGGTTTGGAGGCGTGGGTGCCGCGTTCAATGCGCGAGATTTGGTTTGCGGATGTGTGAATAGAGCACGGAAGTTCACGCCGCAGGCACGGGTGATGTTTGTGGAAAGCAAGCGAGCAAAACGCACATTACGCAGGTTTGGATTATCATTGCACGTTGTAAACATGCGAGGGCGATTGGCTTAGGGGAGGGGCAAGGTCCAACTCGGCTGTTAGGGACGCATAACGTTGACGGTGGTGTTTGGAATGCTTGAGTATGTGCGTGTGCCAACCACACCCGCCCCACGCGTGGCACGAGTCGGGAATTAGGCTCGGAAGTCAGTAGAAATGAATAATTGGTAAACACGTGTCGACAAGCCCCGCACAAATCGCCTCATGAGGTGAGCCGAATTCGATGGGTGTTGCTTGACAATGCGGCTCAGCTTTGCCGGAATAATTTGTAAATCACAATAATTCATAACAAATCGATTTGTGGGACTTTAAACTCTGAAGTAAGTGCTTTTGATGCGCACTAAAAAGGCGCGTCCAACGGTACCTGTTATAAAAAGTTTTGACCATATTTAAGCAAGTTACGATCGTTTGAATCTTGTGACCGAAAGCGGCTTGCCCTTGGGTTGTGCGCATATCGGTGGTAAGTCTACACACGCAATTTCGTGCGTTTCCCCCACAGCGGCATGCCCAACACCTCCTCCCTCCGTCGCCTATGCATTATATTTGCGCGAACGTCGCATCAACATTTATATTGCGGCGTTGTGCACCCGTTACTCTTTTCGTCTAACCATCACGGCGATTGTTTAAAAGAGCGTGCCGCACGGGTGCGGGCGCGATAACCCCAAGTACATAAGCCCGCCCGTGCTCGAATTCGCTCCTCGTAGTTGTCGGCGCATTTCATTTTGCGCGCAAAAGTATTGCCTAGGATTTCAGAAGATTTGTCAATAAATTCGATGCATGCTTATTTTTTCTATTTGCGAAGGTGCGAAATATTGTCCAGAATTTTGTGGAGGAGTGTATGAGGCTACATGTAGCAATGTCGTATAGGTCTAGCGACTGGGACTTAGACCATGCCAAAGATGACAGCTTGCATACATTTTGGATAAACAGGCACTAAAGCACGCATTCAGACTTCAGAGGCGTTATTTCTATTTAGCGCTTTATCAGAGAAGGGTGGGTGGGTTGCGCGAGCCGATTGGGCGAGCGCAAAGGTTAAAGGTGGCTGCTACTAGCTAGAGAAGATGGTTTAGAGGTAAAGCAAGTGGGCGTCCACTGCGGACAATTTAATGCGCTTGTGACGCTTTGTCTCCGTGCGTTGCCTTTGGCGGATTCAACATGGTACATTAACTAGCCGTGAAACCCCAATATTTATCAATACAACAATTTAGCGAGTGGGAGTCAAATTATGATATCCAATAACGGCCGAAGGTCGGCGTAGGCTACTGCACCGGGGATATGGCGCCTAGCTAGCCGAAGAACCGCCAGGTAGCCGGTGTTGCGCTCATGGTAGGGTCGATGTATTTGCCACTTACGACGTCGCTGGTTTTCGACCAACCTCCCATGTAGCAAATCTTGGTGAAGGGTGCGCCGATGCATGCGGCGGCGGACGCCGCGCCCTTCCGTAGGCTACGCGATGTCCATTTGCATTGCGGGGGGTGAAGCGCCAATGCCGTTGCACGCCTCACGAATTCACTGGGTGATGGTCCATGATGCAGTCCACGCGTACGGTGTCTCCTCGTGTGTAATGGCCCAAAAGGTTGCGGGCTCGGGTCCATTTTCGAGTTGGTAGTACTAATTGGTGCGTCATCAAGCGGTAAGCGCCTCCAAGAGGTCCGCTAGTAGCGGTATTGTAACAATCGGGAGTTATAGTAGCGACTTGTCGGCCGCGGTCCTACGTTGATCTCCCATTGCCTTTCGTACAAATATCAGGATGTGACCGCGTGTCATGTAGTCCGCGATTTCGTCCATGTGGCAGCGTACTCCGGTTTCCGCGCGTCAAAAAACAGTAGATAGTGCATACTGCGAGAATTGCGCAGAAGGTCTTGATGTGTACGCGGGTGTCCGGCCGCCAGGCTAACGCGCGGTAGTGTCGGTGAGCGAATTGTAACGTTTATTGGACGATGGGTGCTAGGATTTGTGCGCGAGTGTCGGGGTCGGTGATGGGTTGTTGCTGCATTGCGAGTCCTCGACGTGCGTCCGTTAAAATTGGACCCAGCGCCTCCGGCTCCTTACGGTGGTCTCGAAAAAATGTGTTGATCGCTGAGAAGTAGGGTTGGAGGCCGCTGGCTGCGACAGTTCCCGCTCGGGCGAGTTATGCCGGAAAGCGGAGCAAGTTGGCCGCAGTAGCCTATAACGGGGTGATGTCCTCTTCGTCGCAAAAACAGTGAATCGTCGCAATCCGGTGCCGTAGTTGATGTAGGTTGTGGAGGCGAGGGATCCGGTGAAAAGGTCGAGCACGAGGTTGCCTAAGTCGTCCGTCCCGACGAGTCCTCTAACGTGGTTGCGCATCGAGATGTGCCACGGTGCATGAGCTAAAGGCTCGATGCGTCGGTACTTCGCACGTTCCGTAGGTGGTCTTTGTCCGCGGCTGTCTGGAAGAGTCTAGATATGGGCGCGGACGTCATGGTGGTCGGGGCATGGTTGAGTATTCCTCTGTCCGGTAGAGCCATGTCGGAGTGGTACGTGGAAGGCCCTGACGCTCCAGCCGGGCGTCCCTACGCCCTCGTGCGCGCCGCGCTTGCCCGAAAAGAATAGATCTCGGCAATGGGTTCATGATTTGCTCGTCGGATAGTTCGCTCAGTGATTGGTTCCATTGCTTGGCGGGCCAGTAAGGCCGGATGACCGTTGCTTCGGCACCAAACTTGCGTAACTTTCCGACGAGATCAGGTAAGAGCGTCAAAGGTGGGTTTCATCCAATTGGTCTCCAAGGTCCAAAGTATGTCGGGAAGATGGAGGCAGTCCACGGCTTCGGAGGTTGGGTCTCACCAGCGGGCATTGTAGCGTAGAAGCCGCGTGTTGCCTTGCGTGGCAAGTATGTCGATGAAGTGGGGCCCCACAGTGAGTCCATGTAAGTGAAGATGCGGGGGTTGAGCTGCTAATCGTCACTGTATGTTTCACGGGTGAGCTTGTCGGCACAGACGTTTGCCGCGGACCGAACATAGCGCGCGCGAATCTTGATGTTTTTGGTGTCGACGAGTTCCCATAGTTTTCTAAGTTCGTCCATAATGGCGAGCGACCGCGACATGAGGTGACTGAGCACAGCCACCATTGCTTGGCCGTATTCATGCATGAGTACTTTTCGTCCGCGCAATAGCGGTAGGAACGAAAGGAATGCGATTCACACGGCCTTCTGCTCTTTCTAGGTGTTGTGTTGCTGTTGATTTGTTGTGACCAGAAACCTAGCACTTCTCCCCAGCCGTAGTATGAGCTATCGCAGCGCATGTAGGTGGTCTCGATTGGGTAGAAGATGGAGCGGCCGTTGTTAACGGAGGGGACTTGCGTCCACCACTACATGTTTGGTTTCATCTAATAAGTGAGTTTCACCAGTTCTCCCCATCCCGTTCGTGTAGCGAGGACGTGGTGCAGCTCACGGAGGTAGAAGCGAGTCGCTGGGATGGCAAGACAAATGTATTGTGCTTTTCCGGCGAGTAGTGCGAGTTGTTGGGCTGGTAGCCATGGGGCGTCTCGTGTAGCGCGTTGCAGTAAGGTCCGGGAGAGGGTGGCAATGGTTTGTAGCTTCGAAGTAGGGGTTCGGAAAGTTGAGGTTATATTGCTGAGGTGCTCGTAGATTTGTATAGGCTCCCAGTGGCGTTTCTTGGGGTTGCGTCTAGGCCTGAGGCGGTTGAGTAGCGACGCGACGCGGTCGCGGAAATGTAGAACTACGTCTCTGTTGTCGGCAAAGACTAAGAAGTCGTCCATGTACGGGAGTAATCACGCGCCTTTCCATCGCGAGTTGCGCAGGTAGCGTCGGAAGGGTCTTGGTCGCGTGGGCTGCTGGTTCGTAGACATGCGGGGGGGGGTGCCCGGTGGGGTTGGGCAGCGGCTCGCGAAGGTGTTGGATAAAAACTTCGGTAAGACGGCAAAACAAAAGTTGTTGCACCTCCAACCCATCGCTTGGGCGGCTAATCGGTACATTGTGCCGCGACAATTTACCGTAAAGAGCTCTTTGTTCTCTTCCCGTATGCCTACCGTGTAGTACCCGTCCGTGAGGTCGAAGGAGACCATCCAGTCGCCGGCGCGCGTCAGGTTCTAGAGGTGCTTGAGTGTCTCGTAAGTTAGTTTATTGTGCGCCTTTTAGTACTTGTTCAGGGGGCGTAGGTCGATAAGGAGCCGCAATTTGATGTCGCCCGGTTTTCGGACTAGAACCATTATGGAAACCCATTTGCTGCGCTGTCTCGGCGGCCTAGACGCATGACTGCATGAATCTTAGAACTCGGAGTCCATGAAGTCGAGATGTTGCTATGTTGCGTCGAGCATGGAGGTGCCGATGTTGAAAGGAAGGGGCCGATGGCCGCCGAAGAAAGGTATGCGAGCCCCGCGACGAATCCAGCCTAGAACTTGCTTGCTCGCGCCTAATCATTTCCACTCGGACGCTCTGTTCCGCACGCGGTCACGCTGGAAGTTCGAACGGTCGTTGCATGACGTAGCGCGACGGGTCACACCATCATGCGTTCTTGTCGGGGATCTTGGGCTTCGAGTGTTCGGTGTCGGCAGTGTCTCTCGGTGATGGCTTGGGCTTGGGCTGGGGTCTTGGGGTTGGGTTAGGGCGTTCCGGGGTAGGACGGTCGGGGGCATGTCGGTCCGGTGTCTTGTGTGCGAAGGTGGCTCTAGCGGCAGCTCTGGCCCTAGCGCGTAGGAAGCACTTTAGCGTCTTGTCGATGAAGGCTCGGTGTAGGCTGTCGTACTCGGAGGATCCAACGTCGGGTCACGGTTTAAAGAAACGCTCGTTGGCGAGTTCCCCAAAAACGCGGTCCGAATGGCTCGTCTCCCCTCCGCCCTTGGTTTGTCGGATGTGGGATACCCGCATACATGCGGCCTCCTCGACCGCGCTGCGGGTGTGGTTGCTTTGACGAATGATGGCGAGTGCTGCTTTGAATTCGGGTGAGTCCTTTGGTTAATTCTGAATGTGTTCCATAGGTGATATGCTCGCCGTGTTAGTGCGGGCGGTGTTGGCAGCGCGACATGCCGTGGCGCGGTATTCTTCGAGCGTGGCGTTGATGTGCGGGCGGGCGGAGAGGTGGCGGTAGGTGTCACAAGTAAGATTCCAGATTTGTGGGCCGTCGAGATATCGAGAGGGGGGGGGGGGGGTAGCTCGAGGTTTGGGGCAATGTAGGGCCCCATAGTTCTATGTCCATGTTCTACTCCTCACTTGGCAGAGTTGTTGGGGTTACCGTCGTCGTTGGGGCTGGGGCCATGGGTCGCACGGTAGGGGTGATCGAGGGTCGCTCGGTCGGCAGATGTGCGCTACGAGCGTCTTGCTCCACAATTCCACCCTCCGGCGTGTCGTCTACGCCGACGGGAATGGCTGGTTGTGTGCTAACTTGCTTGGTTGCTGCTAGTCGAGTGATGGGGTCGAGTGAAGCGTGGCCGTTAGTTCGGTAAAGGCTTGATGAAATCAGCAATTCAAACCTTCTTATAATGATGATGCATTAGCGAGTAAGCGGTGTTCATGTTATTTGAATTCTGAAGACGTAACAAATTCCGGCGCGTCGCGAATTTCGTCTTCGACTTGCCTTTTTGTAGCTATCGTGCTAGAACATGGTAAATAGTCTCACTTAGACGCAGTCGAGTGTAAATTGTCACCTTGCGCAGCTACAAGAGCTACTATGCCTATTGCGCGAGCCGATTGGGCGAGCGCAAAGGCAAGAGGTGGTTGCTACCATGTAGAGGAGCTCCTTCAGTGGTTAAGCGGGTGGGCGTCCGCCGCGGACTATTTACTGCGCTCGTGACGCTTTGTCTCCGCGCGTTGCCTTTGGCGGACTAAACATGGTACGTTAACTAACCGTTTAACCCCAATACTATTTACCGATGTAAGAATAACATGGAGGACACTTGGGCACTAAGGGCAGTACCGCACCGATTCTGTGACATGCTTCCCTTTTCTTCATGCTTGGGCATGTAGGGTTATTTCTTCGTTATTTTTCGTCCTTTCACTTGATACAATGTTCCATTATACTATCCCTTTGCTATGGAGGATGGGGGCCGGTTGGCGCCTATGGCGGCTGAGTTGGTTGATCGCCGAGCTATTTTCATTATTTTGGTGGCAGTTCTTCGCTTCCTTGGTATGGGTGCTGCCGACTCTCATTCATTGCGCTCTAAAAGTCATTTTGTTATGTCCGTATACAACATTTCGATTGTCGAACTACTGACTTCTTATGTTCCTTTTCGGCGTTTTTTGGGGGGGGGTGTGCGGCGAGAATTCATGCAACGTCTTTTTGCTACTCTTCGTGGTACTTTGGGTTCCTATCTCCGCGACGCTTTGTAGGAGGGCAACGTTGATGTTGTGGCATGCCTTCATGTTCCTCGGGCTTTGGTTTTTTATTCCTCTTTTCTTCTTTTTTCTTGGTGATCTCCGCGGTTTTTTTGCTTGGTGATCTCCGCTCTAAAAAATGTTCTATATATGGTTCCATTTGTGTTTCTTCTGAGAGCATGTTTGTACTTTTCATCTTTCGCGGATGTGGGAAGTTCACCCATGAGGTTTCGAGGTTTCTACTTTCTAAGAGGTTTGTACTTCTTCTTAGCTCGAAGTTCTGAGTTCTTAGTTCTAGCTTCCAAGTTCTAAGTACTCAAAGTCCTAAGAGTTCTAAGAGGTTTTTTACTTCCACTGATTTTTCTTGTACTATTGACGCTGTGGGATGCCTTCCTGTTCTTCGGGCTTAGATTTTTTCTTTTTCCCCTTATTCAGATTTTTTTGAATGTTTTTTTATTGCTTGGTGGCCTCTACTGCTTTTTCTTGTAAGAACTGCTTTTCATGACGATATGCTGTTGACATATGTTTGTGTTAGGAATGTACAGGTACAGGTACCTGCAACCTGAGCTGATCACGCAACAACTGGATACATACAGGTGCAGGTACTGGTACAGGTACCTGAAGTCGGTACATATCGCCCGCGGGTGAATCCTGGCGATACAAATCACTTTCGTCCATATCGCTTGGCCGATAATATCTGTCGAGATATCGCAACGTGCATTCCCGGCCATAAGTGATTAATCGTCTGTTGCGCTTGCTTACATAGCGAGATGCAAAAGCAGCAAACTGGTGAAGGAGTTAATACATTAACATGACGAAATCATCGCGAAACAAATCATTAAAGGATAGCAGTGGAAAGTCAAGTCCGTAATTAATACCAGTTCCTGGAAAATATATGCGTGGTCACCAGCTCCTAGAAAATGACAACTGTGCGCTTTCTGCGCTCTCGGCACCGTCCGTCCAAGCTGTCCCACCAGCTTGCCCAGTCTAGGCGCCTAACCCCAGTGCGTCGGATCACTGAGTAGGGCACAGCGCTGTAAGTGTTAAACGTATGGAAAAGCGCCAAGTTCAACTACTGTTGTCTCAGCCCCTCACACTTCGCGCCGAGTGCCAGTGCCCTGCGGTAGCCAACCGCCGTGCCGCATGGTTAAGTAGCAAGTAAGAACTTCCCACCCTCCAGTACAAACTACAAACCAGCGCGGCCGTTACGCCGGCGGACCACACTCCTGTTGGGCTGTGCGACCCGCTGCTGGCTTTCGTATAGGTCAGTCCGCGGAGGGGCTTTCCTGATCAGGCGGTTTTGTTTCTCTGCTGATTGCTGCGGGTCGAAGCACACAAGTAGGTCATTTCCATCTTAGCTTTGTTTGTGGTACGGGAGTGGGGTGAGGGCCGAGGGTACACCTCGTACTTTCTGCGCTTTAGTTGCTGGTGACGCGAGCGCACCAGGCAGCTCAGCGTTCACGTAGCATGGCGACTGCTCAGGCCGGGGATTCGTTGGTGTCGCCTTTTGCCGCGCGGATGGATCAAATGGCGGACCACAGGAAGGGGGTGGTTGTTATGCTGGAGAAACAATCTACCGAGCAGGCGTTTCTCCCGACAGTGGCTGTCGGTGCAAGCAAGTTCTGTACTAATAACGGTGACACATGTTACGCGCGCGCCGCGCCGCGGCCGCTCGTCCTATCTCCTCTCCCCATCAGGCAAAAGGCGACCAGCACCAGAAATCTAGCTTCTTCCAAGAGTCACCGCAGCGCTCCGTCGCTGAACCGCCAGCTTCGGTGCGGGTCCCTGCAATCAGAGTTAGTCCCGGAGGGTGAGGAGGAGGCGCTACTGCTGGAGGATCCCTCGGCGCAGCGGAGCGCCGTGTCGGAGTCCTCGTTTCGTACCGAGGCTCACCTTCCCCTCTTTCATCGCGCCGAAAGTGTCGTTGGGCGCATCCACAGCGTCTCAGATGGCCTCTGCGAATGGCCCTCAGTATCCACAACCATTGATGACCACCTCCAGGCGAATGGCGTCAGCCGTACCAACTCGTGTATGCCGTCGCTGTCCACCACCCCCGGCGACAGCCTCTCCACAACTCCCAACGCCCGGGGCGTCCTGGACGCGATCGGCTCCGTCGACGGTCCACCCACGCTACTGTGCTTGCCGCCTCGTCTGCACCACTCCATGGAGTACGCAGCGCCGGATCCCACGGCAGACTCGGCCTGCCATTATTATTTCCGGCGGGCTTCCTTGTCTGGCGACCCAGACCTCTGTGACCTCGCCGCGCTGGGGCCGGCCGCGAAGCAGTCCTACGGAAAATCAGCAACAGCACAGAGTCGTGGCGATACGAAGCCCCAGGAGCAGACATTGATGAACAATGGCTCGAAGCAGCTGCCTTCCGCATCCAGTGGGGGCTTTGAGTCGGCGCCGCCTCGACTATTGCGCAGCCTCGCGGTGACTGAGGGGATGTACTCTCTGGGCACTGCGACGCGTGCACACGTGGAAGAGATTGCACCCAAGCTGCGACACAGCGAGTCGGTGAGCAGTGACCTGGGTTACGAGGTTCAGGCGGCGAGTCCCAGAACGCCGTTGCTTGCGGGACGGAGCATCTTCCACACCAAGCGGCTGCTGGAAGCGGTGATGCTGGAGGAGCAGGTGGCAAGGGAGGCGGAGGCCGGGGGCGTCTCCACCCACCCGCTGCAGAGCGTGGCCAATAGAGGGGCGTGCTACAACCCGGGAGGTATTGGACCGTTGATGGCAGCGCTGGAGCACGCGAACCATTCGACTGAGGAAGTGGCGATGGCCCACCTGGAGGCGCTCTCCTACATGGCCTACTCTGCCACCAACTGCTCCATCATTACTGCGATTGGCGGGCTGCCCGTTCTGGCGAGGTTGCTTACTAACTGGGGAAGCACTCATGTTGGGCTGAAGGTAGCTATGGTGCTTCAAAACATGGCGGCCGCCGCTGCAACTCTGCGGGGCGACATACTGTCGAGCGGTGCACTGCCCGGCCTGTTGTGGCTGCTGCGTGTTGGAACCACAGGGCAGCGGCTGCACGCGGTGAAGGTGCTTGCGCTCACATGCGACAGGGAAACCAACCAGACAACCCTTCGATCATCCGGCGCTGTCAGTGCCTCGTTGCAAGCGTTGGCCGCGTCCGACACAGACGAAGTCAATGCAGCGTTGTTGCATGCGGTTATCACCTTTTTGTGCAAACTCACCGGCCGCTTACCTCACCTGCGCGCTGCGGTGCAGCAAACTAGAGACAAGCACGGCATCATGTGCAAGCTGTTCCGCAAGCTCGAGCTGCAGTGGGTGGAGCCACAGCGAGCGACGGGCATGGTGAGCCTGTCCTCGGCTCAGGAGACAGACTTCCTGACCGACCTGAGTGCGGAGGTGGAAGTGCTGGGCTTTGTGCCTCGTGTGGGCACGGAGGACAGCCTCACAGATCTGGATGAAGAGGGTTGCTCCTTGGACACCAGCGACGTGAGTCTCGTGCAGCAGCTCGCGGCCACTTCCATTCCGCGCTGGCGCACCTACGGCGACTCCCACCTCCGTGGCTTCCGTTCCTCGAATAAGCTGCTGCACGCGCTGCAGTGCCCCGCGCTGCTGGAGAAGTTGCCGGAGGAGGCCAATGGTGGTGCTGTCGTTAATCAAGTCGCGGGAACAGACAGCGAACCGCAGAAAAGCATGCGCAGCGTGGCCTCCTGTCCGCTGGTGGCAACCTGCTGATCAGCAGAATCCCCTCCCTTCCCACTCCCCCCTCTCGGAAAACCCTAATGCCAATGTATCCTGAACTAGCAAATAAGCGACCGCGCCCAGATCGTTATGAGATGTGGATTGTTTGTGCCGCCCTTCTGAGCCATGATTTGAAGTAGATATGAGTATGTAGACAGATTTTGCCCTTTTTTTAAGTTGAACCGCCTATTCGGCTTTTTGCGCTAAAATGGACCCATGTCCAGCAAACTGTCCCTGTCCTTGGAGCATGCGCAGCTGCTTGGCGACGCGTTGTTGCAGAAGGGCAGTGACAAATACTAGCGGCTGCGTTCTTTGTGTATTGAACGATTTTGGGCTATGACAGCCGCATATGCAAGCAGTTGGCGTTTCCACCATCATCCCCATGTGTCAGTCACCCAAACAGCGTACAGGCCCACGCTCAAGCGAAGAATAACCATTGCTTAAAATTTATATACAAACTCAAGCAATGGCAACGTAACGTGGCACCTGCCGAGGTCAACTCCTGCCATGCTGTCGACATCGTCCTCCTCAAAGGCAGCTGCCCCGCCTTCCGCCTGCAGCACAGCCCGATTCGACAGAGTCGTGGTGAGTGTGTGTGTGTGCTGTGCGCGCGCGCGCGATATGTGGAGTAAGTATATGTGCACAAAGTCAAAGGGTTTCCACGTCCATATGAGTGAACTTTTATGCGCATTGTGTTTGTCTCCTTGGTAACGCGCTGCTGTGCGCCAGCGTGTGTGACTATGACGCGTTCATCCGCGGGCACTTAATATCGCAAACTGAACTTTTATGCGGATCAGTTTGCGCGATTGCGGCTTGATGGGCAAATCTTCTTGCGTGTGCATTTCGATGATACCCACGTTTTCACATGAAGACATGTGTGATGACTGTATGATATGTCTTTACGCGACAGCTTACGCGCATGCTGTTGTGTATTTAAATGGTTTTGCGACCGGTTGCGTTTGTCTGAGTGGGTCCATGTACGAGAGAATGTATACTGCCTTAAATGAACTCGCCTATTGGTGTTTGCGCGTGTGTGTGTGTGTGTGTGTGTGGTTAGTAATCGAATATCCATGTGGCCAATGAAATCTGGGCAGACACAGGTCAAGGTAGTGTAAAATGCGTGTGTGTGTGTGTGTGTGTGTGTGTGTGTGTGTGTGTGTGTGTGTGTGTCGCTTCCGTTTGTATCAGAGGTGCGTGATGATATATGTGAGTGTGTGAACGGTGAAGGAATTCAGAAGAGTGTGTGTGCGTGTGTTGGGGGGTATGCCGTTCGCTATCCAATCCTGTGTGTCAGCATGCATGTGTCTGCATACATTCGTGCTACTCTTGTGCTGTTATCTGTGTCCGTGCACTGGTGTGTGCGTTGATATGAATTCACGATGTTAAGCTTGGGGGGGAGTTGCTTCATGTATGTGGATGAGGCACGGGCGGGACTGATTGCATTGGGGTATGTCTGTGTCACCCATAGGTGGAGCCAAACAATTAAGAGCGGAAGCTATCACTCGTGGAGCCCTCACCTGTGGCAAGGAGAGGTCTATGTCGAAATGGGGCCTTACTTCCGCGCGGGTGTGCTTCTGCAGACAGATACCGCACAGCTCAGAGCGCCCCCCAAGGACCTTGCGGTTCGCATGCAGTCATGATGAGCCATCAGTAGAGCGAGAGCCTCCTCACCCCCTGATACAGCGCCAGGCACTGCTTGCTGAGCATCCGTCGAGGATGGTTCCATATCGTGTCAAACTGTCTCGCGCAGAAGCATGTCACCAAGTCAGCCGCACTTTCCAGAGATAAACTGTCTTCTCACCCCCTATGTATTGGCCTCGCATGCAGCCAACGCTGCAAGGGTGGGCTCTTCTATCACGCACCCTCCATCGCAACGGCGACCGGATTCCTCGCCCGAATCCGAGTTCCATTTGAAGCCGAAAGTATTTGAGCACAGTAAACTGCGCACCCGCAAGAAGAGCCAACACACGCATCAGACATATCACAGGGTAATCACCAGCCTCGGTCAGAGTAAAAAACAGCGGAGGCTGACCTTGGCGCTCCGGAGGTTGATGCTGCGCGGTGTCACTTCGGCTTTCGACCACCAGCGGTTCCACCATTTCGTGCCCTCCACAGGTTTCACCTGAGCGACCCGCCACCGGAAAACAAGAGAGCAGCAGCAGGAGACGGACCCAGTCAGGCCAATATCTAGGCGCGATTGACGAAGGCAAATTGGTATGCTACACCGAATTATGAGACGGGTATGGCGCTCGGGGTTAGCTCGCCATCAGCGAATAGACAGGCGGTCCGAGGTGAAAGCCGCCCTCCCTGAAGGCCGGCAGAGTGCAAGAAGCACCCACGATCATCCGGTTGCTGGCGACACTGCACACATAGCCAGACACGTGTAGGGTTAGGCTTAGTGATATTAGCGGGTAAAGAGAGCGACTTTGGAACGACAGTCACGTCAGGTCGAAGGGGTGGGTGAGACTGTCAGTCTGGTCACACTGTGCAGAGCAGATGGGCAGAGCAACTCACGACTTTCGAAGCTTGAATCGCGCGCGGTGTGGCAGGATGTTTATTGAGTAGTTCTCCAGCAGGTCACTGAACCCGCTGTGCGATACGCTGTCGTCCAGGTCGGCGCCGTCCAGGTAGCGGATGGCGTGCGATGTCCGGCCGTCAGGTGATGCTGTTCGGGACCAGTCGCCCACCGGCAGGCCCTCAGGCCCCCGAGACTCGAAACCCTGGCCGGAAGCAGCCATAAGCACAGCTAGTGCTGACTACAGGCCCTGATGGATGAAGTCCCGCGTGCCTGGCTTTCTATTTCGGCCTGCCTGCAGGTAGTCCAACCCAGTCGTCAAACAGCCGCGTCAGCACCGATACGTGGTTAAAACAGTTAACGAATGCTTACAGGTGCGTGAGACGGTGGCCAAGCACACTTTGCCGCGCCCTGTGGCAATATGAAGTCGTCACCGACAGCGCCTGGTGAAAGAGCTGAAGGGGTTGACGATAGCGTGAGTGTGTTTTATCTCCTGCAACTAGAGGCACGCGTATCGCAGATGGATGGGACAACTCCCCGCCGGTGCCGTCGAAGGGGAGGAAGGGCGTGGTGAAGTCTAGTCTAGTCGCTCCGTAGGCGTAGGGCGTGCGCCTGTTCCGCCTGCGCCTGCAAGACTGTTGAACTGCGATATTCGCTCGTTGATAGCTCGCGCCGATCTCCCGCGGCGCAACTTGGCACTACGCCGATGGCTAAGACACATGGGGCAGCGCAGCAGTAGTTACGTCCACTCGTGGATTGTCCGGCCACCCTAATGAGTGGACGTTAATCCTTTTCACAGTAGCGGAACTCGATACAGATAGCCACGAAGGTTGCCGTGGGTCAACCTCGTCATCGCGCCTGGATGTTGTGATCGCGAGCGCCGGGGTCCAGCCTCAGTTCAATTGAAGTCGAAATTACTTACAACAATACCAGCAAGCTCGACCGGCTGCTGTCTATCGGCCGTCTTTAGGTCAGCCATATATGTAGGACACTTACATTAAGAGCGAAGATGGGACCGGGTTCTCTACTTCGACCTGTTACACCTATGACCTATCGATGCACCTGTCTGCAATGTGTGCCGATGTTCCTCCGGGGTTAAAAAACAAACTGTAAGCAATCGCAGCGATTGCCACACACACCACCCCCCCCCCAGACCAGATCTAAAAACAAATGGACTTGTCAAGAAATGCAAAACTAAAATGCTGCTCGACCTTCACGATGCACGGCCCGCTCTCACCGAACCGGGGTGCCGACTGGCCTAGGCCGATCGGAGTTCGGGAGGGACGACGGGCTAGCCTAATCTAGCTCCCGCGTGACTTCGGTCTCGCCGAAGATAGGAGGGGAAAGTCCGGCAAAAACCCCTCCTCACGTAGTCGCTCGTCGATCCCGCCGTCGCATCCCGTAGATCCCGCCCCAAGGTCGTTGTCGCTCCTCCCCACGAGACGTTTCTCCTTGTCGAGGTCCCCCGTCACATCGAGGGCATGTGGGGGGGGACCGAGACACAAAGAGCGAGGGGAAAGCGGGCGCTCTTGCCTCCGCGCCTGAATTTTCCCGCTCATTTCCATGTATGGTATCCGGGTACATGTCTGGCAGTCCGGCCTGCGTCCGTACCCTTATCCCTTTAATCGCGCGTTCACCGAGCAACCTCGTTTCGAGTGTGGGTCCCCGCGCTAACCCGGGCCCAAAGCCCCACACTCTCTATGACTAAGGTCTATCTAAATATAGTGGGTGTCGAAAGGGGGGAGGGCAAGTCACCGTAGCCGGATCCGCCGGGCCGCGGGGCGCGGAAATTATTCCAAGCCCTCCGTGCGGGGTTTTCCGGCGGCGGTCGACCCAAAGGGAGATGTAGCATGGCGACGTCGTCAGCATCGAGTGAGCGCCATGCCGTGGTGTTGCTTCCCGACTGGTCAAAAAACTGGTGTTGCAGTTACACCCGTACCCTCCCGGCCTCCCCACGTCTCCCCAAAGAATAGTGGGCCCACGCATATCATTCGCACGCATGACGGTAACCACTCCCGTGTCCATGCGTACGTTTGTTATCTCAGTTGAAAGAATTAAGAGAGATCCGCGGGGTAGGGCAAGTCACTAACCTCTACGCCGGGTAGGGACATTATTTTAGTTCCCGAAACCTCCGTACAAGGCTTTCCGGCGGCGGATGATCTTGAGGATCGCCGCCGCCTCACCTAGCCGCTTATCCGCCTGCGACCGACCACCGCCTCGCTAGCCTAAATTCAGATATTACACTCCTCCACAGAGTCGGGACAAGATTTCGCACCTGGCAAGTAAATTGTGTAATCAGGCGTAAATTTTATTGACAAGTCTCAGATAGCACTAGGCAATGTTTTGGCACCCAATTATACATATACACTCCTCCACAAACGTCCGGACAAAATTTCGCACCTTCGCAAGTACAAAATGTAACCATGCGTCGATTTTATTGACAAATCTCCTGAAATCCCAAGCAATGCTTTTGCGCGCAAAATGAAATGCGCCGACAACTGCGAGGGGCGAGTTCGAACTGCCGGGCATGTGTACTTGGGGTTATCCCTTGCGGCACGCTCATTCAAACAGTCGCCGTGCTTGGTAGACGAAAAGAGTAACGGGCGCACAACGCCGCAATATGAACGTTGATGCGACGGTCGCGCAAATATAATGTATAGGCGACGGAGGGAGGAGGTGTTGGACATGCCGCTGTGGGGGAAACGCACGAAATCGCGTATGTAGACTTACCACCGATATGCGCGCAGCCCAAGGGCAAGCCGCTTTCGGCCACAATGTTCAAGCGATCATAACTTACTCACAAATGGTCAAAACGTTTTATAACAGGTACCGTTGGACGCGTCTTTTCACTGCGCGTCGAAAATATTTACTCCGGAGCTCAACATCTCACAAATCGATTTGTTATGAATTATTTTGATTTACACATTATTCCGGCACATCTGAGCCGCAGTGCCAGGCAACACCCATCGAAGTCGGCTCACCTCCTGAGGCGATTTGTGCGGGGTTTGTCAATATATGCTTACCAATTCTTCATTCCTATTGACCTCCGAGCCTAGTTCCCGACGCGTGCCACGCGTGGGGCGGGTGTGGTTGGCACAAGCACATACCCAAGCATTCCAAACACCACCGTGAACGTGATGCGTCCTTAACGGCCAAGTTGGACCTTGCCCCTCCCCTAAGCCAATCGCCCTCGCATGTTTACAGCGTGCAGTGTTTATCCAAACCTGCGTTATGTGCGTTATTTGCTCGCTTGCTGTCCAAAAATTCACCCGTGCCCGCGGCGTGAACTTCCGTGCTCTATTCATACACCCGCAAACCAAACCTCGCGCATTGAACACGGCACCCACGCCTCCCACCCCCCTCCAAAAAACCCCCCAAAATACGGTTACGTGGAACACGGAGAAGTATGCAGCTTGGTATGAGCGCTTGAGCAATGCCCAAGCATGGCGCTCAAAATGACGTGTGTAGTTCAGACAATTTCCCGGGAGTTTATGGGCTTAATTCGACAAACTCCACCGACAACACCCGCTTTAAGCTGAGGTCTAACCACCCCGGATGGCGGCTTACTGCTTGCTTCTCGGCTCTCCTACAATTGGGTGGTACTCGGGTATCGTCGTGCTTGACGTGGTGAGAGGGGAGCGTGTTCTTGACTAGCTTGTGCTTAACATAATGCATGTCCGGACATTTGTGGAGGAGTGTAAATGGATTGCGCCGACAAACACGGGGGGCGAATTCGAGCACTACCGGGCTTATGTACTTAGGGTTTGTTGTAAATGATACTCATTAGTTATTAGGCGCAGATAGCGACTATAAGCCAGTCTACACTCTTCCACAAAAGTCGAGGCATGCATTATGTTAAACATAAGCTAGTCAAGAACACGCTCCCCTCTTACCACGTCAAGCACGACGATACCCGAGTACCACCCAATTGTAGTAGAGCCGAGAAGCAAGCAGTACGCCGTCATTCGGGGCGGTTAGACCTCAGCATAAAGCCGGTGTTGTCAGTGGAGTTTGTCGAATCAAGCCCATAAATTCCCATGAAATTGTCTGAACTACACACGTCATTCTGAGCGCCAAGCTTGGGCATTGCTCAAGCGCTCATACCAAGCTGCATACTACTCTATGTTTCAAAAAAAACCTATCCTACCGTCACTAAAGACAGTAAAAAGATCCAAAGTACTACTAAAGTACTACTGAACCACGAAACGGGGATGGGTCGGTAGCTCGGATGAGCAACACCGATCGTCTTCGCTCTGGGCCTGGCCTCCCGTCGAGCGCAAGACTGGTGGACAGGGCCGCCGGACGGCGTGCACCATTCACCTCTCCCCACCCGAGCCTAGCTCACAATGGTCAGTGGATCCGTAGCGACACCAGACGGTACACACTCAAAGGCGCAGCTTCCCGGGATTTGAATTTCAGCCCCCCGACAGCTATCGCGCCATCCACTTCGAAAACCACACATGTACCCGTCAAAGTACTACGAAAGAACAATAACAACCATCGCTTACAAAAAGATCCCCCCCAGAGGAGCGGCGCGCCACACCGCGCCCCTCCGAGCGTCCGGACGTTCCCGTCCGCCGCCAACATCCAACAAACCCAGGTCCCACCGGGCCTGGTCGCGTGCAGCCAACACGTGAACGACTCTCAAACACCTACCAGAAAAGCCACACTCAACTCCACTACCTATCTCCACCACTCGAAATCCTGCTCGAACGCCATGTCTTCGACCCCTACCCTCCCCCCCACTCACAGACAGATGCTCATGCCATTGCGGGATCGGCGCGTGAATACGCCCGCCGCGGACCCCTACAAACCCCGGAGCTATCCAGCGGGACATCCGCTCTCTCTACTCAACCCGGTGTCCCAGCCACCCCCATCTGCCCAAGACCTGGACCCGGCATTGGAACCCTCACCAGCCAGAGGACTCCAGACGCCTCTGGTCCTCGCCGCCCCCAGGTCAACCACTGACCTGGGACGGGCCGCTGACTCACCAACCCACACAGACGACATGTACCGGTGCGATAGTCCCGCTCCGTCCCACAGTAAGGACCAGTCTAACACCCCCCATCCCCTCCCAATAGCCCATGCTGATACTCTCGTTAAGCGCGCACTTAAACCGATACCTTTTCCTCACCTTAGTGCGTCCCAACCACTGTGCTGTAAAGTTCGACCATTAATGCAACATCATGTACCTCGAAAATCATCTTCTTTAATCAGAGAAAAAAATAAAATATATTTTACAGGCCTGATCCCTGCCCCTGCACAAGCCACTGCCCTGATCTGTACTCACCGACGCCCCCCCCCCTCTCATGTTACCCACCTACCCCGCACCTACACTAGTCCACTCGCAGCTGCTCAAGTTGCCTGGCCTGTCGCGCCGGCCCTTGCCCTACACGCTCCCTCTCGCCCGAACTCGCCGCTCGCCGACCGACACCCCCCATCCCACAATACGGCCCTGTATGGCACCCAGCAACCCCTCCCGTTAGCCTGCACTGATACACTGGTTATCAGCGCACCTAAATCGAAACCCTCTTCCCACCGTAGTGCTTCTCAGCCAAAGAGCTGCACAGTTCGATCAATAATGCATCAACCTGTAACTCGCAATAGGTCGTTTTCTTTCGAAAATCTTTTTACAGGCCTGATTCTTAAAAGTGCACTAACCACCGCCCTGATCAGTCACCCCCGTCACCCCTCTCCCTGCTGCCCTCCCCCTGCTCCCTCGCTCTATCCCTCACTCGCTCCAGTCGTCGCTCCTCTCCGCTTCATCCTTTTCTTTTTTACATTTCTTCCCTTTTTTACTTTTACCGCGATAACACGCCTAACTCAACAGACACTCGCGCTTACCTGCGATTACCACACTGTAGAACCTAGTGCACTCGTTCTCCCTCCCCCCTTTTACACGCCCCATGCTCTGCCCTACTCGCCCGTCGCTGTGATAATGGCGGTGCTTCCCCTGCAGAGTTTAGCCCACCCGACCTGCTCTACCCGAATAATTAACCGATCAACCACCCACCCGCGCACCCCCCTGCCCCGGAAATATCGCCCCTCCCTTACAGAATCAGTCTGGCAGTCCCGAACCCGTAACAATCCCAGCGATACACGTACTCCCTCGCCCCTACAGTCCCCACTTCCTTTAGGCCTGCTCCGAGGCTTCTCTCGGAAGCCCCGAAGCACTTTTGATATGATATCGACAGCCCCCCCTGTCACAGTTCCCCACTATCGCCCTCCTTCTAATATCTACCACACCTTGATTACAGTTTTTCAATTCCCCCTCCCCTACCCTCTCATCCTATCCCCGCCATCCCTACACTTACCACCCTCTCTTAAGCTCCAGAAGACCACCCGTTCCAAGGAGCTTCTACTCGCCGAAATGCGCATGACGTCGACGAACGGACCCTCCGGAGCCTCACACCCTCGCCCTCCACAAGCCTCGGCCGGCAAGGCCGCTTATCATCATTAGTTCCCCACATGACGGGCCTCAAGGCCCAGAGGTTAGACCCCACAACCAACCCCCCACCCCCCAGCTAGACATCCGACGACACACTACTGCCTCCATGCTTCCGCCAACTCTCCCGGCCCACTTTACTCCACGCACATGTTGCACCGTCCTACATAACTACCTCTTCGACCTAAACCTTGAATACGGCCTCCCTACACCCATCGGCTGCCTCGATTCCTCTGCGGTGCTATCCTTCCAATGGGGTCGTTACCAGGACCTCTCCAACCTCTACTGCCTTGCTACGACGTTATCCAAACTCCACTCCACTCCCACCGCCTCGTACACAATTATCACCAACAACGAAGTCGACAACCACCACAACAACTCCCAATTCCCCAGCCACTGGACTAATCTCGCCAACCGAAGCGCCCCCCCCCGTCCGGGGACGCCTAACCACTCTCTCGTGATCCTCACATGGCAACACTCACACTTCGGCCTCCTACACCTAACTCACACCTCAGCCACATGGATCGACTCTCTTCATCACCCTCCTCCGCCCGACCTCCTCGCCCGCTCTCTCAATCTCCTATCTGACTGGAACTCCTCCCCCCCCCCTCCCGTCGGTACCCTACGCTTCCTCAACCCACCTCGCCAAAACGATTCCGACGGAGCATGGTCGTGCGGCACCCACGCCCTCTTGCACACCTACTTCATCACCACAGCCCCCCCGGACCAACCATACAACCCCCCCCCCTTCGACCCCCGTTCCTCGGTTTACTCCCTACACACTCTCCTATGGAACCACACCTTCCGCTCCGCCCCCCTCCCACAGGGCCGCCACCACCTTCTCGACGCCCTCCACCACCCCACACTACCCTCCCCCCCTAAGCCCCCACCCACTCCCCTCATCCCCCCCTCCCCTCCTCCCCTCCCCCCTCCCTTCCAACCTCCACCCGCAGAACGCCCCCCC
>JAPMLY010000234.1:0-34709 GCA_026401115.1 Tetraselmis chui | reverse complement strand
AACTGTGGCGGTTTGCCTCGTCAAGCTAAACGCTAGCACAAATCAGTTCTAATCTGTCTAGTTCTGTCTAGTTCTGTCGTTGCAAGATGGCAAAATGATGTTGTCGAGAGACAATGGTGAAAGATGTCTCACTGCTGTACTTAAGCAGTATATGTTGTAAGTGAACAAAGGAATTGATAAATGGTTCTGTCACCTCCCTTTACTGCATTGGGCTTAAATAGGTTTCTGCCCAGATAGCTTACGCCTCGTAGCTTCGCTTACGTGTCACGCGTTAGGATTGTCTAACCGTCGTCATCTGTCATGAGACGCGGCTCGTCTAGCATGGAGAATCACGACGCGGCATGTTTTGCTGGCAAAGAACTCGCTTAGGCGCGTCTTCTAGCTAGTTAGATTAACTGTGCGTATCTGTACGTACCGGGAAAGCACGAATTGATATCCGTAACGAGTACCTGTACAATGTCCTGCAATGTACTGTTGCAAAACTGTACTCGTCACACTCGTACCCTCCCCCTCTTGACAGATTTTGAGGCCGCCGCGAGGCAGACCTCCGTGGTTCTAAGCTCCTTTACTGAAGCAGTTACTGGGACTCAGGAATGCGCGCTGGGTGAGCGTGCATGAAGTCGATGTACGCCTGAGTCTTGGCAAACTTGTGCCATTGGGGCGTCTCCAAGAAATCTTGTAGCGTTGTAGTCCGGTGTACTTCGTTCAACCGGTGCCAGACAGGTGGAATGTCGTCATCATTGAAGTGCGTCATGAAGAGCAAATATTTGCCTCGTCGTCCAGGTAGCGACTTGATGCACAAAGCAGAGATGTGCGAGACATCAAACTCCTCGTCGTCTCCTTCAGGAACAGTCACCGGGACAGCTGGTCGCAGTGGTGCGGTAGAGCAGGGTCGTAAATTGTTCACATGGAACACATGATGTAAGCGTACTGTCGCTGGAAGTTTCAATATGTAACTGTGTTTCCCAATCTGCTCCTCCACTGTGAAAGGTCCAAGTTGTCTGTCTCTGAGTTTCCGGTTTGGTTGTCCGCGCAGAAAAAGGTTTGCTGTGACGACTGACACCTTGTTTCCTCTGGCGAAGTGTGGCGTTGTAGACTGTTCTATGGGTGCTTGCATCTCGTCCTTGTGTAGCTTTAACACTGAGCGCACCAGAGTATGCACTTCCTGTAATATTCTTAACCGTTCTGTTGCGTCTTGTGAAAGTGAAATCGACGGTCGCATGCTGAATAGCAGGTCAGGAGGCTCCTCAGGAGAGAATCCGAAATTAGCCTCAAACGGTGTGTGTTCAATTCCAAGTGCACGCGAGGCGTTGTACGCAAATTCCACTTGTGGTAGTAGCGTAGTCCAATCAGAGCCATCATAGCAACATAAGCAACGAAGAAGCTGCTGAAACGTGCTATTCGCGCGTTCTGTCAGGCCGTCTGTTTCTGGATGTCGACGGGAAGACATGTTGAGACGCGTACCAAGGCGTCGCCAAAGTGTCTGCCAGAAGGCACTGACGAATTTCGGGTCGCGGTCACTGATCAGCACACGGGGTAGTCCATGTAAACGGTAGACTCCCTGTAAAAACAAAGTTGCAGTTTCTTCGGCAATAACCGTCTCTGTGCACGGCAGAAAATGGGCCATTCGAGTTAGATGGTCTACTACAATCAGCACATTGTTAAAGCCATTGCTTTCAGGAAAGTGTGTCAAATAGTCAAGACCAATTGTATGCCACGGTCTGGGTGGAACAGGCAAAGGGTAAAGAGTCGCTGCCATCTCCGGTTTAATTTTCGCTCTGCGACATACGACACAGCGCTCACAAAAGTCTTTCACATCTTGGCGAATTCGTTTCCACCAGAATCTGTCGAGTGCTTTAGCAAGAGTGCTAGCAACTCCTTTGTGACCACCTGACGAACTTTCGTGCAGTTCTGTGATCAATCTCAGTCGGAGCTCAGAGTTCTGCGGAATACAAAGGCGATCGAGGCGCCAAAAATATCCGTCTGTGGCTTCAATCCGGCTGTCTTTCGTCCACTCACCCTCGTCCCCATAAAACGAGTCTTGGGAGCACCCCTCGCGAATGAGATCAGCGAACTTAGGGCTCACCTGCAACGCGTTAACAGTCAGTAAATTTAACTGCGCGTCTTCAAACAACAGCTGGGACTTCCGTCGTAATTCTCGATCTGACGGAACCTCGCCATCCCAAAACAATGGAACTATTGCCTGAGGTACGAAGTTTGGACGCCGGCTTAACGGGTCAGCTTCATTCAGAGCTCCCTTGCGTTATGCAAGTGTCATCGAGCCCACAAACGGTTGCAAATCCGCAGGTATCTTGCTTGCCGCTTGTTCAACTTGTTGTTTGGTTGCCTGAGCAGATGTCGCAGTGTGTCGTGGTCTGTTACGACAAGGAACTTAGAGCACCCTTCAAGATAGCACCTCCAATGCTTGACGGCTTCGCATACGGCCAAAGCTTCTAAGTCGTACGCAGAGTAAGTGTTACCACGCTCAGCTGGATTCAGCTTACGCGCCCATTAAGAGATTGGTTGAAGACCTCCTCCTTGGTCTTGCAACAGGACTGCTGCAATCCCCACTGTCGAAGCATTTGTAGCCACGGTGAACGTCGCGTCCGAGCTGACCTCCGTAAGGATCAGGCATGGCGCGGAAATGAGCCGTAACTTTGAGAGTCTCAAAGGCTTCCAAACAGGCAGGCGTCAGCGTAACCTTCTGTGGCTGGGACTTCCGCAGTAAGTCCGTCAATGGAGCCGTAAGGTCGCGAAAGTGATGAATAAATCTGGCGTAGAAGTTGCAGAATTAAACGAAACTGCGAACCTCCTTCTGCGTCTTGGGCAGTGGCCAGTCTGCAACGGCCTCGACTTTCTTTGTGGAAACCGAAATTTTACCGGCTGACACAGTATAGCCCAGGTACTCCATCTCTTGCAATCCGAAGAAGCATTTCTTAAGGCGTAATTTCAGCCCTTCTTGCTTAAAACGCTGTAGCACGAGACGCACGTGCTCCATGTGCTCCTCCAGAGTTCGACTGTAAATACAGGCGTCATCGAGGTAGAGAGTAACGAACTTATGTTAAAAGTCGCGAAGTATGTCATTCATCATTCGCTGAAATGTTGCCGGCGCATTGCACAGGCCAAACGGCATGGCAACCCATTCCATTAAGCCATCAGGGGTCTGAAATGCCGTCTTGTGAATGTCTTGGTCACGCACTCGAACTTGCCAGAACCCAGAGGCGAGGTCGAGGTGTGTGTAAAAATTCGCGTCCTTAAGTTCGTCAAGGGTGTCATCCACACGCGGAAGTGGGTAAGCATCTTTACGCGTAACCTCGCTAAGGCCACGGTAGTCAATGCACAAACGTAGCGAGCCATCAGCTTTCCGCACAAAAAGAATAGGTGAGCCGAACTCACTCTAGATGAGACGAATCAGACCAGCTTCCACTGCGTCTTTGAGCTGTTGATTTAGCTCAACGCGCTCTGCAGGTGACAATATGTTCAGCCGTTGGCGTCGCATCGGGTCAGTTGTTTCAATGGGATGATCCAATTGTCGGCTTACAAGTGGAGAGTCGATAGGTTGCAGTAACTCCGGGAAGTCATCGTAGAGTAACGACCGGAAGCTGTCTTGTTGTTCTGCTGTTAGCTCCTCTCCAATGTGAAAGTCGGTAGACTGGTCAGCGGCTGGTGTAAGTTCAATGACGTAAAATTCCGCGTTACGTCCCCTGCTGCGGCGCGTCTTGCGCATGTTTCTGCACCTTAGTAGATGACATCAGTAGACACTCAGGGCGTCGTTCCTCGAGCGTAGTCTCCACTGCTGTACCGTCCATTAGAGTAAAAACTCTGGTAGTACCAAACTGTAAAGAGGCATATTCGTCATCAAGCCATGGTAAACAGAGGATTAAATCAGCTGCACGTAAATCACGTAAGACGTAAAAATTCCGGTGAAATTCGTGTTAAGCCAGCTCAAAAGTAACATCACAGACTGTAGAAGAAGTCACTCGTTGTCCGTTGGCGAGTCGAACTGGGGTCTTAGTCGCAGACTTCCGAGTCTGTAAAGCAAAGCGTCGTACGAAGTCCTCTGAGATGAAATCAAGCGTCGCAGCGCAGTTCACTAATCCAGAAATCAGGTGTCCACCATCAGGAGTTTTCACAGTCAGCTCAGTTCGAATTAACAAGCGAGCTTACGTGAGGCCAATCAGTAGGGCTGTAGCTGGCGGAGAAAATTGTTGTATCGTAGCGATGGACTGTTCCGCGTCGCCATAAGGTACAAGTACCGAGGTGGGTTGGTCAGATGCTGTAGATGTTGTCGAGTCGTAAAACGCACAATCTGCGTCGACTAACCACAGTTGTACATGCCAAGGAGCTGGAGCAACCACCTCCTGTTGCGCTGGGTTCTCCAGTGACTGACGAGTAAAAATCTGTGTCCGAGCTGGGAATTCTTGGTAGAGTTTCCAGTGCTTAGTCAGTTGAGCAAACTTCGCCCACTTTGGTAGTACAAATATAGCCATCGTAGATGTCGGAGATGTTCGACGACAATCCTCAATATGTTGTGCAATCTGCTAAGCTATCTCTCATGGTGGATTAATGAACACCCGTTCTCCTGACAAGTCCCTCTCAAGAATCGAGTCACTCGGCGAACAGTGAGGTAAGTCACCGTGCGAGTTTAGACCTTCATCATCTGCACATCCCTCCAATGTGAAGTTGAATCGTGCATGCAGAGGGTCAAAAACAGAGTAAACCAGTTTCCAATCAATTGAACGTCTGGTTACAGGTTTACGACTCTGTCTCCGCTTTGTCTGACGACGACGACCTGCTACAAGAGGAGCAGGTGCCGTCACTGTAGTCGCTGGAGGTGTCGCAAGTGAGTCGACATCCTCTTTCGCTAAAAGTGTGTCAGTACGAATAGTAGATGTGTCGAGAGCAGTTGTATGTCGCTACATCACTGTACTGAAGAAATCGGTATTAAATGCGATATAGTAGCTATTTGACGCTAGATTGAATTGTGACCGTTGGATAATAGATCTAACGGTCCGAGAAGCGTTTTTGGAGATAACCGCAATATTATTTATTTTAGTATGTGTGGTTCTAGAGGATATAAGAATGGAGCTCAAAGCACTGTAACCATCCTTTCTACGCTCCAACCTTCAATAGGTTATGGGCCCTCCCCAATACTCCCACGCACCTCGTAACCCCTGCTGAGTCAGCAGTACTTCTACTTCCACTTCTACTACTACAGCAGCACTACAGCAATACTTGTACTACATTTCTGCAGTAGTACTTCTGCTACGTCAGCAGTGCTTCTTCTACTACTACCAAGTCGGGAAGTTTGTCAACGAGGAGATACTGGATTACAAGTTTGTCGGCGCTTCGACTTCAATTTGTGTGTTGGAGCTGGGCTGAAGGATCGAGTCCGTACTGTTATACGGAAGCTGTGGCCTCCATATTCTGGTGGTGAGTACAGCTTGGGTTGCTGCGACGTGTGTTGCCTGATATCGTTGGTGATACCGTTGGTCTGCGGAAGTGTGAACGAGCGTGTGGACTGTATAATTTCGTCTATCCTGTCGCTAGCGTTACCACTGGGTCGACTTGCTGTCGACGTACTTGACAAGATTGCTGGGATTTTTCCGTGTCGCCTGTTGTGCTTCGTGGTGGTGTTTTGGATCGCATGACCTCGTTCGCGGCGTGTCGGAACCTGATTTTTTCCCGCTGTCGGCGGATCTTTCGAGTTGTGGGGACTGTTCCATATCCCCTGTTATTTTCGTGGTCGTCGTTGGACTGCGTGAGCTTGTTTGCGACGTATCGGGACCTGATTATCCGTTGTCGACCGACCTGTCGAGCTCTTGGCGACTGTTACCGCGTTGCCTGTTACTTGCGTGGTGGTTGCCTAGACCACTTACGCTTCGTCGAGACGTGTCGGAACGTGCTGTATCAGCTGTCGACGTTCCTGTTGAGCGCGTGACGAGTGTTGCCGTGTTACCCGTTACCTGCGTTGTGGTGCTTGGCAAACCTGCGTGTGGTCGGGACGTGTCGGAACCTTATTCGTCTGTTGTCGGAGACTTGTCGAGCTCGTGGAGACTGTTCTTCTTGTTACTTGATACCTGTTTGGGGGTAATTGGGTCGTCTTCACTTGATCTTGCTGTACCGGAACCTTGTTCATCTCCTTTCGACGCACGCGCCAAGCTCGAGCCGGCTTCTACTGTGCCGTCTGTTTCCTTGTGTTGGGGAGGTTGATCCCAGTGAGGTTGGTGGGCAAAGATTTATTATCTCTGTTGTTCATTTGACCCCCAGTTCGTTGTCTGCTGGCGTCTCGCTCCATGGCTGAGAGTGTGAAGGTCCCTGTTTTTTCCGGCAAAGCCGCGGACTTTCCCTTGTTCCGAACCCGGTTCACAGCATTCGTGGATGCGGTGGGCTGTGACGCTGCTCTGGATTCCGAAGGCGAGGACGATGCTGCTCAGCAGAAGAAGCTCTACAGCTTGTTGGTGTTAGCTTTACCCGAGACTACGTTGCACATCATCCGGAAGGTCGATCGGAAGAGCAAGGCAGCTGGCTTTCATGCTTGGCAAGCTTTGCTGCGTCGATTCGAGCACGACGGCATTCACCGGCGCGGGGATCTACTGGATGCTCTGGACGAGAAGCAACGTCAAGAGGAAACTTGTGTGGACTTCTTCACTCGTCTTCTCGACGTTCAGGCGCAGCTTGCTCGAGTCGACGAGGTGGTCCCGGATCGGCGTATCGTCATGAATGTCGTCAGGGGCCTGCGGCCTGAGTATTCTACCATGACAGATGCTCTGAATGAGCGCGACTCGAGTTTGACACTGGACTTCGTTGAGAATCTTCTCGCTACCACTGGGGTGCGCATCGAACGTCGCTTGGCAGAGGCGCAGGAGTCGGAGCCCGGAAAGACTGCTTTCCCTGCAGTGTCTGATGATGACAACTTGCGGACAATGCTGCAAAACTTGCAGCGAGAGGTGGCGTCCCTGAAGGGTGTCCACGGAGAGAGCGGAGCGAGCAGTAACAGAGGCAACGGAGGGCGACCAACTTTCAGGGGTACTTGCTTTACGTGCGGTCAACGCGGCCACCGGCGTCAGGACTGTCGGGTGAAACGGCCACCCCGGGTGAACACTGCCGATGCAACACCGTTCGGCGGGTATGTTGCTTTCCCCGCTAACATGTCGACCTCGATTCCTGATAGTGATGGCTTTCTGGCGGCCACTGTCAAGGTGCCTCCGTACCTGCACGATGTGGAGCCTGGGCTGTGGCTCGTTGACAGCGGCGCTAGCCATCACATGACCAGCGTCTTGAGAGATTTCCAGGCCTATCGCCCGATTTCTCCGATTTGGGTGAAAGGTATCAGTGCCTATGCCAAAGGTGTGGGGAGCGTCCGTGTCACGCTGCGCTCCAAGGACAGCGACGCTGTCCCGATCACGCTGCACGATGTCTTCTATGTACCGGATCTGGCGGCTCGAGCATCGTCCAGCCATCAGCGTCTGTTTAGTGTCTCCCAGGCGCGGCAGCGTGGGCATCGCACTGTCTTCGAGGACCCGTGCGACGTACTTTGCGCCCATGCACAGCATGGTGGTGGTGTCACTATTCCCCTTCACCGTGCCCATGGTCTTGTTTGGCTCCCTACTTCGGTTGTTCCGTCTGTCTCTGCCTCGCCGGCGATGGCGCGACCCTCCAAATTTCTGTGGCATCTGCGTCTTGGTCATTTGGGGGAGTCCTGTATGGATCGACTTGTGCAGTTGGGTACCTCCGGTGTGCAGGTCAGTAAGTCGGACCGCCTTTGCTTCTGTGAGACCTGCGCCTTGTGCAAGTCTCGTGTGGCGCGTATCTCGCGTGCGCCGTGTGCGGACCCTGACCGTGTCTTTCAGAAGGTCGGCGTAGACTTCTGCGGTCCTATGGGCGTGGCTTCTTTGGGTGGCTGCTACTACAGCCTCGCCGTTACGGACTTCAAGTCTCGCTTCGTCCTGCATGACGTGCTGAGAACCAAGGATGAGGCTCCGCAGTCGTTTCGGCGGTTTCTGGCTACTGTCCGGGCTTTGGGTCACAAGATTGAGCACGTGCGTCTTGACAACGACTCCGTCTTCATGGGTCGCGATTTTATGGCTGTGCTTGATGACCACGGCGTGTCGCACGACTTTTCTGCTCCGTACTCGCACTGGCAACACGGTCGCATGGAGCGACAGTGGGGGACTTTGGTGCCGGCTGCCAAGTCCATGCTTCACACAGCGGGCCTTGATCGTTCTTTTTGGAGTCTAGCCATGAACGCTGCGGTGTACGTCCGCAATCGTGTTTTCTGTGAGGCTGCTGGTGGAGTGCCCTTCGAGCTGGTCACTGGTCGTTCTGTTGACCTAAGCCACCTCCGCGTCTTCGGCTGCCCGGCATATGTCCATGTTGACAAGTCCCGCCGTCGAAAACTTGATGACCGGGCGTGGAAGGGCATCTTCGTGGGCTATGCGCCGGACTCCCCAGTGTGGTTGGTGTATAACCCTCGCACACGTCGTGTGGAGCGCAGTCGGAACGTGGTGTTTGATGAGTCGAAATTCACTAGGTCCGTCAGCATGGGGGAGGAGTCGTCGGCTGTCTCGAAGCCAGCGCCGGATGATGACGAACTCCCGTCGTTCATTACTTCTTCTGGGTTTCAGAATTCGGGGGAGCACGCGGATACAGACGAAGACGTTGTTGAGCCAGACGACACAGAGAGCGGGAGTCAAGAGCATGGGGAGCATGATACTGTTCCTGGTGACCAAGAGAGCGGGAGTCAGGAGTCGGGGGAGCTTGTTCCTGGCGATGGCGTTGCTCCGAGGCGCAGCACCCGGCACTCTCGACCTCCGGGGCAGTGGTGGATGGCCAACAGTCGTGGTGATGATGATGTTGCCGCCAACATGGCAAAGCCTCACCAGCCTCTCGAGCCAACATCATATAAGCAAGCTCTGCGCAGTCCGGACGCCAAGCACTGGCAAGCGGCTATTGACAGCGAGTATGAGTCATTGATGACTCGAAAGACCTGGAAGCTGGTTCCTCGACCTGCGGGTCGTAAGTTGGTGGACTCTAAGTGGGTGTTCAAGCTCAAACGCAACCCTGATGGCAGCATTGCTAGATATAAGGCCAGGCTTGTGGCGCGGGGCTTCACCCAAGAGCATGGCGTTGACTACGACGAGACTTTTGCTCCGACTGTAAAAGTTGCTGCGCTCCGGGTCATTATGGCTCTCGCTGCACACTATGACTGGGAGATAGAACAACTCGATGTCAATACAGCCTTTCTGGAGGCTGACCTCTCTGAGACCATCTACATGCGACAGCCTGAGGGTTACAGGAGGCCGACGGATGAGAACGGCCAAGAGCAAGTCTGTCTGCTTATGAGAGCACTGTATGGCTTGAAGCAAGCCCCACGCTACTGGAACAAGACCATCACCACTTGGCTCGTGGAGTACGGTTTCCGCCAGTCCAAGGTAGACCCCTGCATCTTCGTCCATGGCAGCGGCACGCGTCTCTACATCTTGGCCTTGTACGTTGACGACTGCATCTTGGCCGGTCCTGGTGGAACCTTCATCGTCAGCTTTAAGCGGGCATTTGGTCAAAGGTTCAGTGTGCAGGACTTGGGACCAGTTGCATGGCTTCTGGGAATGACGGTGGAGCGTGATCGTGCTGCGCGAGTGGTTAAGTTGGGTCAGCGTCAATACATCTTAGACATGCTGGAGAGGTTCAACATGTTGGACGCTAAACCCGTGAGCACACCAATGGCACTTGGCTCTATGGCAGAGCACACAGACGACAGTGGCTCAGCTGCGTCACTACCATACCAGAGTTTGATTGGCAGTCTGCTATATGCCTCGGTGAGCACCAGGCCAGACATCACCATGGCAGTCAGCTACCTGAGCCGACACATGGCGAAAGCGTCAATGGTGCACTGGGAGCAGGGCAAGAGGGTGCTGCGATACATGAAAGGGACATCGGATCGCAAACTGGTGTACGGTGGTGGGCGAGTGTCGGTAGCCTTGGAGGGCTATGCCGATGCAGACTACGCAGGCGATTCTGATGGCCGACGCTCTCGAACTGGTTTTGTGTTCATGCTCAACGGTGCGGCAATCAGCTGGAAGAGCCAACGCCAACAAACGGTGGCATTGTCCACTGCGGAGGCGGAGTACATGGCGCTCACAGCAGCAGCACAGGAGGCCCTATTTCTAAGGCAACTCTTGGAGCAGATGGGACAACCTCAGGCCTCCGGGACTGTTCTGCACGAGGACAACCAGAGCTGCATCGCCCTCTGCAAAAACACCATGACGACGGGGCGCAGCAAGCACATCGACGTGAAGATGCACTTCTGTCGTGAGAAGCAGGAGAGCGGCGAGATTGTGGTGAAGTATTGTCCGACAGAGGTGATGCTCGCGGATGCACTAACCAAGCCTCTCGCTGCGGACAAGCATGGGCAACTCACCAAAGCAATCATGGGAAGTGGTAGTGAGTAGCGAGGGGGAGTGTCGAGAGCAGTTGTATGTCGCTACATCACTGTACTGAAGAAATCGGTATTAAATGCGATATAGTAGCTATTTGACGCTAGATTGAATTGTGACCGTTGGATAATAGATCTAACGGTCCGAGAAGCGTTTTTGGAGATAACCGCAATATTATTTATTTTAGTATGTGTGGTTCTAGAGGATATAAGAATGGAGCTCAAAGCACTGTAACCATCCTTTCTACGCTCCAACCTTCAATAAGATGTAGCCGGCTGCTCCAGTTCGCTGGTAGAACAGTCTTGCCACGATCATTGCTTCTTCGACTGCTGTGGCTCCATTGGTGCCTTGCCCTTCCACTCCGGGCACTGAAACAGTCGGTGTCCCCTCTTGTGACACTTGAAGCAGAGTCCCTCGTCCATGTGCTTCTTGCGCTCCTCAGGGGTCATGGCATCAGCGAGGGTTTTGAAGTCTACGCGGTTAGGGTTTGTAGATGGTTGACCACGGTCACCACCATTGTTGCCTCCACGTCCACGTCCGTGTCCACGTCCACCACCATTGCGCTTCCATATCTTAGAGGCCCCAACAAGGGGGTCAACAAGGTTGCGCTTCTTAGTGGGTTGAGCAGACGGGCTAGCTGTAAATCTCACATTACCGAGTTCCGGGGAATCTGTCACGACATCATTCAGGAAATTCTGGAGCTCCACCAGAGTGAGGCTATAACCCCTCTGAGCTCGGTGTGACTTCGCTTGATTCTTCAACGTAAAGTTGCCCAGACCATTAATGAAGCGTACACACTGTACATCAGCCGTCAGGTTCTGACGTGATCGACGTAAGAAGTCGTTGTACTGTTTCGTGTAGAGAACGTAACTCATGGTGTGGCTCTGCGTAAGGTTAAGCAAAGCGTTAATCGCGTCATCTTGTATGTTCGGAAGAAACGTGGTATTGCGTAACTCCGCGACAAGCAGGTCATAGGTAGACAGAATAGCTACTTGGTTTTTACGGTTCAACCACCACCCGTTTAGATGTCATGAGAACTGAGACGTAACCCAGATAACTGAGTCGTAAGAGTCAGCCGTAATACCAAGCATTAGAAAACGCTGCGGCTGAGCTTCAAGCCAATCCTCCGGTTCATTAGCGTCGCGACCAGACTGTAACGGGGAGTTAATCGCAGCCTTACGCTGCGTCTCTGTAAGGGTAACATGTAGTCCAACCAAGTTTCGGGTAGGCATCGGCATTCCCACACGTAAGTCTGTCGGCGTTTCACCACTCAGCTGATTGATGTGTCCACGAATCAGTAGCCAGACATGACCAGAGTCAACCGTTGCAAACCGGGAGTACATGAAGAACTGTCTCGGAATAGATGTGTCGTCTTGAAAGACCGGGCTGTGTGAGTAGACTGCACGACAAAAAATCTCCCATTGAGTCACGTATTGAAATTGAAATTGAAATTGTTTACAACATGTACCGTATGCGCCGGTTTTTCACCAAAAAGCCGTATGCGCCGGCTGCTGTCTCTGGGCCCTCCCAACTATGCCATACAGGGAACTTACAAGTCAGGGCTAGACCGTGAACCTCCTATGTCCAACCTCTCCAAGGGTGTTCGGGGGTTTTACTCCCCCCCGGGGAGGGTCAGATGCGGGGTGATGGTGGTGTGTATTCAGGGTCGTGCGAAGGGGCCATGTGTGGAGGCGCGGCGGGAGATCGTGCGGGACTTGATGCGGTATATGAGGAGGAGGTGATGCAGCCATTGGACAGTATGCGTATGGAGTTGTGCAAGGATGCGAGACGTGTCGAGTCGTGCTTTGCATACGAGTTTATCAGGAGGGTCGGTGCGGGCGGTGAGTAGGGAGGTGAGATTCGTGATGGTGGAGGAGTGCGGTGTACCTGTGCGGCTCATGACAATGGGAAGGATGTCAACTACTCTGCCTGGCCAGTTGCTGCGGATGGCGTTTGCAAGGGGTGTGTATTTGGAACGTATGAGATTAGCTGTGTGGGAGAGGTTGTTGTCTGTGCAGTACTTCCATTCCCCTATCTGGATCTTTTTTATATGGATGCGTATCGTCGGCGACCATGTGAGTGGCCCACTAATCGAGGTTCGAGGATGCGGATGAAGTCGGGTTTGTGTGCGGGGGGTCGTAGCGCGGGGGGGAGAATCTCAGGCGGGAGGACGGCGGGACATGAGGTTAGGGAGTCGGGTGAGAGGCCTTCGTCAGCAGCAACAAGGCGGGTGGGCATGTGGGTGGGGTGAGGTGGGTGGCAGTCAAGTGGAGTGTGGGCATGGGTGGGGGAAGCAAATGATTTTATGGGTTTGTTACCGAAGTCTGCGGTGATGGTTTCCCAGCGTCCTCCGTTGTGGCGTTCCAATGGGGAGATAAGGAGTTGTAGCGCGCTCTGTTATGTCGGTCCTGTCTTAGGCCAGACATGGTGGGGCAGACACCGGCCATGTGGCCGTTGCTAGTGAATTGGGCACATAGGGGGCAACGCAGGGTGGGGTTATGAGTAAGAAGGCGAGTGTTGTGAACTCCCCACATGAATTCTTGCTTGTGTGTGAATTGGATATTTGTGAGGGTTGAGTGTTTTTTGTGGAAGGAGAAATCGGCGCCGTCCTCCGCGGCGCGGGCGAGGAGGGCACCGTGTTTGGTTGATTGTAAGAGGGGCGTGTGTGTGTGTGTGTTTGGTGTTGTAGGTGTGTGCATCAGCTTTGAGGCTGGTGTATCTGTGGGGTAATGGGTCCCCTAGGGTTTGTGGAATGAGGGTGTATGGCCCTGTCCAGTGGCCTATCGTGACGTCTGAACCTGTGGTGTATGTAGTGTCGGGTGGGTGACCGTCCGCTACTTGGTTGGCGAGGGTGTCTGCGAGGTCGTTACTTAAGGAGTGGTTGTGAGCTTTGATTTTGCCGAGGTGTGTACGGATGCCAGCGTCGCAGCGGGTTTTAAGGGTGTGTGTGATGGATCGGAGGGTGTCGCGGTGTATGTGGTGTCTGTAGGCTGAAGGGCAATTTGTTGTAAGTAGTACCGCATACGTATTAGTTGCATATACCTACTTTAAGCTACTCTAGATATGATTAGTACATGTCTAGATCGGACATACCGATAAAGTGTTTGACTCGGTACAGAGCTGTCGCTAGGCTGCAGCTCTCACACTTCTGTTGTCCCGACACCACGCATGTAGGCTGGTTGTCGCCGTAACTGTTCCGTTTGCGGGACTGTGACTGTAACTACGTTTGCGTAAGTTATCTTCCACACTAATTGTGTTTGCATGGTTCAATAGGTTATGGTCCCCCGCCTCACGTCACTCACGCGCGACAACCTGGTTCGGCGAGCTGCGATCGACAGCTCTCCCGCAGAAGGCAAGTTTCTATAGACAACTAGTACTTTCAACTTGTAGTCGGCGGTATCGCCAGTATAAACTGCGATTTAAAACCCGCCACCACCCCTCTTAAGTCAGCCACTCGTCGGCGATAGCCAGCCACCCACACCGACGCACTCGTCGTGTGTGGACATGGTGCACACATGTCTAAGCCGGAGAACGGGGGGGCGCACTGTCGGGTGAATACGCATCCACAAGTTGCACGCCAGCCGTAGCTTACCGTTTTTATTTTTATATTATCTTAGCGACTCAGCCGCCAGCGCAGCGCTCCACTTGTCCTGGCCTTGGCCTCGACTTGTGCCCCACACTGGGTGGAGGATACAGAGAAGGTGCTATGAGACACCCCGGGGCTACAGGCCGAGGGGTCGGCGGGCATCAGGCCGTCTCTTTGAAACCGCTGTTAGGCACGAGTCCGGCTAGCGGTTTTTACCGCTGCCTGTTTTTTATTCAGCTCTTTCTTTTTCGCCCTCTGTCGAAATGGCGCCGAAAACTCCGCTTGTTTCACCTCCCGATTCCCCTGACCCAGGCTCTCAGCAGAGCAATCTCGATACCACCCAGGGTATTCTCGCGGTGCTCCTTGAGCAAATGACGCGCCTTGAAGCGTACCTCGACTCGCGGTCGGCCGCCATTGTTGCTCTTCCTGCTGCGGGTGCTAATCCGCACCCCCATTTCGCTCAGCGCCGCCACGATGCTCAGCTCGGACACTTTCGGGACAGCCACGACGTGCACGCCCTCCCCCTGCTTGTGCATCCCCAGCATGGCTACGCCCCACCGGACGCACAGTCGGCCTTGTCTGCTGCTACCGCTGCAGCTCTTGATGGCGACCCCGCCGTCGCACAGCGCCGTCCCGATGCGCACCGCGAGCCCTCGCGTCCCGAGCTCATGGTTGAACACCTCCAACCACCCCCCCAATACCCCCCCGCTGATTCTGCCCTACACCGCGACCCCTCGCGTCACGACATCGCGGTTGAACAACTCCCGCCACCCCCCCCTACCCCCCCGCTGGATATGCCCTTCACCACCCCATACCTCTCATCCCGGAGGCGCCCTCTCATGGCGTCCCCCCCTCCCGTGACCACCCGCATCCGTTCGCCCCGCCGCCTTCCATGGCCGGCCGCTCTCCCTTTCCCGGTGGCCCACCTCTTCTCTTCCATGGACAGCATTCTTCCCCAGCCCAGCGTGGCGACCACACCCCCCGTGGCCGTCGTCGCCCCACCATTGACCCCATAGTCATCGGCCGACCGACACACGCAACCCCCGACTTTGACACATACGTCCAATCCAGTCTCTTGGGCAGCCCCCACTACGCCCCCGTCTGCACACGCCCCGCTGTCTCCACGGTCTTGCGCATCCTTGGCTCCGCCCAAGCCTCACCCACGGAGGCACATTGGCACGCTCTGCAAAAGGTCCTCCGCTACCTTCATGGCACCATCGACACGCGCCTGACGTTGGGGGGGGGGGCTAGACCACAGCCTCCAACTCACAGGCTTTGCCGACGCTGACATGCTCACCAAACTCCTCCCTGAACCCGCACTGGAAAGACACCGAAGTGCGATCCATGAAGGACAACACCCAATGCAACGCTTCATCCCGTAGCTACCTGCATGGGGAGTGTTGTAAGTAATACCGCATACGTATTAGTTGCATATAGCTACTTTAAGCTACTCTAGATATGATTAGTACATGTCTAGATCGGACATACCGATAAAGTGTTTGACTCGGTACAGAGCTGTCGCTAGGCTACAGCTCTCACACTTATGTTGTCCCGACACCACGCATGTAGGCTGGTTGTCGCCGTAACTGTTCCGTTTGCGGGACTGTGACTGTAACTACGTTTGCGTAAGTTATCTTCCACACTAACTGTGTTTGCATGGTTCAATACATTTTAAGTATCCTTGTATGAGGCGGAGGGAGCACGCACTATCTGTAAGGAGGTGGGTACGGCCAAGTTGGAGGCCTATGTCTATGCCAGCTAGTTCAGCGCGATTTATTGTGTGCGAGGGAGGGGTAGAGGTCACCAGGATTTTGATTTCAGTGTCCGAGGCGGGGTGGGTAGCTGCTGCTCCGAGGGGGACGAGCTTCCTTTTTTTCGAGCCGTCTGTGTAGACAAAGTCCTGCCAGTTCCAAGCAGGAGGACCTGTGGTGGGGGGGTATGTTAGATGCAGGCGTTCTGGGAGGGGGTATGTGATGGGGTGAGTTGGGTTTGGGGGGAGGTGGTATATGCCTGCCGAGTGGGGTGAGTATGTGTCGAAGAGGTGGGGAGGAGGGGGGGTGATGGGGGGGTTGGGGAGGTGGGTGTCGTAGATAGATTCGAGGGTGTTGTGAAGTGCGGTCATGGTTGTGGGTGACGGGAGGGTGGAGTGAGTCACGTAACCGAAGTGAAGTAACTCGCTCTTGTGCTTCACAGCAAGAAGTAACCTTGTCTTAGCGGGCGTAAGATTCAGACCGTCAATGTTAATCGATTCCGGGACGACGTAAGTACCATCCGGATTAATTGTCGACTGTGTTGTAACAGCCTGCTCAACCTGAGCAGGTGTACGTAGGTGGCTCGTAGCAAACAGGATAGGTATAAAAGCCGAGTACACGTAAACAAGCAGTAGACCTTCAGGTAACGCAACTCGAACATGAGCGTCACTCAACAGCGTCAAATCTTCCGGTGTCAAAGTAAGGCCGGTTTCCTCGTGTAACTCACGAACAGCAGCGTCCACATGCTCTTCGTTAGGTAAGACAGAGCCAACGGGAACCGAGTTTTACCGGTACGAGGCTCACGTTGTAATACCAGCTTCACGTCCGATAGTTTAGTCCCTCCAACATGAATTACAATCACCATGTAATGTCCATGTCCAACAGAAGCCATCTCGAATCAATCAAGCAACGTCGAGCTAATCAAGTGGTAGCGAAAACGAGCGTCGACCAAAGAGCTCCGAAACCAGTGTGGCGGTTTGCCTCGTCAAGCTAAACGCTAGCACAAATCAGTTCTAATCTGTCTAGTTCTGTCTAGTTCTGTCTTTGCAAGATGGCAAAATGATGTTGTCGAGCGACGATGGTGAAAGATGTCTCACTGCTGTACTTGAGCAGTATATGTTGTAAGTGAACAAAGGAATTGTTAAATTACTCTGTCACCTCCCTCTACTGCACTGCGCTTAAATAGGTTTCTGCCCAGATAGCTTACGCCTCGTAGCTTCGCTTACGTGTCAGGCGTTAGGGCTGTCTAACCGTCGTCATCTGTCATGAGACGCGGCTCGTCTAGCATGGAGAATCACGACGCGGCGTGTTCTGCTGGCAAAGAACTCGCTTAGGCGCGTCTTCTAGCTAATTAGATTAACTGTGCGTATCTGTACGTACCGGGAGGTACTGGTCGTACAATAGCATAAGTACCCTTATGAATATTGCAGTAGCGACGTACCCACGTTTGTACGTCCATCCTATGGAAAAGCACGAATTAGCGTTTGTAACGAGTACCCGTACAATGTCCTGCAATGTACTATTGCAAGACTGTACTCGTCACAAAACTATATGTCACAGTTTACCTCTAGGAAATTGCTGTCACAAATCAATTATGCAGGCGGAGGTGCGGATGAGGGAGTGATTGTAAATGTTACTCCTTAATGTAATAGCCAATATAATTAAAGAGGGAAGGTGAAATGATGTATGCCACCTCCCTCTAATACTCTTGACTTAAATACGTCTAGCTAGCTAGCGTTATGTCTCACATGCTCCACCTAGCCTCACCTAGGGCTCTTTCGTAATGGCAATCCGCAGTCATACGACGTAGCTTGTTTGCCTCATCGGGGAATTTAAACATAGCGTTTTGAAGCATGTTAACAAATTATGCGTATTGTACGTAACGGGAGGTGTTGGTAGTACAATACAACGAACAATGCCATCAAGCTTAGTAGCAGCAACGAAGTTGTTGTTACGTCGTTCTTTTGGAAAAGAACGGTTCCTAAAGTAACGAGTAAATGTACAATGTTTTGTAACGTTTTGCTATTTGGCAATAGTCGCCACACTTGTACTCTCCCCCTCTTCCTCACATATCATAGGCCATTCGAGAGGCTAACCTCAGCACTAATCATATACTTTAATATTGAAGCTACATATGGACTCATCATGAATGCGCGCTAGGTAAGCGTGCATGAAATTGATGTACGCCCGAGTCTAGGCAAATGCGTAGCTCTTGGGTGATTCCAAAAATATTGTTATGCTTTCGGACGGTGCACTTCTTTCATTTGGTGCTAAAATGGGGAATTGTCACCATCGTTGAAGTGCGTAATGAACAACAAATACTTTCCTCGACGTCCACCGAGCGGCTTAATGCACACATCATACATGTTGGGGACGTCAAGCTCGTCGTCGTCATTTTCAGGCGCTATGACAAAAACATTTGGTGGAAGCGAAGTAATAGAGCAAGGTTGAGTATTATTTACGTGAAGCACCGGGTGTAAGCGTACTATAGCTCTAGTTTCAATATGTAACTGGAAATTGAAATTGTTTACAACATGTACCGTATGCGCCGGTTTTTCACCAAAGGCCGGATGCGTCGGCTGCTGTCTCTGGGCCCTCCCAACTATGTCAAACATGGAACTTACAAGTCAGGGCTAGACCGTGAACCACCTATGTCCAACCTCTCCAAGTGTGGTCGGGGGTTTTACTCCCCCCCGGGGAGGGTCTGAAGCGGTTTGAAAGCGGTGTGCAAGGATGGCTTGGGGAGGTGCGTTATGCGGAGGCTCGGCGAGTGGTCGTGCGTGATTTGGTGCGGTAGACGAGGAGGAGATAATGTAGCCATTGGACGGTGTGTGCGTGGAGTGAAGAAAGGATGCGAGATGTGTCGAGTCGTGCTTTGGTGATTAGTTTGTCGGGAGGGTCGGTGCGGAGGGTGAGGAGGGAGGTGAGACTTGCTATGGTGGTCGAGTGCGGGGTTCCCGTGCGGCTCATGACTATGGGTAAGATATCGACTTCGGTACCTGGCCAGTGGTTTCGGATGGCGTTTGCGAGGGGTGTGTATTTGTCCCTAATCAAGCTAGCTGTGTGGGAGAGGTTGTGGTCGGTGCAGTACTTCCATTCCCCTATCTGTATTTTCCTGATAGATGAGTATCGGCGGCGGCCGTTGTTGTGACCTACGAAGCGAGGTTCGAGGAGGCGTATGAAATCGGGTTTGTGCGCCGGGGGACGTAATGCAGGTGGGAGGATTTCGGGGGGGAGGATAGCGGGGCACGAGGTTAGAGAGTCGGGCGAGAGACCTTCGTCTGCGTCAACAAGGCGGGTGGGCATGTGGGTGGGGTGTGGAGGGTGGCAGTCGAGGGGGGTGGAGGGGGGGGTGGGGCGGGTGAAGGACTTGATGGGTTTGTTACCGAAGTCTGCAGTGATAGTCTCCCAGCGTCCTCCGTTGTGGCGTTCCAGGAGGGAGAGTAGGAGTTGTAGCGCGCTGTTGTGACGGTCCTGTCTTAGGCCAGACATGGAAGGGCAGTTACCGGCCATGTGGCCGTTGCTGGTGAATTGGCCACACATGGGACATCTCATGGTGGGGTTGTGTGTGAGGAGGCGGGTGTTGTGGACGCCCCATATGAACTCTTGTTTGTGGGTGAATTGGGTGTTGGTGAGTGTTGCGTGTTTTTTGTGGAAGGTGAAGTCGGCGCCGTCTGCCGCGGCGCGGGCGAGGAGGGCGCCGTGTTTGGATGTTTGTGAGAGGGGTGTAAGTGTGTGTTTGCAGCTGTGGGTGTGTGCGTCGGCTTTGAGGTTTGTGTATTTGTAAGGTATGGGTGCCCCTTGAGTCTGTGGTATGAGGGTGTAAGGCCAGGTCCAGTGACCAATGGACACGTCGGAGCCTGTGTTGTATGTGGTGTTTGGTGTTTGGCCATCCGCTATCTGGTTAGCGAGTGCGTCAGCGTGGTCGTTGCCGAGTGAGTGGTTGTGTGCTTTAATTTTCCCGAGATGTGTGCGGATGCCTGCGTTGCAGCGGGTGATGATGGTGTGTGTGATAGAGAGGAGTGTGTCGCGGTGGATGTTATGCCTATAAGCGGAGGGGCAGTTAAGGTATCCTTGTATGAGACGGAGGGAGCACGCACTGTCAGTTAGGAGGTGGGTATGGCCTAGTTGGAGGCCTATGTCAATGCCAGCTAGTTCGGCTCGATTGATAGTATGGGAGGGAGGGGTAGAGGTCACCAGGATTTTGACGTTGGTGTCCGAGGCTGGGTGGGTGGCTGCGGCCCCTAGAGGGGAGCTGCTTCCTTTTTTAGAGCCGTCTGTGTATACGAAGTCCTGCCAGTTCCAAGCAAGAGTGCTTTTGGTGGGGGAGTATGTTAGTTGTGTGCGTTCTTGGATGGGGTAGGTAAGGGGGTGAGTGGGGTTGGAGGGGAAGTAGTATATGCCTGCGGAGTGAGGTGAGTAGGAGTCTGTGAGGTGTGGAGGTGGGATGGTGATGGTGGGGTTCGGGAGGTGTGTGTCGTATATGGACTCGAGGGTGTTGTGGAGTGCGGTCATGGCAGTGTGTGAGGGTAGGGTGGGGAGTGCGAGGGAGTTAGCTACGAGGTAGATGTCGACCATCCAACGTGTTCCGAATGGGGTAGGGGTGGGGTGGCCTGTGTGCTGGTCGGGGGGTAAGAAGGTGTTCGCGTCATTGGGAAGGGTGTATAGGTGATGAGTGTAGGGGGAGTTGATATATTTGGAGTGGCGGTACGGGGTGTGTTCCCAACGGGGGAGTATGAGGATGGTAGCGCTGGGGGTGTGTGTGGCTGTGCGGTGTGCGCTGGTGATTGCATGTTCCATGGCTCGGCGCATGCATTCGTGGTCGTATTCGGGGTTGGCTATGTTGGTGCCTTGCCATGTGTGTGGGGCATTGCTGCCGCTGGATGAAAAGACTATGTCTTCGGGGTAGAGTGAGTGGTAGGTGTGCGAGTGGATGGATTTATTGAGGGGGTCTGAGTAGAGTTCTGTCTGGATGTGGAATGTTTGATGGAGAGCCGAGAGGAGGTCTTCTCTGGTGGCCCATCTGTTGCGGGTGGTGGTGGCGGGTGAAGGGGAGTGGATTTCAGAGCGGGAGCCTAGGCGAGTGAGGAGGTTGTAGACCTCCTCTTCGAACGTGTGGTCGGAAAGGTCGGGGCGGAAGAGTTGGTATAGGTGGCGGACGCGGGGGCCGTTAAGGGTGGTTACCGCGCGGCCGTCTGGGGTGCATAGGATGGTTGTGTCTTGGAGTGATGGGTGTGTGTGGATGGCGAATTTACCGGTTGGGAGCATGTCGAGGTCAGGGTTGATGGGGGTGTGGTTGAATGTGATAAGGCGGTGTGTCCAGGGTGGCGGTCCGGGTTCTGGCAGGATGGGTGTGGTGGAGGGGACAAAGCCGGAGTTAAATGCGGTGAGGGCGGTGGGGCCTGAGGGGGTCTCACTGATGGTGTCGTGTAGTTGAAGGCAAGGCGCCCATTGGACCTCGTGGAGGCGGGTGAGGTCGTGTCGCTTGCCGCGAGCGCACCAGTCGCATTGCCATGAGGCGGGGCCTAGGGCGGGGCGGCATTGGGAATGGACGGCGAAGTGCGGGCATGTGCTGCAGGTGGAGGTGGGTTCTAAGTGCAGAGGGTTGTGGCATATGGAGCAGTCGGCGGGGGTGGGGGTGGGTAGGTTTACCGAGGTGGGGGTGGAAGAGATGAGTTGGAAGCCGTCGTCCAGTTGGAGTTGTATATCCCATTCCGTGAGGTGTTCCGGGGCCCATTCGACCATGTATTGGGTTTGTCCGTATTCTGTGTCTTTGTGTTTGGAGATGATGCGCGTCACGTCGCAGGGGGGGAAATGGTGGTCTGAGGGGGAGAGGTATTCTGTGTCTATGTGTGTGAAGGGTGCAGTGGGGGAGTATTTTTTGGCGCGGGAGGAGTGGGAGAAGGGGGAGAGAGTGTGAGGGGGGCGGGGAAGGTGTGGCGTGAGGAGGGGAACCCAAGAGGGGTGGAGAGTGGTGGGGGGGGATGCTTGTTTGGGGTTGAGGTTTGTGACGGGGAGGCGGTTGTGGACAGTGTCGGTGGGTTCGGTGAGGACTGCGGCGAGAAGGCGTACTGGGATAGTGAGGGAGGTGTTGGACCCCGTTAGTTTGGTGATTGACTGGCAGGATTTGAGGATGAAGGAGGAAGGGGTGGCGCGGAGGAGGACTTGTGACCAGTCGGTTATGTGATTTTGCCAGAGGGGGTTAAGACGGGGAAGGAGGGAGGTGTGTGTCTTGCGGGGGGAGAATTCGTGGTATGCTTGTTTGTATGTGTGTGGGTCTGTGATGTGTGTGGCTCTGTCTCTGAGGGACGTGAGGAGTGTGGCGTCCTGGTTGGTGAAGTGGGTGCGGATTGTTGAGGCAATGGGGTTGGTGAGGGAGAGGGGGGGGATGTTGTGAAACCTGGTTCCGGCGTCGCGTTGGGCGCGCACTAGGCTTCTGAGTGTGGGGGGGGATAGACTGCCTGACATTATCGATTCAGTGGGCCAATGGGAGTATGTTGTGGAGATGGTGTGAATGTGGGCTCTGGCCATGTGGCCCCTATAACCGGGGGAGTTCAGTATTTTGTGGAGGTGGCAGACGGTGAGTTGTGCGGCATGTGTTTTGAGGGAGGGGAGGCCATAGCCGAGGTCGGAGGTGGGCCGGTGGAGGGCAGTGCGGGGGAGGTTACGTACCGAGGAGACGGCTGATCGGAGGGCGCGGCATATTTGACCTTCGAGGGTGTCCAATTGGGAGTCGCTGAAGAGGCCGAGTTGGAGGGTAAAGTGTTTTCCGATGAGGAGGCCACGGATGACGCGAATTCTGCGGGACTGGGTTAGTAGGGAGGAGGAGAGGGCGTTGATGAGGGATGTGGTGGTGCGTTTGAGTTCGTGCCAGTGTTTGGTGAAGGTGAGGGAGGTGTTGAGTTCGACCCCAAGTACGCGGTATGTATCCGAGGGGCCGATGGAGGGGATGGGTTCCGGGGTGGAGTTGATGGTGATGTACTGTGATTGGAGGCGGGATGCGAGGAGGGTGATGTTGGCAAGGGAGAGGGCGTTTCCTGAACGCCAAAGGGCGCCGGTGATGCAGCATTTGCGGATGTTGACTGTCATACCTGTGTAGGCGCTGAAGAGGGAGAGTTTCCTTAGCTGGATGGCCATGTTCGGGGTCGAGCCCGTGGCTATGCTGAGGTCGTCGGCGAATCCGTGTCCGGGGTATGTGGCTGTGGGTTCTGTTGGGTCGACGTTAGTGGCGGGGGGCCCTGGGCGGTAGCCTCGGCTACCCACAGTGAGCCATCGGAGAAAGGGTTCAAGGAAGAGGGTGAAGAGAAAGGGGGAGAGGGTGTCTCCCTGGAGGGTTCCGCGATTAATGTCTATGGAGGGGGTGGGACCATACGGTGTAATGTAGTCTGTGGATGAGACTCCGTAGAGGTGTTCGCATGTATCAACAAAAGTGGAGGGCATACCGAGTTGTCTCATGTGTTTGAACATGATGCGGTGGTCGGCTGCGTTGAAGGCGCCCTTGAAGTCTGCGTACATGACGTAGATGTCTTTGCTGTGGAGTTTTGCGTCCTCCATGGCCATGATGATGGAGGAGAGGGCGTCGTGGATGTTTCGGTGTTGTCGAAAGCCGTCCTGTTGGTCGCTGAGGATGCCGTGAGTTTCGGCATATTTCGAGCCTGCGTCTTTGATTAGTGCTGTCCATAGCTTAAGAAGGTTATTCATGAGGGCGATGGGGCGGTAGTTGTCAAGGAGGGTGGGGTCCCCTTTTTTATGTAGTAGGCATGTTGTGCTATGGCACCATTCAGGGGGTGTGTAGGAGTTATGGGCCAGGAGGGATAGGAGGGAGAAGAGGGTGGAGCGGGTCTCCGGGGGTAGGAACTTGATAATTTCGTTGGGGATACCGTCGGGGCCGGGGGCTTTGCCTGTGCCTAGCGAGTTGAGGGTTTTATCGAATGTATCGCGGGTAATCATGTCGGCTAGTGTGAGTGTGGGGTCCCCTCGGGGTTCGATGTTGAAGTTGTCAGGGTTGTCAGGGTGTTCCCAAGGGGGTATTGGGAGGTCGGGCGGGGTGGCTCGCGTGAGTTCGGTGGTGAAGTGGGAGTGGACCGCCTGAATGACGGCTGAGGGGGAGGATACTGTGGTTTTATCGGGCTTGGTAATGCGGTGGAGAGTTGTAGTTGCTGTGGTCGCGGGGAGGAGTCCGCTTTTAATTTTTAAGCGGCGGTGGGAGGATTTAGGGGAGGCGTCGTAGGCAGTGTTGGTGCGGGTTTTAACTTTTTGGAGTATATCTGTAGTGGTTGTTCGGAGTAGTTGGCGTATGCGTGCCTGGCATTGGTGGTGGATATCTGTAGGGGAGAGATAGTCGGAGGTTTGAAGGAGGGTTTGGGCTAGGGGTAGGGGGCCGCCGTTGATGCTACATTTGCGGAGTTTACGAATGAGTCTGTGTGTTTTTTTAGAGAGCCAGGTGGGGTTAATGGTCGAGGTAGTGGGGCGGGGTTTCTTCGGGGGTAGGAGGGGCCATATGGTGGCCGCGTGGTCCATATGTTGGGAGAGTAGTGCAGTAAATTTCGAGGCTAGGGTGTCGAGGGTATCTGGAGAGGACATGGAAGGGGTTGTATTGAGAATCTCTGCGTGGAGGGAGGCCGTGTGGTTGAGAAGGGAGGGTGTGCTACGTTGGTATGTTGTGATGTGGTGCGGTTGGAGTGGGAGTTTGAAGGTGAGTTTGCGGGTGGTGTGGTGAGGGCGGGGAGGGTTGTGGGCCGAGGGTGGTCGAGCGATGAGGGAGGAGGGGGCAGGTATAACTAGGTGTAGCGCTGAGTGGTCGGAGAAGTGTGAGGGAGAGGTGAAAGTCGAGCACGCAGGCGGGTTGAGACTGTGAGGGGAGGGGGGAGGGGTGAGCCAATGGTCGAGGCAACCTCCGCTACTGGGAAAGGTGGGGAGTGGGGGGTGGAGGGGTCGGAGGTGTGATTCGAGTAAGGAGGTGAGGGCGGGGTTGCCTGTACCTTGTGTGGTGGTCGATTGGAAGTCGCCGCCCCAGAGGATGCGGTGGGTTGGGTAGTCGTCCATCAGGCGGAGGCCCCACGCCGCGACCTCCGCGTATAAGCGTGTTGGTATGGGGCTGTGGAGCTGTGGCATGTAGGCTCCGAGGAGGAGGTAAGGGTTGCCTGAGTGAGGAACGAGTTTCAGGCCTGCGATATGTGGGAGGAGGTGGGGGGGTGGGGTGAGGACAGTGGCAGATTGGAACGATTCCCTTCGGACCGCGAAGAGAACGCCTGCGTTGGGTAGGGGCACAGATGAGTAGCAGGGTCTGGAGCTTTTGAGTAGGTATTGTGGGAGGGCGACACGCCATCTGGATTTGTGGGTGTCGTGTTTAGTTTCCGTGAGGATGAGGACATCAGGGCTGTGGGTGGTGGCGAGGTGTTCCACGTCCATGATGGATGTGTGTAGCCCCCTGGTGTTGAGGTTAATGAGGTGTAGAGGTTGTGGTATATGATGTGGGAGAAGTGGTGGGGGTTGAGGGTTGGGGGGGTAAGGGGGGTTCGCGGGAGGGGGAGTTGCGCGGCGTGGTGGGGGGGTGTGGGAGGTGAGGGGTTGGGATGGGTTTTGGAGTGTGATGTGGGGGAGGGTGGGTAGGCGGGGGGTGGAGGGGGGGGTGGAATGGGGTAGCGGAGAAATTGATGGGGAGGGTTTGGGGGTGTGTGAGGGCTCGGGGGAGAGGGAGGGCTGTTGAGGGTGGAGGGTGTTAAGGAGGTGGGAGCGACCGACAGGGAGGGGAGTGGAGCGGAAGACGTGGTGCCACAGAAGAGAGTGAAGGGAATAGACTGTGTGTTTGGGGTCAAAATGAGGGGGGTCGTAAGCATGGTCAGCGGGTGCCGTGAGTATAAAGTATGTGTGAAGGAGGACGTGGGTTCCACAGGACCACGCCCGAGGTGTGTCGTTCTGTCGAGGGGGGTTGAGAAGGCGAGGAGTGAGGAGTTGGGGGGGGGTAGTCGAGTTCCATGAGGCGATAAGTGAGAGGGAGCGGGCAAGAAGGGACGGGGGGGGAGGGTGGTGGAGGGAGTCCACCCAAGTGGCGGAGTCGTGTGTCACATGGAGGAGGCCGAAGTGGGAGTGCTGCCAGGTGAGGACGAGGAGGGAGTTGTGGGGTGTGCCCGGGCGCGGGGGTACGCCTCTGTTTGAGAGGTTGGACCACTGGCTGGGGTATATGTGATGGTTATGGAAGGTGTCAACCTCGGTGTTTGTGATAACAGTGTAGGTGTTGGAGGAGGTGGAGTGGAGTTTAGCAAGGGAGGTGGCAATGCAGTAGAGGTTAGAGAGGTCCTGGTAGTGTCCCCATTGGAAGGAGAGCACGGCCGAGGAGTCGAGGTGGCCGATGGGGGTGGGGAGGCCGTGTTCAAGGTTAAGGTCAAACAGGTAGTTATGTAGTTTGATAGTGCAGGTATCGGGTGCGAAGTGTGACGGAAGTGAGGCCCTGAGTGGGTTGGTTACACCGTGTGTACGGATATCTTGGGTGGGGCGTGGGAGGAGGGCAGGGGGTCGAACCTCCGGGCCTGCTGGCCCGTCTGTAGTGGAGTTAGGGATGGGGGCTGGCCCTAGCGGCCGAGTGGACATCAGATGGAGGGATGGGAGGTCCAGGTGAGGGGAGGTGTTCCTCATTGGCTTCCGCGGTGTTGAGGTCTTCTTCAGGGAGGTCTTCGAGCTCGAAGTCTGAGGTCGCAGGGGATGAGGCAGGTAGGGGAAGGTGTGAGGGGTGTGTGTTGGGCGGGGGGTCGTGGTTCCGGTGGTTGGAGTTGGGGGTGGGTTGTGGGGAAGGGGAGTGTGTGAGGCGTGTGTGGGTTTGTAGGTCGTGGGGGGTGCGGCGGTGTGGGGGTGAGTGGGGGGACTTTCTGAGGGTGTGGCGTGTGTGCTTCAGGACGCCGGACGGGGGGGCTGGTTTGAGGGCTGGGTCTGTTGGTGTGCGTGCCGTTGGAGAGGAGTCCATGGGGTCGGTGTGGGGAAGGGAGGGGGGGAGGAGTTGGAGGGGGGGAGATATCATGTGGGGGGTGGAGTCAGTGCGTTGGGGGGGGGAAGGAGGTGGGGGGTTAATGCCGGTTGGGTGGGAGGAGGCTGTGGTGGGGTGTGTGAGGGGGGTGGAGGAGGAATCCATGTGGTCAACTGAGGTTTCGAGGATGGTGGGGAGGGGGGGAGGGGGAGGAGGGGTGGTGGCGGGCAAGGGGGAAGGGTCAGCAGGGTGAGCGGGTTGGGGGTACGTATGATGGGCGGGGGAGGGGGAGCGACGTTTTTTGGAGGGGCGCTGGTTGCGAGTGCGAGGGGGAGGGGGGGAGTATGAAGGGGCCAGTTGGATGTCGGGTAGAGAGTCGAGGTCGAGGGGGGTATCGTCTGGGGTGTCCAGCAGGGAGCCGTCCGCAGGTTCTTGTTGCCATGCCTCGTAGGTGTTGGTCGCCTGCAAGTGTCCTGTCCATTCGAGAAGGAGAGAGGGGGGGTTGCGAAGGAGGGATTTGTTTTTTGCGAGGGTGAGCTGAGGGGGGGAGGGGGAGGTGGTGAAGATGGGGTCTGTGATGCGGGACCTGCCGAAGGTGGAGTAGTGGTGGGGTGTGATGTATAGGGAGCATGTGGTGTTGGTGGGGGTGCCGCGGTGTATGTAGGTGTGGGGGAGGGGAATGGTGGCAGTGCCGTTGGTTGAGATAAGGATGCAGTACATGATTTTGGTGAGGGAGATTTGGATGCTGGTGTTGATGTGAGGGGAAGGGGAGGGGTGGGAGCGGAAGTATGAGCCGTCAGGAAATTTTTTGAGGGAGGTGTGGTGTGAGATGTCGAAGGTGGAGGGTGTGGAGTTGTGGGAGTGGGTGTGTGACTGTGCGTATTCTGAAGCTGTTTGATGGAGGAGGGTGGAGAGCCAGTGTGAAGAAGGGATAGTACCTTGTGATGTGGGTTGGGGGAAGGGGAGGGGGTGGGGGGACTGGATGAGGACTGTGGTGAGGCAGGTGTCAGTCCAGGAGGTGCCTGGGACATGGCCTGTGAGAGGGGGGGGTGTGATGGTAATTGTGTAGTTTTGGGGGGTGGGGGGTACGGTGTGAATAGCATTTTGAAGGGTGGCATGAAAATGTACAGGTCCTGATTGTGAAAGAACTGGATTATGGGGTGGGTGGAGGATATGCATCCAGAAGGAGAGGGGGTCGTTCACGACCTGGACGGGTTCCCGTGTAGGTTGTAGGGCGTCCGCGATCTGGAGCAGGAGTTGGGCTGGTTCCGGGAGGTCCTCCATTCGGGGGGCAGGGGTGGTGGCGCTGGCGTTCCAGGTGTCGGCGAGTTCCGTGGCGAGTCGATCCAACAGGAGGGCCTGTATCAGGGGAACGACGTCTGGGCCGGAGAGATGAGTGAACAAGGAGGAGCTAATTTTCAGGCGTTGGCCCGAAATTGCGGGAACGGCTACAGCACGTATAATCTGAATTTCTTGCTGTCTCAGGGTGGTGGAAAGTTGGGGGTCCGAGGCGGCGCAGGGTGGCGTTGGACCTCCCGACGGGAGTTCACGCTGGCGTGAAGCGAGCTGATAAAGTAAGCCAACTGTGATGCAGGAGGTGGGGATGTCCAGTCGGACCTCCTGGTGGCCATGTGAGAGTGCGACTGGCAGTGGGGTGAGATCGTGTTGCTGGGGCATGGCTGGGTGTGGGGTGCGGGTGACTGAGGCTGTCCATTTCGCACGATGGGCGAGTTCCCGACCGATTATATTTTTCGCGCGGGCCGGAATATCGGTTAGGGCGTGAACTTTTTCGAGAAGCCAGCGTCGAGCGAGGGAGCAGGCGGAGAGGAGCATAAGTGAGGAAGACGGCGTGTTTGGTAGGAACACACCGTGGAGCCAGAAGCTGGCAGTGTCAGGGGGGGCGGTGGAGTACTGGCCTGTCAGTAGGTAGGAGTCGATCAGGCGAGCAGAGAGGTCAACGGCCCCTCCAAGGTCGGGGGCAGTCGTCGGGGTGGAGAGGACCAGGGGAGTTTGAAGCCCTGTGCCCGGCGTGGGTTCCAGGGGTGTGCCTCGTCCGTAGTCCGCATGTGTGAGCTGTGGGGCTGTGAGGAAAGGAGCGAGTGGGTGACCCACAAGGCGGTTGCGGGGGCCGATGTGGTCTTCCGCGAAGAGGGGTGTGGGGCGGTCTTTGAGGAGTACCTGTTTGTATGATTCCGGGAGGGCGGAAGGTGATGACATAGTGGTCGTAAGGTGGGTGTCGATGTGTGTGTAAGTGGTGGATTTGGAGTGGAGAGAGAGAGGGTTAGAGGTGGTCAGCGTGTGTTGGCGGCACACGACCAGGTCTGATGGGACCTGGGTTTGTTTTTCACGGACGTCTGATGGGAACGTCCGGACGCTCGGAGGGGCGCGTGAGAGTGCGCCGGCTCCGTGGGAGAGTGATTTTTGTAATCTTGTTGATACGCACGAGTGTCGTAGTATTGGACGGAGTACTCGGAATGTTTGAGATGTAGGTGGCGCAGATTCCGGCATGTGAACCGAATTCAAATTTGTGAAAGCTGCGCCTTGGAGTGTGTACCGTCTGATGTGCCTACGGATCCACTGACCTGGGTGAGCTAGGCTCGGGTGGGGAGAGGTGATCGGTGCCCGTCGTCCGACGGGCCCTGTGGTCACCAGTCTATCGCTCATAGGGAGGCCAAGCCCGGAGCGAAGACGGTCGGCGTTGCTCATCCGAGCTACCGACCCATCCCCTATATTTTTAACGTCAGCAGTACTTTAGTAGTACTTCGGATCTTTTTACTGTCTTTAGTGACGGTAGGATGTGCTTTTTCCAAATGCTTTAATCTCTTTGTAGCACCGGCCTGCTCAAAACACAAATGGTTGGTCGCATACTAAATATCATGTCATGTGGCCATGCTTGGCACGATAGGGGACTGAACAAGGTACCGACAGCTGGGATCCGCGGGATTAGCAGCTGTCGGGAAGCCATGTACGGAGGGTAGGGTGTTGAAGCTGGCGGCGGACAGTTGGGAAGCAAAGCTAGAGCGCGGCGCTCGCTAGCATTCGCCAGCCATGCAAGAGTTTTAAGTCTCTCATGGGGGCGAGGCCTTAAGCTACGTAGGACGTAGGTGGGTCGCAGCCGGAGGAGCGGCAAGGTTTGGCGGCGGCGGTCCTTAGGATCACCCCCGCCGGAAAACCCCGGTACGGTTTTTAACATATTTTGTGGTTCGGCGACTCGATCCATGTGTCCGACCCACCCCTCCCCTAGCCGGTGCCCACTTATCGACATGCTTCCTCATGCAGTGTGCCTAGGGTTTTCGAACCGGACACTGCTCATAAAGGCGCCCCCTAACAACGTAAGCCACAAGGGGAGGGTACGGACGGCCACACCGCGATCACATAGGTGTTGGAAACATACGAAGCAAGGACATGGGACAGGAAAACATATGGCACGGGGGCATGAGAGCCTTTCGGACACCGTTTGCAACTAAGATATTTTCTCTTCCTAGCCCCCGGAAGAGGAGGGGAGACTCGGCTAGGTGGCGAGGTGCGTCGGGAGGAGCAACTACTACATGGGGCGGGGATGAGCACGGATCGAGACGGGGCCGATGACGACTTGAGCGAGGGTTCTTTTTACATGCCTTTCCCCCCTAGCTCCGGCACGACCGGAGTCGCACATGAGCGCCAACACCTCGAAGCAGAATACGCCGCTATGCTTGCTGAGGACCCCCTCATGCTTGCCACCTCCGGGGAAAAATGCAACGCCATGAACTTGACTCCACGCGCTTCCTACCACCGCTTCCAGCAGCCTCCACCCCTGAGCGGCACATTCTCCGCCCCTCCCTCCGAGTCCGCAGCAGCGGATATATCGCCGGACGTTATCCCCCGCCGATCCGCACCCGCCCAACCCAAAGCGACTGCCTACTCAGCCGGGGTCAAACTCGTATAAGCACCAACGCCTCGACCTAAGAAGCCCCGGCGGGAAATGCCAACGGTGGGACGTCTCCGATGGCATTAACCGTACTTTCCCGGAGGAGTGCCAACAGTGGGCGGGGAAAAAAGGGGACTTGTTAGCACTAGCATCCCGTTGCATAGTACTTATGTACAAGGTAGCTATTTGTCATATACTTTCACGGAGGAGTGCCAACAGTGGGCGGGGAAAAAAGGGGACTTGTTAGCACTAGCATCCCGTTGCATAGTACTTATGTACAAGGTAGCTATTTGTCATTCTAGTACTTAGTGATATGCTATTAGCGGTACTCTATTCCCTAATAGTGGCGGTCGGCCGGCCCTGCCGGTGCCTTCGCCGGCCGCCATCTCTCTCCTCTCACTTCTCTAGTCACCATAGCCGGCCCCCCTTGTGGGGCCGGCACGACCTCCGTGTAACTATCCGTTCCCAACTCCAACAGGTTATGGGCCCTCCACCAAGTTACACTAGAGAAGAGCGTGTGTAAAGCGCTCGGCGCCACGCTAGTCCTACCTACTCCCACGTAAAAAAGAGTATAGCGTATGTAAAGCGCTCGGCGCCACGCTAGTAATTTATCGTCCCACCGACCCCACGCTTCGCCTTCGAGCTGGTTGTCCGCGACTGTCCTACCATCTCCCACGTAAAAGGAGAAGAGCGTGTGTAAAGTGCCCGGCGCCACGTTCGCCCCACCCAGCTTTCAGTCTCACCTAGCCTTTCAGTACTTTAATTAGTACTGTTATTGTTTTTTCCCGAGGCAAATGCCGCAACGCTCACCTTACTTAGCGAGGAGCTTAACTTAGCATGTCATTTTTAGCTCGTGCTGGGCTGGATTCTCTAGCGAGTTGCGAGTAAAGAGCTGTGTCCGTGGTGGGAATTCTAAGTAGAGTTTCTAGTGCTGAGGGAGCTTATTGAACTTCGCCCACTTAGGTAGAACAAAGACAGCCATGGCAGATGTTGGAGCTGTTTGACGACAATCCTCAAAATGCTGGCCAATCTGTTCAGCCAACTCTTAGGATGGATTAATGAACACCCGTTCTCCTGACAAATCCCTCTCAAGAATCGAGTCACTCCGCGAACGGTGAGGTAAGTCACCGTGCGAGTTTAAACCTTTATTATCAACACATCTCTCCAAGGTAAAGTCAAAGCGTGCGTGCAAAGGTTCGAAAACATAGTCAACCAGTTTCCAATCAATCGAACGTCTGGTTACATGTTTACGACTATGTCTTTGCTTGTTCTAACGACGACGACCTGCTACTACCGTTGCAAGTGCCCCGATTGTAGTCTATGGAGATGTCGAAGGCGTTTCGACGACCTCTGTCGCTAACAATATCTCAGGACGACCAATACATGTAGCCGGCTGCTTTAGTTCGTCAGTAGTTGTTCGCATACGGAGTTGTTTCGCATAAGTTGCTTCGCATAAGGGAGGGCTGTGCTGATGCTCCGCACGCGTAGGTTTGCTATTTGGTTTTTATTCTCTTCCGTACTTGGTATTATGATTGGTAGTTGTCACAATTTACATTGTACGGCAGTAAAGCCACTATTCGCATAAATTATTTTTGTCAGCATGCCAAAGGGTGCAAGAACACGCTGCAATTTAAGAAAGCGGCCGTGGATAGCAAAAAGTATCAATTATCGCTAATACATCGTTGCTAAGTGTGCGCATGACGATTATGACGGCACGCATGCAGCCTTGTACCTAGGGCTAAGTACCGTCCCGCCTTATTCCCCCGAATGTGGACATCATTCCCCGTCACCCAACATGCCGGGGAGGGGGGGGCACGTCTTGAACCACCGCAAGGACGATAGATACGCTACACCGGCCACCATCGCCCGCTACACAGCTTGACTCGGTCAACTACGCACAATTTCAGCCGCGTCCTTGCAGCCCTACTACTATGCAATCAACAAGTCCCTTTCCGCAACCACCAACGCCAACCCGTGGCCGTCGGGGACCTGCTCGCACATGCCCGCCGCGGCCTCGAATTGCGACATGAGCGATTGCTTGACTCGCACACTCGAATACCCTTGCCAGCGCAAGTCGCATATGAAATTCTTCGATGAGCCCATGCGGAGTACAATGCCTTCACGCGACAACACTCAGACATGCTTCGGCTGCTTCACGCGACGCGTTGCTTGCTCGTTTTTTCGCTTCGCCGATTCCGGCTTGGCATGTTGCATGGACGACCTCTCCGTTGACGCCATTATCGGACATATATGCCTTTTTTTGCGCGAGTATCAGGGCGACCAGCGTCTTGACACGGCCGACAAGCAAGTCTCGCGGTTGCTAATCGCCTCGTATGCGTTTCTCGATAAACTCATCCATTGATACTTTGACGGCCGTCGGACCTATGTACAAAGTGTTTCGATTGCTTCATGCCTTCGGCCTTTTCGCGCCTCTCTCCTCGCGAAAATGCCTCGTATTGGCAAGCAACTAAAACACTTTCGGCATGGCTCGCTGAAGCGTGGGCCACCGTGGGCGCTCACTCACCGCCCGGCCTCGCGTGGATATCGCACAACCTCCGCCAAGGGGGTACTTCTGCATCGGAGCGCCCCTCCCCCTCATTATGGAGGGGGTGGGCCAAGAGCAGCGATGTAACCGTGGGGACGTACATCGACCCGCTAGGCCGCTATGGCCCCGTCTCCATCAACGTGACGTTTCTTCGGATGGCTCGTCCCGTCCCGCTCGCTTTTATGATCATCGGTTGTGCAAGCCTTTGGCTTTTTCTTTCCGGCAATCGTGCCCTTGTGGTAAATAGTCGTAATGATTTAAATCTAGAGGTTTGTAAAACTAACTGCCTTGTGTACGGAACATTAGCCCTTGCGATTAGTGTTACTATATCTAGCGGCGCGTCACACCACGCACAACTACATACGTACCTTGTGCTTGAAAGATGACGCCACCAACCACCTAACAACCTTCACCAACGGTTAGCTCTAGCTAGGCCTAGCCTTATAAGCCAAAAGCGGTGAGAGCTCAACTACTCTCTGCCTGCTGCCCCACCCACCCATCCCTTTTTGCGCTAATTATGCCACGCCCGAGGGTTGTCTTTTCACCAAACTGTAAGCTTGCTGGCATCTTTGACAAATCACGCCCTGTTGTGAACTGGCACTAAGAAAGGTTAATTTAGTAATAAGGTTAAGATAAGGAATTGGATGGTTGCAAGAAAAGTTCGATGAGCACGGACAGGGAAAGTGGGAGGGTGACAAGAGGATCACGGAATCCAAAGCACGGCAAAAGGAAAGCACTACATTGTGCACAAACCTAGCAGATTAAACAGATAATGTTAAGATAGGGTAATTAGAAAGGCTGATTTACCAACGTTGAGATGCGTGTACAGGTACTGATACCATACGTACATACGGTACCTGTTACTGCTGTAACTACTACGCAATCCCGTCACCCCAGCCATCATCGGCCTCGCACCCTTATTCTCGGACGACGTCGCCATCACTACGCCGTGGCAGACGCGCTGCGCTGCCGCAAGCACCACACATCAGTGCCGACTCCACTCTGCCCTGCCGTCACTTGCATCGCAGTAGTGATACTGTTCACGCGATGATTTCTGTCGCGATGACGGCTGCGACCTCACTCTCCCCTCGGCTCGGCACCTTCCCGGCGACACCACTCCGAGCATCGCGGCGGCGGTTCACGCCAACCGCCGCCGTGACGAGAGTGATGAGCTCGTCAACGCGACGCGCATCATCGCGACTTACGCGAGACACAGCTTGCGAGCATGGAGGCAGACCGGAAGACTTCGACGCGACCAACCAGGGGTCCAGAAACGACCACCCTTCATGGCACTACCGGCGAGCGCTGCTCGGGGTGCCGGTTGCCATGTTTGTACGATCCCCCGACACTCTCTCCCTCTCAACACGTCAGCAACAAGCCGCCCACCTCCTCGTCGTCGGCCCCGTCACGTCGCGAGCCCCCCTTGTCGCTAACAATCCCGACGTCCGTCCTCTCCTTCCCGCGGTACCAGGTATCATCGACCTCGAGCCCGGCGCTGGCGTCGGAGGAGATGAAGCATTTCAA